>JAJOZX010000214.1:897500-1497500 GCA_023014485.1 Bathynomus jamesi | reverse complement strand
GCCGGAAAATTAGGCTGCACCGCTGTCTGCTGCAGAAACCAGCGTGCGAATTCCACACGAAGAGGGTAATCCCGAGGTTGTAATGCCTGGACTCTCTGACGATGAAACGGATGTAACTGCTGCTCGTGCAACACTCTCCAGACCAGGTCGTGGTTCACACCGAGGATACGTGCAACACCTCGCGTGCTTGCGCTTGGATTGTCCTCAAATCGCCGTAGGATTTCTTCTTCCATGTCAGGAGTGCGCACGTTTCTCTCCCGACCAGTGTCATGCATGTTTGCATGGAATGTTCCAGTTTCTCGCAGTTGCCGATGCAAATGCGCAAACGTTTGGTGGTTTGGCACACGTCTGTTTGGGAAGCGCTGTCGGTACAACCTCACAGCAGCTCTTCCGTTTCCATTGGCAGCCCCATACACCATATGCATGTCAGCCATCTCAGCAGTCGTGAAGCGCTCCATGTTACGCGTACTACGTCCGATTTAAGAATGCCCGCGGCAAGCGCGAGTCTAGCCCACTTCACCTTTTAGCCAATTGCAGCGGCGCCCTCTCGCGCCGAATGGTGACGTCAGCGGACATACACTTATAGACGAAAAGGGTTTGTCTTGGTGTTGCCTATCCCCCATTACAATTTGTACAGAAAGTTTTCAAACACCCTGTATATGTATTTATATATATCAGGTTTATGCTCTGTCTTTGTTATAACACAAAATAATATCTGAATCTACAGTATGTTCAATATTACAGTAAATGTAAATAAATAAACAAATAAATAAATGAATTAATAAATAAATACAGGTGGGATGAGTGGTTCAAGTCGTGGAATTTGCTCAGGGCGCAATAATGTCTACCAACGGCTCTGTTTTTATACATTAAAACTTCAAGTCGTTCAGGATGACAGGCTTGCCAATACCATGAACAGTCATCACGTCCGAAGGTTTTTTTAAATTTTTATAAGACCATTTTTATTTACTTTATTGACATCCCCCTTGTTAATATACCTATATCCCCTTCTTGAATTTATATTTAATTATTCATTTATGTTTCCTCAGTAATATGTAAACCAGAGTGATGAATGGAAATAATTATGTTCTAAAGACATTTGGCAATCAGTCAGCCAACCAATCGGCGCTAAACCCCAGATTCATTCATAAAATGTTACAACCGTTTGTAGTACACACAACACATATATGCCAGGTATCGCTATCTGTTCTCAAGCGTGTCCTAAGAATAATGAGCACAACTGTACCTCCTCCCCTCATAGAAGGAAAAGAAAAGGATCGAAATGAAGGACGAAAGTTTTCAAGATGCCTGGACACTCTGCGTATGAAAGACCGAATGGTCATAGACAGGGGTAAAGATAAATTGAGGAAGATTGTTCCAGAGTTGACTGGTTGAGTAGATGAAAAATTGAAAATACAGATTAACCCTTGCGTGAGAAAGGGAATGAGAATATTTCGAAGGTCTAGTACTGCATGCTTTCTTTAAAGGAGGAGGAATGCAGTTAGAGAGTTCAAAAGAACAGTGTCCGTTATAATAGCGATAGTAAAGAGAGAATGAGGCAACATTGCGGCGAAGGGAGAGGAAGGGAAGACAGTCAGTAAGAGGCGGGAAAATGACGAGACAAAAAACCTTTGATTCCACCCAGTCAAGTAGAGCTGTATGGGTTGAGCCAACCCACATATGGGAAGTGTATTCCATACACGGCCGGACAAGACCCCTGTACAGAGACAGCAAATGAGTGGAAATGAAGAAACTGCGGAACCGGTACAGCACACCTAACCTCTTAGAAGCTGTTTTAGAAAGAGTATAGGTGTGATCTTTCCAGGAAAGTTCACGAGAAAAGGGAACACAAAGAATGTTAAGAGAAGAGGAAGGATTGAATTGTGTGTTGTTGAAGATAAGAGAATAGTCGTGTGGAAGATTGTGACGAGTAAACAAATAAAAGAACAGAATTTTAGGACATTGAAAGCCACAATATTTTCTCTGACCCAGTCAGAGATAGTAGAAAGATTAGAGGTCGGAAGCACAATAGCAGTCTCAGGCGAAGCATTGAGTGACTGTTGAGAGGGACACTTTGTGAAGCGGGTGGAGAAGTGAAGAGTGGAATCATCGGCAAAGGAGTGGGTAGGACAAGAAGTGCGACTTAATAGATCATTGATAAATGAAAAAAAGAGAATGGGTAACAGGACAGAACCCTGACGGACAGCACTATTAATAGATTTAGGAGAAGAACAGTGATCATCTTCAATCGTAGCTATAGATCGGCTAGAAAGGAAATCAGAGATGAACGCACAGATAGGAGGATAGGTATTGAAGGATGGCAGTTTGGAAATTAAGGATGTGTGCCAGACTATATCAAACGCTTTTGATTACTAAAGAAAGAACACAAATAAAGACATATTTGAGAAAATGTTACAAGACATTTCCCGATTTTCAATCTATTCTAGTTAAACTATTATACTCATACATTTCTACACCATAAAAAGTACTTTTCTTAACAAATACAGTATATACATAGAAATATTAATTTTTGTTTTTTCACAGTGCTTCAAACCAAAAAGACCCAGGAAAGGGAGGTGTTTAAGAATTTTCCTATTAAGGATAGATTTAAAAACTTTAGAAAGGCAAGAAATCAAAGCCTTTGGACGATAGTAGGAAGGTTGAGAGCGGTCACCCTTCTTTGGGACAGGCTAAATTAAAGAGAACTTCCAGCAGGAAGGAAAAGTCCCAGATGAAAGATTAAGGTGAAAGAGGTTTGCCTTGGCAGGTTGTCAGCACAGATGCCTAGTTCTTGAGAACAGGAGGAACCCCATCATGACCATACGCCTTCCTAGCGTTGAACCGAGCTAGGGCAGAAAAAACATCTTTCAGACATAATTAAATGGGAAGGGGAGGAGTTGAAGTGACAGCCCATGAATCGTCCAGGGTTGAATTGGAGACAAAAGTTTGAGCGAAGAGTTCAGCTTTATCAAAAGAAGAGACGGCAGTTGAGCCGTCGCAATGAAAAAGAGTAGGGAAAATAAAAGAAGTAAAGTTGTTGGAGAGGTTCTTGGCAAGGTGCCAGAAAGAGCGAAAAAAATTAGAATTAGGTAGGTTTTTGACATTTTCGTCGGATGAAGGAATTTTTGAAGAGTCAAAGAACAGATTTTGCACGATTTCGGGCAGATATATAAGATGAGTGAGAGTCAGGAGTTGGATGGCGATGGTAACTTCTGAAACTCTCCTGTCTGTTGCTGATAGCGTTAGAAGAAGCAAAATTAAATCTACATTTTTTTGCATTAGTAGTTGGTAATGAATATTGAATGTACGCCTCCATGCCCGAGAGAATCACCTCCGTGATGCACTCAGAGCACTCAGAGGGAGCCCGGCCACGGAAACAGTAATTATTCCGCGAGAAATCAGAGAATTACTGCCTTAAGGCCCGCCAATCTGTGGGGGTATTCGCCCTTGGCCCCTCCTTCCTGCATAAAAAGAACGGATATAAGTTTGTGGTCGGAGCAGCCCAAATGAGGAAAAGGTTTGACAGAGTAAGAAGGATGAGTGGTTAGAAATAAATCCAGAATGTTGGGCCTATCTCCAAGGCGATCGACGACACGATTAGGGTGGTGTACAATCTGCTTTAGACCATTCAGGAGAGAGAGAGAGATTGTAAACTATTTTCCCAGGGATGTTAGTAAAATGGAAGTAAAGTAAAGGTGGTGGTGGTGGTGGTGGTGGTGGTGGTGAACAATGAAATGCCCTAAAATAGAGATTTCAGTGAAAATACAATGGGACAGAATGAGTTTCATTTTGGAAGGGAAGTAGTGAAAGAGGTCTGGATAGTCGGGAGAATTTGGAGAAAGGTAGACAGCGCAGATGTGTTTAGTTTGAGGTTGACGAGTAAGCTTTAGCCAGAGGGTGTAGAATTCAGAAGATTCAAGTTCGGGAATACGAGAGCAAGTAATGTCGTTGCGAACATATACACAACATCCATCTTCGGAATGAAATTGAGTATAGAGATAGTAGGAGGGACGAGGGTACAGAAAATACCTTTGAATTTCTTATTCCAAAAAGAAATAATAAAGTAACTTTGTTTGATAAATAAAACTTGTAGATGCGCCTCGGTAGTGTAGTGGTTAGCGTCGCTGACTAAAAATCCATCGGCCCCGGGTTCGAGACCCGACGGCAGCCGGCGCGCAGCAAAACCCAGCTGTTCATCCTTCCACACAATAAAGAAAGTGATTGGTAGATAAATGGGTACCCTAGGTGGCCTAGTGGTTAAGACGCTGGGATGCTGGTGGGGCGTGGTTCGGATTCCACGTTAAACTGTAGGTCTAAGGTGGAGTGAAAAGCTTGACCTTCGTCAGAATGAGCAATTCGGGCGGAAGCTAACCAAAGGTTTATATCATCAACCCGACTGAAGAGAAAGCGAGATTTTAAAACTATATCTCATTTTAAGTTTCTGGTTTTCTTTACTTAAACTCCTACAAGAGGAAGCTGATTTAAGATGACTTACAGTTAATATCACCTACCTGACCTGCAACCATTCCTTCTTTAAGAAGAGGAAGGTCAGTCTGCGAGTAACGGTCCGAGGCCCAAGGTTCGAACTCTGTTAAATTTTTGTCGAAGGGAAACAACTTCAGTCTGTTGTGCACAATGTCGTGAAGACTAATCGCTAAATCATTATGACTGAGGGAAATACGAACAAATATAATAATAGTAAACAAATACTACATTTAACATTAGCATAAATATCACTAAATATAAATATTACTAATATTACTACATTTAAGATTAACATAAATATTATTAAAAGTCGGCCTGAGACTTACGCGTCAATAAGAGGTACTTCTGAAAGGATTCGTTTCGCTGTTTCCATTCTCTCTTCGAAGGTTTCCGGTTCCATAGAAACGAAGTCCGTCCTTGCTCCCGCTACAAACAAGAAGAAGAAGAAGAAGAATACAAACGGAGTATTCATTTTCTCGTGTTTCCTTTGGAAGAAGAACCAAAAACAAAATTGAAAGAAAAATGTAATTAAAATTCAAAATAAAAGAATAATAAAACTTTATTCAGGAAAAAGTACGAGTGTCAGAGTTTTACAATTTTCAGATACAGTATTTGACATGACATTAATACTTATATTCACAGTACTCTCATCTGAATATGCCCTTGGAAGCACGGAGTCTTTTTAGGCAAAAGTAATGCCATTTAGTTTATTTATTACATAAAAATAGTGAAAGTGGCAAGTAATAGTAATAGTGATATCAAAAAACAATAATAATAATAATAATAATAATAATAATAATAGTAATAAATACAATATAAAGTTTACAAAATGTTACATAATTTTAAATTAAATGAGTTATTGTATATTTAATAGAAAATAAATGATGCTTAAGAAAAAATATAAGAAAGAATAGATTATGAAATTAAAGGTTCTAAGTGAAATTAGCATATTTTAAATAGTTCATTACAAAATGGGAATTTCATTACGATGGTAAAAAGAACAGCAGTGAACTTATGTATCAGTAGCAACTAATGAAGTGCCTTTTTAATGATTTGCGAAATACATTTAGTGATGAAGCCTGGCTGATATTTATAGGAATTGCATTGCATACAGGTGCTCCTTTGAGAGTCCATTTCCTGCAGTTTCTCTTGTACAGTTAGGTTTGTGTATAAAATCCCCTGGGCAGTGTGGTGTTATAACGATGGTGTATTTGATACAGGGTGATTGCTCTTTGAATGGGTGATGTATGTCGATTTTTATCGATAACATTTTTTATGAATTACTTCCAAAAGATGTTTTACAGTATATGTTTCTTTGAGGTACCCTATGTTGTAATGCAATATAATAAATGTGGATTGATGAAGGAATAATATAAGGTAAGGAGTGCATTTTGAGGAAGGGTCTTTTTTAGTTTAAATAATATGAAGAGAAATCTTCATATTTTACATTTGATATGTTATACATGACTTTTGAAATTTTGTTTTTTGTCTGAATTAATATCAAGTACTTTAACCTCATTCACCCTTGCAAGAGTAGTATTCCCAATTTTTATTTGACTGTATTCATATGTTTTGTGGTAATGATCATATCAGATAACTTTGTCAGGTTCATTAAAAGTTTATTAGCACACATCCATTTAGACACATTTTATAATTGCTTGTTCGTGTTGGGATTGGAAAATTAGGGTTTATTAATGATTATATATAATAAAATTCATAATTTATAAATTGGAAAACATAAGTTAGGTTTAATAGATGGATTATAAAGCTAGGAAATAGGCCTCAGGTAAATTTGGAAATGCGTACGTGGCTTTTAGCATAAAGCCAGAAAAAGAGGTTTCGTTGTATTCATATTTGTAATTGTGTTCAGCTCATCAGAAATAATAACAATAGTGACGTGATGCCCAACTCCCGTTTCGTCCAATAAAAGCAAATTAGTTTTCATATAACACTATATATATATATATATATATATATATATATATATATATCCAACAAAATACAAAGTCAGCTGACAAATATAGGAATCCGAAAGCCGGATAGAAGGCACGCACAAAGACACTTCATGCGTTATCGGGACAAAGATAAAACGAGGCAAATTCTTGGAGGACAACAAGGCAAGAAGCCGGAGCAGACTTTGAATACTCACGGAAACTCATCTAAAGGACTGCCAGGCGAACTGTAAAAACTGTGAGTTCTGTGTTGACAAAAAAGAAATACAAATTGACAACTATAACATACTCCAAGCCGACAGAACAGTGAGACGTAAAGGAGGATGTGCTATTTACTAGGGATGCAACGGGTAGCGCTTTTACCGGGTAAGCGGGTACGAGTACCCGAAGTGTAATACCCGATCGGGTATTGAAGACGTTCCAAAGTTTGTTGGTTTAGTACCGCGACTTATTAACTGTGTGCAGTTCAAGCACTTGGCTTTACTATTATCTAATTTATTAATGACAAAATAGTCCTAAACCATACTATGATTTGTCATTTTGAATGTTTTGTTAAAAAATATTATACAAAAAATATATCAAGAAAACCCGCAAAACAATAAAATTAAAATTAAATTAGAATTTGGTTTTTACTACCTGTACCCGATTTTTTAGCAATTACCCGATCGGGTCGGGTATCATCGAGTAGTACATTACCCAATCGGGTTGGGTACCCGTGACATCCCTACTATTTACACACGCGAAAGGCATATGGCGGAAATGACTATAAGAAAAGGTGGGCAGTTGCGCCGCAAAAAGTTGCGGCGCAACATTTTTGGTTGCGCTTGCGCTTGCGGCGCAACTTTTTGAAAAGGGTTGCGCTTGCGCGTGCGGCGCAACTATTTCAGCAGAGTTGCGGTTGCGGTTGCGGCGCTACAAAAATTGTTGCGCGTGCCCACCACTGCAGATATACATTAAATGCAAAGGTGGGCAGTTGCGCCGCAAAAAGTTGCGGCGCAACTTGCGGCGCAACATTTTTGGTTGCGCTTGCGCTTGCGGCGCAACTTTTTGAAAAGGGTTGCGCTTGCGCGTGCGGCGCAACTATTTCAGCAGAGTTGCGGTTGCGGTTGCGGCGCTACAAAAATTGTTGCGCGTGCCCACCACTGACTATAAGTACCTCAAACAGCTACGTAGAATGTGTAGCAGCAAAAGTTGAAAAATTAAATATGGTACTAATTGTAATGTACAGACCCCCAAACACGCCAACCTCAAAATTTTCAGATTCCATTACAGAGGTAAGAAAGTAGGAAAAAAATCTGGACCCTCCAACCCCAAATATTTTTCTCTGTGGTGATTTTAATTTCCCATTCATGAAATATAAAAGGATAGGAAAAAATATATGTATACACCAGGACAAGGGGAGCACACGAGAAGACCAGGAGCAGGTAAAAATGCTACTAGCTCTAGCTGATGAATTTATGTTAACACAAGAAATAACAGAAAACACAAGAAAAAGCAACTGCCTAGATTTGGTATTCACAAACAACAGCAACCTGATTGATAATTTAAAAATATCCCCAACTATAGTATTGGACCTCAACATTATTGAAATAACAACCAATATAAAAGCAACAGGAAAGGAAAAGAACACGAACAACAGAAAGAAGCAAATTCGAAATTTTCAATTTTCACTCCAAAGCTATAAACTGGGAGTTTATAGCATGGGAAGTAATAGATTGGAAAACCATTTTCGAGGCCAAGACAACGGAAGAGATGCTAATGATTTTAGAGGAGAAGACGCTGGAAATTGTGGAAAGACATGTCCCAAAAATACAGCAAAGATAAAAGAGAAGCAGGTTCGAGAGATAAAAGAGGTCATTGTTCGGAAAGAGAAAAAGAGTGACTACAAAATTAAGTAACTGTAAAGATAACATCAAAAAAATATTAAATGATAAACTGCAGAGTATCGATAACTTCATACAGGAACTAATTGAGAACCATACAGAAAAAGAAGACGACGATACTATAGAAGTGATAAAGGTTAACTCAAAGTACTTCTATAATTTTGCAAAAAAAGAAGTCGAAAAACCATGCAACTATTGGACATCTGAAAAACGAGAACAGTGCTTTATATGATGATCTAACAGAAGTATCTGAAATATTAAGAGCTCAGTACAAATCATCTTTCAGTATCCCAAAAACTGACAAACTGATATGCGATAGAAACGCGTTCTTTGAAGAAGAACTACGAGGGGAAAGTATAACGGACTTCGACTTTACGACGGATGATATTACACAAGCTATAGGGAAACTAAAGCACACTCAGCGGCAGGACCGGATGAATGGAATGCCACACTGATCAAAAACTGCAAGAATGCAATCGCTGAGCCCCTATATTGGATATGGAGGCGATCACTAAACACGGGAGAAATACCGGACATCCTGAAGAGCGCGAACATAGCCCCAATATATAAAGGAGGAGATCGATCCGATGCCAAAAACTATAGGCCAGTGTCGCTTACATCTCATCTCACTAAAATATTTGAAAGAATAGTTAGACAGAAAATCTATGACTGTTTGGAAACTCAGAAAAAATTCAATGATAAGCAACATGGGTTTCGGTCAGGCAGATCATGCCTATCACAACTAATGGAACACAACAACATTATTGATGCACTTGAAAGTAATGAAAACTATGATGTACTATACACAGACTTTGCCAAAACGTTTGACAAGTGTGACCATGGAATCATAATACACAAACTGAAATATATGGGAATAACAGGAAAAGTAGGGAAATGGATATATAATTTCCTTAGTGAGCGGCGGCAAGTCGTTACAGTACAAAGAGTAGCTTAATCAGAATCAGAGGTCCTCAGCTCAGTATCACAAGGAACAGTATTAGCTCCACTACTCTTCATAATCATGCTAACTGACATAGATGAGGACGTTATCAGAGACAGCACAGTAACATCCTTTACCGATGACACAAAGATCAGTAGAAAAATAAGAAACCCAGAAGATATAAGATCTCTACAAACCGACATGAACAGAATCTACAAGTGAACGGAAGACAACAATATGAAATTTAACATTGAGAAATTTCAGCTGTTAAGGTACGGAAAAAGAGAAGACCTAAAATCCATGGAATTTCCTGTCCGCAAATGGACAGGAAATTCAGAGAAATTCTAGAGCAAAAGATTTAGGTGTTGTAATGACTGATAATGCAAAATTTGAAACACAAAATAAGATAGCAGTAAACAGAGCAAAGAGAATAACTGGGCAGATACTGAGAACCTTTAAACGAAGGGATAATTATAATAATGATAATAATAAAATAGGGGGAGAATGTCTCAAACTCCCTTATGTGGGATATGTTTCCAGTTATCAAAATGAGCACATTGAGAAATCTCACCGATTTTCATACGTTAAAAGGTTGACGTCTCCGCAATATAAATTGTGTCGTCAGCACCTACCCATGAACGGTGTAATGGTTTGGAAGAGAAACAATAAGTGCTTTCATCATAGTCATTTGTGGGGGGGGGGGCCACCAGGGAAGGGACGCTACCCCGGGAGAAAGAAGATCTGAACCCTACATTCGTTCCATTAATCAGAAAGTCTGAGTTATGATGGGAAGAAGTAAGAATGAAATCATCCGCGTATCGTACGCAATTTAATGTGGTTTTGAGATGAAAATCGTTGATGTGAATTAGAAATAGTAATGGGCCAAGAATAGAGCTTGTGTGATTCCACTAGTTAACATCGCCTTGTCGGATAAGTTGTCTTTTAATCTGATGTACTGATGGCGATTTGACTGATATGATTTAAACTAATCGATGATATTTCCTTTTATTCCTCGTATGTGAAGTGTATTCAATAAGATTTCACGCGAAAGTGTATCAAATGCTTTTGACAAGTCGAGGAAAATCAAGGCAGTGTTTTTTTTGCTGTTTAAGTTCTGATATACAGTTTTAATAGCGTGTTTATGTCATCTTTCGTTCTATGTCCACTTCTAAACCCAAATTGTGTTTTAGTTAAAATATCGTATTTAATTAAGAATTTAGTAAGTAACGTATTTGAAAAAAATCGCCTACAATAAGTAGGCGAATTTTTTCGAATACGTTATTTAAGTTGGCAATATGGAAATGGAGCGACACACTTTTGATGTATCAAAAAGGATCCGACACACCATTTATATTTTTTAAATTTATTTAGAGAAGTTAAAAATGTAGTGACAATCAAAGAAATAATTAAGAGCAATGAGTAAAAAAAAGTAGCATTGCAAAGAAAACATTTATTTAATGAGATACTTGAGCTTCATGATAACTACATATTTTGTTTATGTTTGGAGAAATATGTGATAAGCACACTCGCATTCGAAACCTTGGATAATTTCGCGGCACACTAAAGTGTCGGGACACACTGTTTGGAAACCACTGCTTTAGACTGTCAGGGAATATACTTAGTGTTACTGATTCATTCATTAGCTTACTGAGTGGTATTGCATTAGGGCTGGCTGAGAATCGTGAGAATCACGATAATAATCGATCGCCAGGTATGAAAATGACGATTATCGTCAGCCATTTTAGGTATCGTGATAATTGGGAGCAGGGTATTTTTCATTAGTAAAATAAGTAAATTGTAAAACACCAAATTTTAACATTATTTAAGGTTAGTGTAGTAAATCAACAAAGCAATTAAACTACATTAAACAATCAGAAACCGCCAGATTGGGACTCAAAATCGCTAGATTTTGTTTAAGTGTATCACTATTATAGGAAGCTAATGATAAATAGTAAATAAATATATAACTAAAACATATTAACACATTTAAAATTTCGCAATATGTATACTGATAAACTCACAATCTAGATATATAAATCACGTCTGTACTCAGGGCCGGATTTACCCTCTCTGTCCTCCCTAGGTCAAGTTTTCAGAGCCGCCCCACCCATACCCAAACTCTACTTTTTATAAACTGAACAGATCGAGTGTTTGGTTTTAATGATGTAAGTTTATCAGCATTACAGACTTGATTTACGAGCACAGAAGTATATTGAATTAAAATGTTTATAAAAAGCTCTACTGACTTCATATTTATTATAAAACTTAGTGACAAATTTGCCGCTTCACTGTGAGCTGTCGCCCTAGGCCATGGCCTAGTTGGCCTATTCGGAAATCCGGCCCTTTCTCTACTGTATATACAATTCCAGTATATTATATGGATCATCTGAAGATCAGGGCCCCCCGCCTTCTTCAGTTAGTTTATAAGGCTAACTAACGAAAGGCTGGGGGCCCTGATCTTCAAGTGATCCTACTATATTACTATATAAATTTTAGTATAATTAGACATTATTAATTATAGAGATTATTTATCGTGATAATTGCGATAATCGCCACCCATTCACTGACGATTATCGTGTTATCACCCAGCCCTATATTGCATTTTCATCGGATACTAATTGGGATACTAATTTGTATATTTTTACGGGGATCGTATTGATGTCCAAATCTTTATTTTTTCATAGTTTTTATTGCTAAAGAGATATCGTATGGTACGATCGGATCAAAGAAAAATTAATTTGGATTTGGTTGGGGCATGTATTGTTGGTAATGAATGTTTGTAATTAGGATCGAAGCTGCAGTACTGAAGTCGATATTTGCAAAGAAGTTGTTTAATAAACTGGCTATGTCTTTGGGGAGTCTGTAAGAATTTCCACCTTGTGTGAGGGAGGACAAGAGATTGGTTTTAATCTTCTCTGTGTTAATTAAATCTTTTAGAGTGTTTCATAGCCTTTTTGGATTGGATTTTTGTTGATCAATTTTTAAACAATAATGATCTGCTTTTGCTTTTTTAATGACTGCATTAAGTCCGTTACAGTAATTTTTTATGTCTTTTCGGAAATAATATCAGTTGTTTAAAGTAGTTTAATATCCATAGTTTAAAGAGTGTATGCTCGCGTTTAATACTCACAGTGAGTGCTGTTGCGACCTGTTGGATGTTGTATTTAGTTTTAGATATTACTTTTGATTTAAGAGGAAAGTTTATGTTGCATATATCCATTAGTGCGTCTGAGAATACTTGAAATTTTGTTTCAATGTTATGGTTACTTTCGGTTATTCAAGTCCTGTCAAAAGCTATTATTTCTCTCAGGAAGTTTAAATTGTTATTATAGCTGTAAGATCTATAGTCAACTTTTATAATTTCATTTGCCGAGAAATGGGTGATTAGCATGGTGTACGTAGTAAGTGATCCGTGATATTTAATACATGGTGTGCGTATAAAGTAACGCAAATGAAGAGACAAATCCGATTTGAACTGGTTTAAACTAGTTTCAACTCGTAAAAACCTTTTCAACACCTCTTATAAACCTTACTATCGAATATAGAGTCGTTATAAAGTACGTGTAATAAATATTACTCGTTCGTGTTCACTCGCGTTAATTAATATAATTCAAATTGGATTTGTCTCTTCACTCGCGTTACTTTATACACACTTGGTATAATTATACCCGAGGAGCAGTCAAGCAGGGACCACAACCATATCTGATCGGTGCTACTGTAGTATGCGGTCTACCTACGATTCGGCGGTCTACCTTTTAATTATAGCTTCTTATCTTGTTTACTAATTGTTTGTTTACATCCCATTGTCAATCGCCCTTGACGATTGGTTAGGTTTAGTCATGATATTTTCGTTAGTTTTAACGAAAATATCATGATTAAACCTAACCAATCGTAGGTAGACCGCATACTACAGTAGCACCATCTGATCTATCAGAGTCGAACTTCTAATATTATTGCGAAGTGTAGTTGGTTTTGTAATAGCTAATTTAAAACCATTTGTAGTCATGATGTTATGAATGAAGCTCGCGTTATTATTGGAATGTTCCTTTTTTAGATCACTATTTAAATTTGCAGTAACGCAATTGTTACTAATTTGTAATAAAAGTTGGTACGTTAACAGCTGGTGGTCGGTAAATACCTAAAATTGAATACTCGGTTTTAAGAATAAACATTTAAATTGCGAATGTTTATGAGGTATTTTTTATGCTTGTCAATTCTTCGATACTTTTACTCTCGTAGTTTGAGTCTGCAAATATACTTACGCCTCCTGCCCTATTGTTAACCTATATACACGGTAGCTTACGTACCCTGGAATGTTAAGAAAGATCTTATTATTTTCATTTAACCACGTTTCAGTTAATATAATGCGCGTGAATTTATGTTGTAACAATTTTAGGTTAGCTGTCAATCTAGTGTGGTATGAAATGTAATCCCGTAGGATTTGCGTGCTAAAATTGATTTTTCTGTTTTATCGGGTTAATTTGGGGTCAAACTATCGTAAAATGATGGGGGGTTCAAATTTTACGACCCCTCGACCCCCCTCTGGGAGGCCCTTTCCGTCCCAGGACCCTCTCGGACTGACCCCGCACCATCTCCGCTAATAATTAACCGATTTTCACGATCCTAGGGTCGTTTTAGGGATTTTCGATGACGGCGAGTCGATTTATGACACTTTCGAAGCGACACACACATATATATATATATATATATATATGACAGGAGATCGAAAAATAAAGCAGAAAACATCGATCATTATGTACACATATATTATTGTATTTGTTTCACAATACGATTCACCTTGATGAAGAACGAGTATTACAAGAATCTTTAAAATAATGTACTAAAATCTCAAAAACCTCATACATCACCAGGACCTGATGGTTTCCACCCAAGAGTGATAAAAGAAGTAATGGAAGAATTACTAGAACCCCTATTGATCATATTTGAATACTCATTTAATAGTCAGCAAATTCCGTCACATTAGAGAAGTGCAAACATTACAGCAATTTTCAAAAAAGGAGACAGATGTGAGCCGGGTAACTACAGACCTATTAGCCTGACAAGTGTACAGTAATATGCAAAATCATGGAATCAGTTATAAGAGAAAAGATCATGCAGCACATCAAAGAATAATTTATTCAGTAGTAAGCAATTTGGATTTATTTCGGGAAGGTCAACAGTTCTACAGCTTATCAAAGTCTTAGACAAAGGACTCAATTCTTGGATGAGGGAGCCGCAGTCGACATTGCTTATTGCGACTTCATGAAAGCATTTGATAGGGTACCACATAGAAGGTTGCTGGAAAAACTAAAAAGTTACAATATCACTGGTAGTTTCATAACATGGATCGAGTCGTTCCTCAGTAATAAAAGCAACGGGTAGTGGTTAATGGTGAAGCCTCTGATTGGAAAGAGATGGCTAGTGGTGTTCCTCAAGGATCAGTTATTGGGCCCCTGTTATTTGTGATATTTATCAACGATCTGCCAGATGTAGTGAAGCACAGTGAGATCTTTTTTTTATATGCGGATGACACCAAGGTATTCAGAAAGATAAGTGAAGACGAGGACTGCAGCAAGTTGCAAGAGGATTTGGAGAAGATAAAGCAGTGGTCAGAGAAGTGGATGCTGAAGTTTCACCCTAGTAAGTGTAAATATATGAGGATAGGAAGAGCAGTTGCCCAGAAAAAGAAATATGAAATGTATGAGGAAATGAGTGAGAGTAATTCAGAGAAGGACCTTGGAGTTATAATTGATAGTAACCTCAGATTCGAAGAACATTTAGCAGAGAAAATAAATAAGGCAAATAGATTAGTAGGAATAATACGCAGAACATTTGTGACCTTAGACGAAGAAATGTTTAACCCTCTAACGCCGACTGAGTCGAATACTTAGCGTTTCAAATACACGCATTTAGACTTAACCCTACAAAAACGTTCGGCGTTAAAGGGTTAAATCATTATACACCGCACTTGTAAAACCTCATCTAGAATATGCCAACCAAATATGGTGCCCATACAAGGTAAAGGATATTGAGGCCTTAGAAAATGTCCAACGGCGGGCCACCAAGCTAATCCTATCATTGAGAGACCTACCATACCAAGAAAGACTTAAGAAATTAGATTTACCAACGCTGCATATAGAAGATCTCGAGGGGATATGTTAGAGGTGTTCAAGATTACGTGTAACATCTATGATAAACAAGTGTGCGAAGACCTATTTACGATTCAAGACAACACAGACAAGGGGGCACGCCAAGATCTACAAGGAGAGACCAAGGTTAAATTTGAGGAAATATACATTCTGCAGTTGGGTCGTAAACACCTGGAATAGTCTACCAGCCTCATTAGTTGACTTAGACTCGGTTCTGAGCTTTGAGAAGAAGTTGGATAGAGTGTGGGCCCACCAGGAGCGCAAATTTGATTACAGAGCCGACATTCTTTGTACTAATCTCGACCGCCACCAGACAGAACACATAACCGAAGGTGAAAACTCGGAGCTGGAGTCACAGGCTTGATGGCCTCTTCCAGAAGACTTCTGTGAGAATCTGTGAGAATGACTTAGGCCTATGTGTCTAACTGAGGTATAAACACAATATTAGTTTCAAATTACACAAATATTTAATAATCTAACAGATAAAATTCACAAGAAGATGATGCATCAAGAAAAAAACATACAAAACAATTCAGAGAACTAAATAGCTTGAAACTAAGAATACGGGACGGATTATTCATCAACCTCATCCTCATGTACATCATTCTTGATCACATTTGCACAATCACCGCCATAGCATTTACAGAGAGGAGTGCAAGGAAGACCGTTCTTGGAACAACTGCACCTTCCTTTGCACCCTGATTTACACGCACATTTGGTCAGCTCAATCACAGCTCGAGGGGTGGGGAGGGTGAGACACCTCACGGGAACATAAACTCCTTCCTCTACACTCCAGGCATTTTGTTCAATAGGAGGAAGAGCCGGGCAGTTGGTAGGGTACGATTTATCGCGCATGGCGATGTAATTTGCGCGTGTGATATGGGGTAGTAAGGCAGCGCAAGTAGGAGGTAACATCTCTCCCTCCAAGTTTTTGGAGCGGAACAGCTCCCACCTCAGCGCTGGTAGGGTTGTGGGACCTGTCGAGCAGTACACGTGGCAGACGAACTGCTCCAAACCCTTGACCTGCGGTGGCAGTTCACCGTTGACTAGCTCAGTCGGGATAGGACCTTCACCAAGCTCCCGGAAGCAGATGATGGCACGGTCAACTTCATCAAGCTTCATGTAGGCACCAACCCAGGTCTTCTTGGTGATGCCCACAAATTTCCCGCCCCAGTCAGCGCCGGAGAAATTGTGGAGTCCAGTGAGCCCTTGACATTTGTGACGTCCAATCACTCGCACTCGCTCCACCACATCAATTTCTCGGTACTTCGTGCCCTTGCCAGTTAAAAACTTGAGACGAGTGTGAGCTCCAAGGCGGCCACGAGAGACCAGGTTGAGGAGAAGCGTGAGGAGTGTCGGTTGACCAAACACATAATTCTCGCCAAGTACTCTCAGCTATAGAAGCTAGGACTTGATGAGGAATCAGTGTATCAGCCTCTTCATGTGAATGATCTTCTTCAAAATCGTGGCCCTTGATCTTGGTGTCGTACACGACGACCAGCTTGAAGGTACCGTTACTGGAGAAGTGTTCCAGCAAACCCTGAGCAAACATAGATGTCAGACTACTCTTGGTCGTTGAGGCAGATAGAATCTCCTTGAGAGACATGGTGAGCTTCATTCCTGGATGGATCTTAAATTCCGTGGACGTCGCTGCTCTCTTCTGGCGCGTCTTGTTCTTCAGAGATAGATCCAGATGACGGTCAAAGACCACTCGACCCTCATTGTAGCCAACCATCATCCGCTCAATGCGCTTGATGAACGCCTCTTGAAGGTCAGAAAGCTTCCGCATGGTCGGTGTTTTCTTCATACTCTGAAGCACAGCCATGGCGTCAACAATGAGAACTCGGGGTGGACGACCCGCCGGCGCTATATCGAAAAGAGGGGCAGGTTGTAGCGGTTGAGCCTTGGCTCCTTCAACGGCGTGCATCAGACTGGCCTTGTCCGCCGGGATATAGAGAGAGCCATCAACAGCGCAAAGGGAGCGTGGTACCACTGACATCTCATACTCGCCGGTCGTCTCCTCTAGTTTTGGCACCAGCTCAGGTCGGCTTCCTTGGATGATGAGAAATCTGCCGAGCAGTTGACGCTCCTCACGCAACTTGATGACCTTGTCACCCACGCGGACTTTAGTTTTCTCCATCCAGTTCGAGAAGGTCTTCAGCTTGAGCTTCTTCATTGAGTCCCAAACCGAGAGTGTTGATGTGGGCAGCAATCTGTCGTGAATGAACTCATCAAAGCGCTTCTGACCCTTCTCTGCAAAGCGCAGAAGGTCGTCCTTCGCATCTTCTGGTACAAGAGCTGATGAAACCAGGCTCTTCAAAGGAGACTTCACCGTGAATGGATTGCCCGCGCAATGCAACTCGATGGAGTGACGGAGCTTCAGAGCGTTTGCTCTTGACCTCACAGCAACACCTCCAGAGAGCTGGTAGTGTTCACTTTGCTCAGAAGACTTAGAGGCTTGAGGGAAGCGGTTGAGGTACTGCTTCACTCTACGAGCGAGATAAGGTACTATATGACTAGGTTTATCGCTACCATGATAATGACCTTGACTGCGATGTCGATCGTAACCGGAAGTCAATGATAGCCACTTCCGGTCGCTTCGAAAGTGTCATAAATCGACTCAGCGTCATCGAAAACTCCTAAAACGACCCTAGGATAGTGAAAATCGGTTCATTATTAGCGGAGATAGGTGCGGGGGTCAGTCCGAGGGGATCCCGGGACGGAAAGGGCCCCCAAAAGGGGGGTCGAGGGGTCGGAAAATTTGAACCCCATCATTTTCCGATAGTTTGACCCCAAATGAACCCGATAAAGCAAAAAAATCAATTTTAGCACGCAAATCCTACGGGAGCCGTTTTCATGACACTTCATACCACACTAATCGGTCAAAGTGGTTTGGGAGACTGCGAATGTTTAAGTTTAGGAAAGACAGGTTGCCATTTTTTTATTTATTGTTTAAAAAGTTCCGTACTGACATATAGTCAGAGTTGACACGTTTTCACATTCTCTAATTTCATTTACAGTAATTGAGAATATTTAAACTGTTGATCATGATGCGAAAATTAGGGTAATACTAATACAATAGTAAAAATAATATCACGTAAGAAAACAAAATATACAGCACATATACAGACATATATACATACATGCATACATGCATGTACACACACACACACACACACACATATATATATATATATATACACATAAACATACATATATAAAACAATAAAATAAAAAAGTAAAAAGGAGTTGTAGTAAAGGAAGAACGTATGTAAGAATGGGATATTATACACGCATCTACAGTGAGAGTGAAGTGTTGAAAGTTAAAAAATTATAGAATTATTAAAACTTAAAATTAAAAATTAAATTAAAAATTATGTCATTATGAAATTTTAAAGTTAACGATTATAAAATGTGAAGCACTAATGACAGTAACAAAATTATAAGATTATAATGGTTATAAAATTATAAGTTCGAAAATTATAGAATTACCAAATTATAATTGAGGATTTACTATTTTGTAACACTCTAATATATATATATATATATATATATATATATATATATGCGCCTCGGTGGTGTAGTGGTTAGTGTCGCTGACTACGAATCCATCGGCCCCGGGATCGAGACCCGGTGACGGCAGGCGGCGCGCAGCAAACCCCAGCTGTTCATCCTTCTATACAATAAAGAAAGTGGTTGGTAGATAAATGGGCATCCTGGGTAGCCTAGTGGTTAAGAAGATGGGCTGCTGGTGGGGCGTGGTTCAGATTCCACGTTAAACTGTAGGTCTAAGGTGGACTGAAAAGTTTGACCTTCGTTAGAATGAACAATTCGGGCGGAAGCAAACCAAAGGTTACCAAAGGTAGTATGTAACCTACTCAAATAAAATTAACATCCATATTGATTTTTAGAATAGATGATTTTACGTGCAAGACTTTTGTTTGTTACAAACGGGACGTGTCATGTGTCTACAAATTTGTAGCTCGGTATTGAAGGATGCCCTGTACAGTTGGCATTCGTGATATACTGCTATTTATACTTGGCTGACTAAAGCAATATCCATACTGTAGCTGTAGTGCAGAGGCGGATTAAGACACCTCGGGGCCCCGGGGCAATGAAGAATATGGGTCCCTTTTCTATAACTTTACACGAATTATATATACGGTGCTCAAGCTAATTGAGAAACAAACTTAAAAACCTTAACACAGTGTATTTTGCCGTTTGCCAAAACCAAACAGTATTAAACAAACTTTACTTTAAGGCCTATAAAACATAAAATAAAACAGGAAATTTGTCAGTTTGTGTACTCTGTCATATTTAATCAAAGAAGTTTGCGAAATCTCGAATTATATCATCAAAACTCAGTTGATCGGAGGGCCCCTCAAGCATGGGAGCCTGAGGTTTCAGCCTCAATAGCCTCAGTGATAATCCGCCACTGCTGTAGTGTAAGTAAGGTAGCTACACCAATATTTGCGCCTGCAAATGGGCATCTCATCGCATTATCACATTTCCGTCACACATACACGAGAAGAACATCCAATAGAGTGATTAGAAGGTACAGAAAAAACACAAAGGACTTTTATTTTCCCAGCGGAGATCAAATCCACGCGCAGAGTTTATACACCTTTCGGATAATGTGAGTTTGTCATAGAACAATACAGTAGTTATTTTCATATTTCTACGAAAAGCATATCTTTAGAGTACAGGTTTGTCTCGACGAGAAAAACAAGTTTCTAGTCCCTTCAAACTAAAGCGATAATGCAAAACGGGTGAAGGAGATGATACACAGACCAACACCAGTTTGGAAATCTTTTCTGCTCCCTGAAATTTTAATCAGTTCACTAACTTCACTTGAACGGACGCGGAGAAGTATGGAAAATGACTGAGTATTTCAGAAATCCTGTTTGCCGTCTACAGTTCAGCACGGTGGTTGTTATGTAAAGTTGAGAACGAAAACTTTATAGTTTCTGACCACCCATGATGGGTCGTGGTTCGGATTCCATGTTAAAATGTAGATCTTAGGTGGGTGAACAAACGGAAGCAAAACTAAAGTTATATATATATATATATATACACAAATTTAATTAATTACTTAGTAATTAACCATTATATTGTGTTTAAAACCTCTTCTGGCTTATGTTTATGTATATCTATGTAAGTACTATTTACAATTTACTTTTAAAAAAGCACTATTTTTATGTGTTTTGTGCGATATATTCCCTAAATATTTGTTCAAGATCTTTTTGTAAATTTAAAATAATTCAAATAATTTGAAATAATAATAAATAATTTAGTAAATAGTAAATTTTTTATGGTGATAATATTATGTACATTAAATAGACAGAAACCTTCATATTCCACACAATCATTTCCTAAAATATCATTAATCCATTTGGAAATGTATCACCCCAAATATCTTTCAGTCACTCTTAAAATTCGAATGTTTTACATCTCACATTTCTACATCCGCTCTAGTTCTGCTCTCTCCATTACTTTTTGTAAAATATTTCGGGTGATTCTTGTACAAACGAACCATTAATCAAATCTTATGTCTAGGCCTAACCTCTCATCCTCACACCACACCGGATTACGCAAGAAGTCCTCAAATCCAAATATTTATTCACATAAAATTTTACTCGTTATAGGAGGCGATCAAATGTTTTAAGTTGTTTATTACAAACAAATTCACTTCAAATAACGACGGGCCTAGATGGGGCAGAGTGCCGCAAAAATCACTTTTAATCAGATGGCGGAAAGAGATTGTTTGGAGAGAGAACGTTGAAGACGTAAGGATCAGCGATATGACAACGAACAGCGTGTCTCAATAACAGTATATTATTTCCTGTTGTGTTGACTCCGATCAAGAGGAAAATGGAGGATGCACAGTCACAGAAACGCCTTATTCTTCAACCAAATGTGACACTTCATTCATAAGTACTTTAAAAATAAATGTTATATATTTGGTTTAATATTATACAACTGCTCATTCAGAATGACTATGATTGATTCTAAAGTAGCTCTCTCGTATCGACAACACCACTTTTAACTTCATCGACAGAACTCTCTTTCCGTCACTGTACAGAAGGTTAACAAAAGTGAGCAGACACGTCCTAGTTCCGAACATATAACGTGTTAAATATTTCACATGAAATACTTACAATTTGGATTCGTGAAACGAAGATCTACCAAGTGTTTTGCGTGCGAGCTCTTAACTATAATTAAATTTTGTGACAACCTCCTCTTATTATATTCTTAAATAATGCAATAAAACAATCCTGTAGTAATGCTTAGTTAAGAATATTAAATTTTGTTTAATTAAATAAGATAATGTTTAATGTAAATCATTTACTAATAATTATGAAATTAATTGTTTAAAATGGGTAGGGTTGGTAATACTGAATAGGCCCAGAGAGTGGACTACCCTATAACGGTTTTCAGTCTTCTAGGCGACGCGTTACGCGTAGGTGGGCAAAATGTAACGTAGAATAAATAAGTTGTGTGTGTCCCTCTCCGACCTAAATTATTATATATAAATGTCATACTCGCATATCCCCTAATTAACTAAACCACTTTCGAAATTAATAAAACGTAATAAGTGTTAATAAAGAGTATTAATATACCTTCCCCCTCCCCCCTTCGTTTTGTAACGGTCTTTTAGAGTCAGAACTCGGCGTCGCTACCGGGAAACTATACGAAGAAAGTGATAAATGAAGCAAAGAGCCGATAGAGAATAAATAGAGATAATAATAAAGTAGGAAGAAGCGTAAATAAATAATGAAGATAATAAATAATAAAACGTAGTCACTACAATCCTCTGAAGAAGCGCTACTCATGCTTCCTGTTTGTTAAAAACGATTTTATCGTCATTTTTGCAAATATGGAATTCTCTTTTGCTAATTTTAACTCAGACATCACCTTGAAACCCACAACAAATGATAAGAAGAGAATAAAGCTGCCACTTTATAATTATTTTAAATGTCAAAGAATTTTATGACACTTACGTGATTCAATTAACTTCCGTTTGACTGTAAACTTTTAATTAGTTGTTTCAAACGCCAAGAAAGTTGTTTTCTGTATATAACTTTAACTTAATCAAAGTGAGATTTGGAACCGGCGTCAATACCAATGTGTAAAATAGAGTGTGAGCAATAAACCGCATGCATTATCCTCAGAGCCTATTTGAAAGATTCAAGTCTGTAAAGCTACAAAGTGACTAACACTAACATAAAGGGTCAATTTTACATTACTACACACGCGATACTCTTACAATAATTTAGCTCAAAAATTTCTTGTAAACAAACAAAATGTGTTTCATTAAAAGAATTTAACATACATTTTCACGGTGATATTCTAAAAACATTTAAATTATAAAAGTCCAATTCTACAGATGTAAAAACTAAATGTCAAACGTTTATACTCTATAACGTATACGGGCTTTGAAACCGAATTGTTTCGATAACAAAGAAACACGAGTGGAGTTTAATTTTAAATACGATTATGTGCCAACGAAAATTAGAGAAAATTAAAAAATACAATAGATAAATATGGATGAAGTTTATGAGGTTTCTGGAAAATCACCTTTGACATTTATGGAGTCGTCCCAGTACAATATTTTAATTAGAATGCACGTCTGATAAAGTTATTGTCTTATTAAGTTATTAAGAAAGGTACATAAAAAATGTTCGTTTCATCTTTTTAAATATTAACAAAAGTAACCTACATACTGTATGTAAAAATTAAATTAGGGACGTATTTTCCATTAAATACAGAGAGAGGTTCAGTAACATCATGAAATGCAAAAGTTAAACTTGCACAATTTTCGCACCAAAACATCATTGTTCCATAAATAGTTGGCATTTACTGAAGGTGGCAATCACAGTTTGTTGTTATTGCTGAATTTTGTCAACACAATCAAACAAAGCAAGAATTCTGAGAATGGTGGTGTTTAATCACATCAACAAAATAATGTTTATTATCTCGAATTTTAAGATATTTATTGCTTGAATATGACGTCATTATGAACGACAGAAATATGCGCTTGTTTTGATTTTTACGTTTAATTTTTTGTAAATGCATTTACGTTGTTTGATTTATTTACTTACAAATTCACTCGCAAATCATATATTTCAGTGTGATTTACGTCACACTACCGGTATTATCCTTCTGACGGCAAAAACTCGCCAGGGGAGCGTAGTGATAGAGGAAAGGCTGCTAATATGAAGGTCCTGGGTTCGAATCTCGGCTCAGGCTTTGGAATTCACTGCGTAAGTTGCATCTCTGGGTCTTTCTTAGTGGGATAGTGGCTCGGATCCGACGAAAAAAACTGATGTATGTCCCCACCGTCGATTATCGTTTGAGATTAAGACGGTGTTACATTTTAAGAGAAAAATGAGAGGAGGGAGTGTATGTATGTTTATAACTAAGATGTTTAAGGCTTAATCGAGTATTATAGGGTACTATTAAACAAAACAATGATATTTATTTGTTTAGAATATTGAATTCTTCATACGAGTTCGGAGAATGGAAATAATCTTAATTTTATTATTAGAATAACAAAAGCAAACGAGTAAAAATAAATATTAAATTGGCCAAGAACCAAAGCAATAATACTTCGAAAGAGTTCATAGGATATGTGATATGACCATATAAGGAATACGTCAAGGTAGAGAACTTTGGCGAAATATACTTTCAAAAAAATCAATTATTATTTATTTATTTTTTATGTGGTTAGCTTAATGCATAACATTGTATCAGAAATAGTTCAACAGAATGCGTTAGGACTATGTCGTAACCACGGTTCAATCCCGCTTCCCGTTACGTCAGTGACGTTAGGTCTGCTCAGTAATTGTATGGGTGGTTGTCCTTTAAATTTAGATGAGCGACCCGTAGATGGTTCGGATCCCAATTAAAGCTGGGAAGAGAGAACAGACAACCCAAAATATTGTAATCATCAAATTGGTTACACAATTTAGTTTAGGCGCTTTTACTCTGCCGAGAAATTGATGTTGTGGCATTGGACTTTATAAGAGAAGGGACGTACAGATAAACGTGGAATTGAACCACGACCCCAGCAAGGAAGACTCGAACGAAGCACTTTAATCGCTGAAATCTAGTCACAAAAATCCAAACTGGTACTCGAATCCGCAGTTTTCAGATGAAGAGCCTATCACTTATCGTTTATAGGTTACCATGGCAGGTATCTTTCTATGATGTATAATCTTTGGCTTTTGATATATATATATATATATATAATGTGATCAGTCTTTCCTTGTGAAGAGACGTGTTTTATCGAGTGTCCAGTGTTACCAATTGAATAAGTGGTTTTCGTTGAAGTGTCTTTAAAAAAAATAGTGTTTAGTGCATTCTTAACTAAATTACTTCGTGTTACTAATCATTCATTAACGAATATATTTCATTTATTGACTTTATTCATTACTATATTATTTGATTAAACCAAGGCTAGTGCACGTGGCTTGTCTTGTTTGTTTCCCGAATCTATTACTAAACGAGGTTTCATAAGGTTGAAATTCCCTTGGTTTGCCTTTTTTGTTTTTCAAATCTATCAGAAAACGAGGTTTCATAAGGTTCATTTTCCCTTACTTCGGGGGATCAAGTAGAGTGTGGTCACCCACCGTGGGAAAAAAGGAAAAAAGTCGGTCGAATAGCGGACAGATAAGTTTTATTAATACTTTTTCTTTTACAGATCTTTCGTCGGTAGCTTAATTATATATCCATTTAGTATAAATTTGTGTTACAAGAACCTGTTTCTGCGTTTCAAGAACATTTTTGCGGGTTTGCGCAGGTGACGGCACAATAAGCACGCGGTAGACCTACGTTGTAATTTATTAATTTCCAAACGCTCGTTTTTTGTTTTTTAACTAATTAAGAGCATGGCACCCCCGTCAAGTACTTGCAGTCGCCGTGAAGGGAAATTTACCGCTTACGCGTTTACAATGGCTAATAATAATGAACAGTTAGTTTGCAGGTGGTGCTCAAGCATGGAAGTCCTAAGGAACGAGTTAGAACGTGAGAGGGAGGCTAGAGTGAGGCTTGAAGAAAGCGTGATGCTCCTGACGGCAAAATTAGAATCTCTTGAGACTCCAGTTACGACCCCTCCTGCCTCAGTTTCTACTAATAATATAAATAGTACTAATAGCCCTCTCTCTTCCCCTAGTTCCCAACCCTTCGTTCGAGTGCGTAATGGAGCCCCATTGAGAAAACCTAAGACTTGCCTACCAGTAATAACAAACTTCGGTCCACTTCGGAGAGGGCGATCGGTTACCTGCGTGCCGCCGGCTTGCTCGATTAGGGTGGGCTGATCGGCTAACCAACAACAACAACAACAACAACTGTTTATACAATCAAATAACATAACGACAATATAAATTAATTATAAATCTGAAAGAGAACAATAACACCGCCGAATTCAAATTTTTTGCGAGTTGTTTCAATAAAAAATGGGTGATTCTAGGCAATAAAGGCATGCTCTTTACAATTGTATATTTAGTTTTGTCGTATCACATCTAGATATTCCACAATCACACGTAACGTATAGATAAGAAAATGTTACCAATTGGATGAGAGAACAGACGAATTATATGGCATATGTTATTCAATTCAAACATTTTACAGTAGTAATGCATGCCCAAAAACACGTACACACACACACACACACACACACACACATACTCACATTATTACTACATATATACACTAATTCATTTGAACATGAATCTGCTGTTATTGAGATGTTGTCTACAGTATATTTGAATCCAATTTTTCAAAATCAAGAGCCGGCTTCGGCACAGGAATTTCACTTGAATGTGGCACAGGGAGGATGGCTGATGGAATACTCGTACATGTGATGTGCCTCTTATTTTTATTATTATATCCAGCCACGTTTGTCATACAGAAGTAGCAATCGTCGTAGTGATTTCTCGGTTCTCTCCAAATCATGGGGATGTTGAAAGGCATTTCCTTCTTTCCACAAGCCCACTGAGGCAAACATTCCACACATGACTTACAAACATAATGTGGAGCCCAAACTTTGTCCTGGTCGCCGAACTTACGGCCAAAGTAGGCGTGGTAATGCTTTCGTACTTGTACGGTGATTTCTTGCCTTTGTTTAGAAGTAGTAAATCGTCCGCATATACAGGATGTCCCAAAAGTCCTTCTCTCTTTTGTTGAAATAGGCTGAATTTCAAACAAATGTCACACTGACCTGAATACAGATGTATTTCTATACAAATTACAAGTATTACACCATTAAAATCTTTAATTACAGTAGTTTCCACATGTGCTCCATCTGTATCTTTGCAAATCTCAAAGCGGTCAGCTGCATTGCGGAACACATTTCAGAGGTTATTTTCTCAACTGCTTGCCTAATGCGATCTCGCAGATCTGGTAAATCTCGAATATTTCTGCGATAGACCTCTGATTTAATGAAACCCCAAGCAAAGAAATCCAATGGGGTCAAATCCGGAGATCGCGCTGCCCAGGGCCTATTTCCCCCACGTCCAATCCAACGATTTGGAAAACGCTCGTTTAGGTATGTCTGAACAATTCTGGCAAAATGACATGGTGCCCCATCCTGCTGAAAGACTACATTGTCGAGAATGTTATCTTCAAGAACTTGAGGTTCTAGAAAATTTTGAAGCATATCAAAGTAAACAGGCCCTGTCACTGTAGCCTCTGCAAAGAAAAAGGACCTGTAAATCTTAGACTTCGTCATTCCAAGCCACATGTCGACTTTAGGTGAGTTTCTTTCCCATTCAGAGAACTCAGTTGGCTTTTCATTAGCCCAGATGCGACAATTATGTCGATTGATTTTACCACAGGTGTGAAAAGTCGCCTCATCACTAAACAAAATGTGGTCCATTAAATTGTTATTTTGGATTTGTTCGACCAGTTCCGCACACATTGCTGCTCTTTTTGGAAAATCTTCCTCGTGTAAGCTGTGTAACATCTGAATGTGATAATACTTCTCCTTCAGCGTCGAACGCAAGATTCTGCGAACAGTTGTTTTGGGTATGGTCAATCTGTGGGATGCTTAGCGAACTGACATTCTTTGATCGTCTTCGAACATTATGCGAACAGATTCAATGTTTTGTTGTGCTGTTCTTGGGCGTCCACTTCTTCCTTCATCATGCACAAATCCAGTCCTTTTGAATTTGTTCACCAATTCACGAATTGCTTTATCTGTCGGTTCAGGCTTATGAAACCTTTTTGAGAATCGGTCTCTAATTTCACAACATTTCATTCCTCTGATGCGACATGTTACTATCATAACGCGTTCATGCACATCTATCACCAATGATATGGATCTGAAAAAATTAATTAAAAATTTAAAAATAATTAAAATAGAAATCTAATGCATGTATTTGTCTAGAAAGGTGTATGTAATCATGTCATTAAAACATTCATTTGAAATTCAGCCTATTTCAACAAAACAGATAGGGACTTTTGGGACATCCTGTATAACAGAATGAATTAGGTGTATTATTACAAACTCTCAGCATGTTTAATCCAAATCTGAAACAAAGAAAATGTACATTAGTTCAATTTTGAAATAAAATCAGATGCTTACGCATATGAAACTCATAGCAAACCAACCATAATTGGAAATATAGATGCCCTTTTAGTCATACGAGAGAGGTACATTTCTCAAGAAATAGAAGCGTTTGAGTAGAATAACCTACATCACATTTCTATCAATCCTGACGTGCCAGATACAAATTATGCATTGTATCTTAACTCACATATCATGGACGTTACTAAAATACTATAATTTTCTAAACAACTCATACAGCGCAGGGCAGTGAAATAAAATTACTTCACAAAACAGTAAATATTGAGAGAACAAAATACGATATCAACAAGCGGTAACTGTCTTTGGACACAGACTGAATCAGACTACAACATGCATCACATGACGCGCATGCGTGTCAGGTGATGCATGCGCGCGCAGCATAACCAGTTCGGGAACTTATTGAACACACCTCGTATATATATATATATATAATATATATATATATATACTTGGTCGGTTCGAAGGTGACGGGGGTTCTGGTTAGGTGGCAGCAACGGATTTGTTACTCTGTAGTAGCTGTTAGTGGTACCTTATAGGGAATCGCAGTAGTTTTCTTCTATACTACGCTCCGATTTCTTTTTGTAGTGGATCGGAGGATTCTGTGAAGCTGACTAAATTCTCTGAAGGTTCCCCGATTCTTCTTGTAACGTATCGGGAAATTATTTTTCTCTATTTAAGACTAGGTTCTCTGAAGAGAGCAAGGCTCGAAGGAGAAGACAAAGATATTCTCTTACTGTAGTTTACTGCTAAAATGTTACCGGTAATGCTCAGCCTCTAAGTTAGATCAGACAATCAGAATGAAAATTTGAAAATTAGGTGAGTTTATATATCCAAATTTTGTTGACATCATTATTATTTAATATTGACTTGTTATAAGCAAGATATTGGAAGATGAAACCATATTTTTATTTTAAACCGCATATTGACAGATTTGATGTTATCATGATCTGCCGAGTTAACTAAAAATGGAAATTGAAATATGCCTTTTATTATGATTTACACTTAAACATGCATATGAGCAAAAATTAAAGGCTTAAGATTTAAAATTAAACGTTAAGCAAGACATGACTTCATCCTTTATAACGAAGAGAGAATGTATACAGAAAATGAACATTGCAGAATTTAACCAGGTTTCATTATTAAGCTAAATCTAAAAAAATTATTAAGTAATTTAAAAAGAAACAATTCCCAAATTATTTGGCAGAAATAAAATAGAAGGCAAATCAAAGATTTATCCAAACTCGCGTCAGCGTTATGCGATTTTGGACTCTATGTCAAAAATGAATACATGAATATAAATGTATAGAAATATAAGTATTATATGAACATAACGAATATAAAGATTATATAAATATAATGATTACACTGGTCAACAAAGATTTTTCATCAGAATAGAATTTGTGGTGGCTGGATAGCATTTTTCACGCTGATTCCAAAAATGCATTCAGATTTTTTCTAGCACGTATAGTTTTCAAGATGAAGGTATATATATAACTACACAGATTTAACCATTTTAAATAGGCAAAATACTAATATTTCAACATTTGATTGTTTATTTTATTGTGTTTTTTTAGTTTATTCATCTTATTTATTTCAATTATCTTAATTATACATCTTATGTATTTCAGGTGTGAGCTTTTACGTCTAGCAGCATTGTGATTCAGGCAACAACGCCGTGCTTTGTGTGTCAAAAGATCAGTCCAGTCCAAGAACTTGTTGTGTCAAGTTGATGTACATTTTTTTTAAATTTATAGTTTGCTCAGGTCAGTCAACATGCCTCGACAATGTAAGAATGACCCCGACAAGTTCTGTTTCGTATGCGGCCAGTTGACAACTAAAACACAGCGACGAAGTATTACAACCGACATTAAGAAAATATACAAGCTATACTTTGGTTGCCATCTAGGTGACCAAGATAAACTATGGGCGCCACATCAAATCTGTTCTGGCTGTTCAAATGGATTACGTGATTGGCTTAACAAAAAGAAAGCTTCAATGCCATTTGCCATACCCATGATATGGAGGGAGCCGAGAGATCATCATGAAGACTGTTATTTTTGTAGTGTGAACTTAATGGGGTTTTCTGCCAAAAACAAACACCAGATTGTATATCCAAACTTGGATTCAGCACGTAGACCAGTAAAACATAATGAAACATTGCCCATTCCTATTCCCCCAAGTGATAGGCTAGATTCTATCATAGATGACATGGAAAGTGGTGAAGGTGCAACTGGAGTTTCCGGACCATCTACAGAACCAGAGTACACTTTTGAAGGTAGACATTTAGAGCCTAAAAAGTTAACCCAAGGACAGTTGAATGATCTTGTTAGAGACTTATCGCTGTCTAAAGAGAAATCAGAGCTTCTCGCCTCAAGACTAAAGGAGAACAATTTACTTGAGAACAATGTTCGTATTAGTTACTACCGAAAGCGGAATTTTGAATTAACAGCATTCTTTTCAGTAAACGGTCCTCTCTGTTATTGCCATGACATCAATGGACTATTTACAGCCATATCTCAGACGTATGTGGCATCTGAGTGGCGCCTCTTTATTGATTCGTCGCAGAGAAGCCTGAAAGCAGTTCTTTTGCATAATGGTAATATAATGCCATCCATCCCCATTGCCCATTCCGTCCATCTAAAAGAGAGATATGACAATATGGATATACTACTTAAGGCAATCAAATACGACAGTCATCAATGGAATGTTTGTGGAGATCTAAAAGTTATAGGAATGCTTATGGGTATGCAGTCAGGATTCACAAAATTTTGTTGTTTCCTTTGCCTGTGGGACAGTCGCGCCACTATAGAACATTACACCAAAAGTGACTGGCTACTTAGGTATACATATGTCCCAGGGATAAGCAATGTCCAGTCTGTCCCTTTAGTGGATCCCCAAAAGATCTATCTGCCACCTCTTCACATTAAACTTGGTTTAATGAAGAATTTTGTTAAAGCAATGGGTAAAGTCAATTTTGAAGGGTTCCAATACCTTTCAAGGAAATTTCCGAAGGTTACTGCAGCAAAATTGAAGGAAGGAATTTTTGTTGGGCCACAAATAAGGGAGGTTTTGAATGACACTGAATTTGAAAAGTCCTAAGTCCGCTGGAATTGAAGGCTTGGCTGGCGTTCAAATGGATATGTGAAAACTTTCTTGGAAGCAACAAGTCACCTGCGTATAAGGATGGAGTCAAGAACCTCCTTGATGCCTTCAAAGAAATGGAGTGTCGAATGTCGTTAAAAATTCACTTCCTGCATTCCCACTTAGATTTCTTTCCTGGAAACCTTGGTGCAGTGAGTGACGAGCAAGGAGAGCGCTTCCATCAAGATATTCAGATGATGGAGAAGCGCTACCAAGGATATTGGAATGAAAGCATGATGGCGGACCATTGTTGGATGCTGTATCGTGACAATCCAGGCCAAATTTACAAAAGGAAATCACACTCACAGCGCTTTTAATAAAATAATGTATATATTCTTTATTTATAAGTACATTGAATAAAGTATATGATGTATTTGTTGTTTAGCATTCCTAAGTGTGATCTATACATCCATAAATTTTCTTATAGCAATATCAAAAACTTAAAAATATCAAAACCAGTGTATCTATATAACTATACGTGCTAGAAAAGAAATAAAACCAGATTCGGAATCAGCGCGACAAATGCATTAAGAAAAGTGTGATCATGTTTGTGATGAGACAAAAAAGTTTCATTTTGTTCGCCAGTGTTATATAAATATACGAATTATATAAGAATTATACGAATGAATATAAGAATATAGGAATTATTCATTGTTCATTTTTACATACACACACACACACACACACACACACACACACACACACACACACACAATATATATATATATATATATATATATATATATAAACAAACTGTCAAAGCTATAAAATATATTTACTAATGTATATACGTATTAAAAGTGTTAATTACCTTGTTGAAAACTATTTTATAGCAATTGATCAGCATTTTTGTAGGTATTCCGAGAAAAAGAACTCGTTAGTAAAATATTAAATCCCATTTGCCTTCCAGTAACAGCCGTTACAGTGCATACATAACCGTGCACAAAAGCCTTGTGCCCGGCAGCGCTGCATAAATATAGGCCAAATAAACTGGACTTGCATGCGCGACTGTACAGTATATTCCTGTTCCGAGAGGCTATTTAATATTTGTGAACTTGCTTAAAGATCAGAATTGAATAACTTCCAAATGTTGTTGAAAAGAATTAAAATATGTTGAATAGTTGCTCAACAACTGAAAATATTATAGAAAATATGAAGAAACAAATATCGGAAAACTTTATGATCAACATTCTACAATTTAGCCGTAAGTTTTAATTAAGCATATATATATATATATATATATATATATATATATATATATATATATATATATATGAAAATTATTTCACGAAAGTAACACGTGAAAAATATTTATGATGAATAAAACCACGAAGGAAAGGAAACACAAAATGGTGCTCAAGCGCTTTCGTCTAATGACATCCTCAGGAACACTGAAGTACATAAAAGGGTAACAACAGCCTATATATAGGTTACAGAAAGAAAAAAAAAAAGAAAAATAAATAACATACATACATACATACACACACACACACACACATATATATATATATATATATACATACATATCTATATATACACATACATACATATATATATATATATATATATATACATATAATATATATATATATGCAATAAACAGAGAAGTAAAAATAAAAATTAAAAATTAAAAATTAAAGGATTATCCGTGAGGCGTACAGATTTGTAAGGAATAATATCGATTTTTAGCACAAGATCAAATGGATTATAAAAATACAAATTTCTCCGCGCCCTTAGGATCGCCAGTCCGGAATACATCGATGCCGAATTGGAAAAAATCAACGGTATTGGAAGTGATTTGTGTTATCCATCTGCGTTTATGGAATCTTGTCTCAACAAGGCAAAACGAACTTTCTATCGTGTCAATAATAACACTCGTACTTTGTCAAAAAATATTTTAGTACTTCCATTTTTCCCGGGCTTTTTAGGCATTGCTAATGTACTTAAACTTTTGGATATTAATGTAGTATTTTCATATAACAATATTGTGAAAAATATCATAGTAAAAAATAGCCCTACCAATAATTCAGGCATTATCTATAAAATTGGTTGTAAACAATGTGATTCCTTTTACATAGGTCAGACGGGAAAGGATTTGCACACACGTATAAAACAGCATCAATATTCCGTTAGAACAGGACAGTTGTCCAGTGCCCTTTTGTCCATTTGTCAGAGTTAGCCCACTGTATTGATTGGAATAATGCTTCAGTTTTATTCCATTCTAGCAACATTGTTAATAGAAATATTCTTGAGTCTGCCATTATCCAACTTTCAAATAACTTCAACATAAGCAAAGGGCTTTTTCAACTCGATCCTGTTATTTTGAATTCCTTCCAAACAGATTTAGATAAGAAAGGTAGAACACTAAATCTTTGGTAAACTTGTCTGCTACTTTATTAACTTTTAATTTGCATTTTATTTTTATATATATCGAAACCTGACCATAGGCAGAGTGTTAAAACCCGGGCAGTATTCCAATATAAATTTGTATTTTTATAATCCATTTGATCTTGTGCTAAAAATCGATATTATTCCTTACAAATCTGTACGCCTCACGGATAATCCTTTAATTTTTAATTTTTAATTTTTATTTTTACTTCTCTGTTTATTGCATATATATATATATATATGTATATATATATATATATATGTATGTATGTGTATATATAGATATGTATGTATATATGTATATATATGTGTGTGTGTGTGTGTGTGTGTATGTATGTATGTATATGTATGTTATTTATTTTTCTTTTTTTTTTTTTTCTTTCTGTAACCTATATATAGGCTATTACCCTTTTATGTACTTCAGTGTTCCTGAGGATGTCATTAGACGAAAGCGCTTGAGCACCATTTTGTGTTTCCTTTCCTTCGTGGTTTTATTCATCATATATATATATATATATAATCATGCGGGTTGCTTCTACAGAGCTTCAATTTAATATTTAGGAGAAATCCAATGACAAGGAGAAATGTAAATGCCATGAAAAGTCTTCTTTAATGCAACGTTTCGAGCAATACGCTCATCTTCAGGCTGTTTAATAACAATGTGAAATTAAAATCAATATTGAATGAAAACAAAACAGAAAATTTCTATAACCTATTCATGAAGACAAATTTTAAAGACTGAGAAAAGAGGGTTAAATTCTAAGTTATACAGATTTACATATAAAAATTAAGAAGCTATTTTTAAATACATATAGTAAATGTGAAATTAATACATTCCAGTGTATTAATTTCACATTTACTATATGTATTTAAAAATAGCTTCTTAATTTTTATATGTAAATCTGTATAACTTAGAATTTAACCCTCTTTTCTCAGTCTTTAAAATTTGTCTTCATGAATAGGTTATAGAAATTTTCTGTTTTGTTTTTCATTCAATATTGATTTTAATTTCACATTGTTATTAAACAGCCTGAAGATGAGCGTATTGCTCGAAACGTTGCATTAAAGAAGACTTTTCATGGCATTTACATTTCTCCTTGTCATTGGATTTCTCCTAAATATATATATTATATATATATGGGGCTTCTCCGTTCTATGGGCACCAACGAGGGTAGGTTAGGTCAAGTTATGATAGGTTAGGCTATATTAAGCTAGGTTAAGTTAGGTTAGGTTAGGGTTAGTTAGGTTAGGTTAGGTTAGGTATGACCAATAATAATGATAATTATTAATGTAATATAATAAATCGCCAAATTTTTGAAGAAACGACAAATATTTTTTGTTTTTATTTATGTTCATTAAAGCTGTTAAATTAAATAAATTAAATTTCTCCTATTCAAAATGTACTCATTTATTATTAATAAAAAGTTAAAATAAGTTTAAAAAATATTAATTTATCTCAGTTCAATGGTGCCCATAGAACGGAAAAGGTCCATATATATATATATATACGGTATATATGAAAAATGATCGAAAAACTGGTACCAAACCTAAAACTAAACCCAATTACCATTCAAACAACACTGGAAAATAGGAAAGGCAGAATGTGTAGTATTCCCAAATTAAAGGCCCGACAAGGGACCTCCTCAACAATGAAGGAAAATTGCTTGGTTGTCAGGGGCCCAAGACTTTTCAACCAGCTTCCAAAGGACCTCAGAAATAAATGCAAAAAACTTCACTTTTCTACGTGAAGGTCAAAATATGATAATAAAAACCCACTCTAATAGAGTTTATTTCCACAACAGTTTCGATGCCCACGTGGGCATCCTCTTCGGGGGTCTGTATCCACCCGAAGAGGATGCCAGTAGGCATCGAAACTGTTGTGGAAATAAACTCTGTCTATTAGAGTGGGTTTTTATTATCAGACCTCAGAAACGTTACAGGGATCAAAGTTGAAGTCTTCAAGAGAAGACTAGATGCCTGGCTCAGGACGGTACCAGATGAGTCGGGTATACCTGACTATGTACAGTGGAGAGCGCAAGAAAGCAACGCGCTCCTCCACCAAGCCAGACCTAGAGTCGGGGCCACCAGCTTGACCGCCGTGTGAAGAGAGACCAACGCACGAAACAGCAACAAGGTTAACAAGGTGTATGTACACTATATACATATGTATATATATATATATGTATATGTATGTGTATATATATATATATATACGAGGGCCACTCAATATATTTTGCCCCACCTTTTTTTTTTCTTTCCAAGTTTCCTTGTAAGTTCCAAAAATTTTGTACACAAGTAGTTACATACCTTTTTTATAAGTTTTTATTTTTCCACATAGTCTCCATCCCTTTCTACGGCTTTCCTCCACCTCGAAACAAGGGCCTTTATTCCTTGCTGGTAAAAATCCGTTGGGTTCCGCTGGAGCCACCTCTTAACCTTCTCAACAACCTCATCGTCACTCTGAAACTTTCTTCCACGAATAGTATCCTTCATTGGATCAAACAAATGGAAGTCTGAAGGTGCCAGATCCGGGTGTATGGAGGGTGGGGTAACACAGTCAAGCGCATTTTTGTGATGACGTCTCTTGTTTGCAAACTGTTGTGTGGTCTTGCGTTATCGTGCAAAAGAAGGACGTCTTCCAGTTTTCTCTCCGGTTGAACTCGCCTTATACGTACGACTCTGGAGTCTCTGTAGGGTAGCAATATATGCCTCTGAGTTGATCGTTTGTCTTTTCCTCATAATGTCATAACCACCCCTTTCATGTCCCAGAAGATGGTGGCCATAACCTTTCCTGCAGAGGGAGCCATTTTGAACTTTTTCTTCCGTGGGGAGTCTGCGTGATGCCACTCCATGGATTGGCGTTTTGTTTCAGGTTTAAAGTGGTGTACCCAATTCTCATCCCCAGTTACAATTCGTGAAAGGAAGTCATCCCCTTCTGTCTCGTATCGAACCAACGACTCAGAAGCAATTTCTTTTCTTTGGGCTTTGTGATCTTCAGTCAGTTCGCGAGGAACAAACCGTGAACACACTTTTGAGAATCCCAGTTGCTGAATTATCGTATTCACACTTCCTTCACTAATTCCTAGCTCCAGTGCACAGTGTGAGATGTCACAGCCGATGCTGGGCGACCGCTGCGTGGCTTATCATCGAGGCTGGCTCTCCCTCTCTCCGATGATCTCACACGTTTAGACCAGCGTCCAACTGTGCTTCGATCAACAACAGCATCTCCGTAAACGTTTTGTAGACATTTGTGAATATTTCCAACTGTTTCCGTCTCTACGGTTCAGAACTCGATAATAGTTCTCTGTTTACGACGCACAGCACTGTCAGACGCCATTTTCGAAACTGCGTTAACCATCGGTTTTATACAAGGGCATTTAAAAGCGGTTTTATACAAGGAGGGGAGGTTCAAACTGGAAAAGTCCGGTTATGTGAATCGCAGAAAGTTCAAATTTATGGCCCAAAAGACATTTCAGCCCCATGGCCTATTATTTAGCTAAGAAAAGAGGGTGGGGCAAAATATAGTGGATGCCCCTAGTATATATATATATATATATTTAGGAGAAATCCAATGACAAGGAGGAATGTAAATGCCATGAAAAGTCTTCTTTAATGCGCAACGTTTCGAGCAATACGCTCATCATCAGGCTAGATAATAACAATATGAAATTAGAATCAATAAATAAATGTGAACAAGACAAAATAATTTCTAAAAAACCTATTCATTAAAAGCAAATTTTAAAAAGACTAAAAGAAGAGGGTTAAATTCAAAGTTATAAAAATTTACATATAAAATTACAATGCTGGTTCCGAGGCACGAGTAATTTAAAACAAAACAAAACAGGAAACAAGCTTTTCATGGCATTTACATTCCTCCTTGTCATTGGATTTCTCCTAAATATTAAATTGAAGCTTTGTAGAAGCAAACCGCATGACTATATATATATATATATATATATATATATATGTATACACACACACCGTCACTATTTTTACTCATGTAACTGCGTTCCGGACACTCATTTGAGAGTAATAAATAGATAAGGAATAGAACAGAAACTAAATTACAGGAGGTAAATTGAAAAATGCATTGTGAGAATCGAAGGCATTAAAAAATTGTTGAGGCAAATCGAAAATCGATGTTTCAATCGGAACATAGAGTATATCCAGTATATGCGCTGATATATATTTGGATCATTCATAACCATGAACAGACGTATTATAAAAAGATAAGTTAAACGGAAGAATAATTTTGAAGTCATTTAAAATATACAAATTATTTTATGAAGCTTAACGAATTTTTTGGCCTTTCTTTTACTTTACTTTCGAGCTTTTTATACTCTATGTTCCGATTGAAACATCGATTTTCGATTTGCCTCAACAATTTTTTAATGCCTTCGATTCTTACAATGCATTTTTCAATTTACCTCCGGTAATTTAATTTCTGTTCTATTCCTTATCTATTTATTACTCTGAAATGAGTGTCCGGAACGCAGTTACATGAGTAAAAATACTGTAGTGACGGTATGGCCTACCGCCTCATACCGGTCACCTCAAACACTATTGAGTAGTGCAGCGTGAGAAGGGGATAAGCAACAAAATCGACAAAATATGTTCTGTTTGAAAAGACAGCTTATTCTTGCTCTAATGCTATCCGCAACAGATAGGAGGCTCTCAGAAGGTACTGTCGCCATCCAACTACTGACTCTCACTTATGCTATATTTTTGCCCGGAATCGTGCAAAATCTGTTTTCGACTCGCCAAAAATTCCTTCATCGGACAAAATTGTGAAAACCTATGCAATCCTAATTCTTCTCGCTCTTTCTGGCATCTACCCAAGAACCTCTCCAACAACCTCACTTCTTTCCCTTCTCTTTTTCATTTTGACGGCTCAGTTGTCGTCACTTCTCCCGATAAAATTGAACTCTTCGCTCAAACTTTCGTTTCCAACTCAACCCTGGACGATTCCGGCGCTGTTCCTCCATCTCCGCCCCTCCCCCGTCTGACTTAATTATGTCTAAAATTGGAATCTCTTCCAAAGAAGAACGGTCCTGATGGTGTCTTTTTATTATCTCTGATTTGGGCAGAGTAAACCTCGTGGCTTTCAGTGCCTCAGAACCTCATTTCCTTCATCTGTCTACTCGTCACACTCTTCCACACGACTATTCCCTTACCTTCAACAACACACAACTCAATCCTTCCTCTTCTCTTAACATTCTTGACGTTTCCTTTTCTCGTGATCTTTCCTGGGAAGATCACACATATTCTCTTTCCAAAACAGCTTCTAAGAGGTTAGGTGCGCTGTACCGCCTCCGCAGTTTCTTTACTCCCACTCAGTTGCTGTCTCTGTACAGGGGTCTTGTCCACCCCTGTATGGAGTACGCTTCTTATGTGTTGGGTGGCTCAACCGATACAGCTCTACTGACCGGGTGGAATCAAAGGCTTTTCGTCTCATCATTTCTCCGCCTCTTACTAACTGTCTGCAATCCCTTTCACTTCGCCGCAGTGTTGCCTCACTATTTCTTTACTATCGTTATTTCAACGGACACTGCTCTTTTGAACGCTCTAACTGCATGCCTCCTCCTTTAAGGAGAGCACGCAGTACCAGACTTTCGACAAATTCTCATTCATTTTCTGTCCAAGTCTGTAACGCGAGGGTTAATCAGTATTTTCAATCCTTCATTTACTCAACAGGTCAACTGTGGAACAATCTTCGTGAATCTATCTACGAACTTCACTCTTTCAAACGCAGAGTGTCCAGGTATTTTGAAAATCCTGGACCTTGATTCTGGCTCTCTTCTTCCTTATGGGGAGGGCGATTTTGCGGGCATTCGCCCTTGGCCCCTCCTTCCTGCATAAAAAATACATGTACACATATACATAAAATAGTAAATACAAAAAAATACAAAAAATAAAAAGCGGTTGTAGTAAAGCAAGAACGTACGTAAGAACGGGATATTATTCACGCATCCACAGTGAGACTGTCGAGCTGAAAGTTAGAAAATTATACGATTCTAAAAATTAAAAATTAAAAATTATATCATTATAAGATCTTAAAGTTAACGATCACAGAATTTGAAGGAGTATGACAACAGCAAAATTATAAGATTATAAGGCTTATAAAATTATAAAATTTCAAGACAGCAGAAGTTATTCAATATTTTTCTTTAATTGCCATTTTATATAAAAGTAATAATACATAATGACAGGTTATGTAGAGATAAGTTTACTTAACACACGGGTTATGCTGAAGGAAATTCTATAGAATCATAGCATTCTTGAACACTTCTGCGTGCCCTTTCTCTCACTTCAGTTTTTATTCTTGCCTGAACGAAGAAGGAAGTATCTTCGAAAAGCTTTGCAGTTACCTTTTAATTTAATTTTAATTTTTTTAAAGTTTTAGGGGATTGTATATATATATATATATATATATAATATATATATATATACAGACTGTATATTATTTGATTTTACGTTCATTTTTTCTCGTACTAGTTATTGCACAACAAATTCTGTGTGTACCTTCAAAGAACTTGAACGTGAACTCGCATTCTCCTTTGTAAGTATAAAAATTTATTTAATATAGTATTATAAGTTAATAGAGTATATGTAATTATAATATATATACTAAATATCGTTCTAGTGTAAAGAAAGAGTTCATAAAGGTTCATGTGGCAATTATAGAAGGGCCTCGTCAGTAATGAAAATAGTGTAGAAGGTTAAAAGATAAATCCCTTATACCTTTGTACATAGTCATATAGTTAATCTTGCGTGTTTTTATGCGTTCTATTCATAATTGACCCTCATTTCTTGCGCAATCACTTCAAAGTATGACAATTTTTCAATTCAAATTTTTTTTTTTAAATTCATATTTCGAAGTGAAAGTACGGGAAATGATGAGGAAATATGAATAAAGCACATAAAAACGCGAGATTACCTAATTTCCTTTACTAAAATGAATCTAACTTAACCTTACCTTCACTAAAACGAACCTAACCTAACATGACATAACCTAACCTTCACTAAAACGAACCTAACCTAACATGACATAACCTAACCTTCACTAAAACGAACCTAACCTAACATGACATAACCTCGAATATATTAACAATTCTCCTCTTTTCATTTATGAACTGTCATCCTAGAATGAATATACGATAATCTACAACTTACGCTTACTATTTCCAATTACTGTACCATACTTTACGCAATTTTTATCTCTCGGAAAGCAATAAAATTTATATTGTTTTTCTTTTCTCTAATTTGTACGTTATTACAACCGTAAATAATAATATGTAACAAATCCTGGCTCTAATCTGAAATTATTAGCTATTCCAAAAGCCCGTCCAACCACGTCGACTTCTTCTTAATTAACATTATTGAATGAAATTTAGTTTGTAAAGCTCATTTGTAATTTAATCACTTGGGAGGACGCTGCGAGTCAATTTTTGTCTGAACACTTATGAATGAAATTAACTTTTATTAGTTTTGGTAATTACATCAGACTATGTTTTCTTGCTGATAACACTTAAGATTTCGTTTTTTTTCTCCGCATATTAGTAACTGCAGGATGAGCTGTGAGCCAGTGAATGGTGACGAATAGTCTAATACGTAATACGTTGTTATACTCGTAGTAATGGACGGCGTGTAAGTCACAACCCACTTGGTAGTGGTGGGAACGAGATTGGAAGAATGCGAGTGTGGAACTCCGGCGCTGCTAATTTTAGCACAACGCCACACTTTAAAGTAAATGTTAAGGTTTCACTGAATTAAAAAATTCGGTTCAAAATCGGTTATATAAAATTACTTACGTGTTATAATGCGAGCATGGATCAGTTACATATAGAAAGGCTTTGCTATACCGGCATATCATCCTTGCATTCTGTAAGTTATCTACAAACGCGGTCAACACTGCAAGATTTCCAGAGTCTCCTCTTTCAACCACTAAAGTAGGAAACTTCCCATTTTCTATGATGTTTTCTGTGCTAAAAAATTCTGGTCGCCCACACAATTTGTGAAATCAGAATAAGTTACATTTTGCCTATAGAGAAACTGTGATGAACTTGGGTATTTATTTATGTATGTTGTCGATACACTAGAATAAATGTGTGTGTGTGTGTGTGTGGGTGTGTGTGTGTGTGTGTGTGTGTGTTTCTCTTGTAACTTAAATGTACAGAATTCCCAGTAAGTAAAGATGAGATTTCAGCTCAGTCACAGTACGATCCTCACAGGTGGGATTTGTATGACTTGTGAAAGAAGTTTTGGAATTAGTGATTAATGTTAAAAACAGTGGTGGCGCCAGGGGGAGGGGACTGTGGGAGCTACAGCCCCCTCGCCGGGGAAACCCAGCCACCCACCTCCCGTCGGGGAAATTCAATAAATTTGTGGAGGAAGAGGCTTGGGTATCTTTTTTACTGAACATAATATTCTGCATGAATGAATTATTCTTCCTATTACGATGTTATTTAAGAGACATGAGGATTATATATATTACTTTTAGCACTGGATTAAATCTTTGAATGCAAGCAAGGTTCTTCCAGTAAGGTTAGCTAGTAAGTCACGAAATCTCTACGTTCAAATGCCTTCTTAAGAGGAAAGTCTGCCAAGTATGTCCAACTAGTCTTCTCGAACTTCATGCCTATTTAACAAAGCTGAAGGATGCCTTTATAAGTTAAATCATATTGTAACTATAACATGTACAGTCCCCTGCAATAGTTCCGCTCCACCCACTCCGAGATGTGGAACAACGCAGTCCCTCTTTCTACCCCACCCTCATTCCCTACCTCTCCTCCTCCCCATCTCCCTCTCGCTATCACCCACCCTCTCGTCCTCCCCCTCTCCTTTCGCTACACCAAAATCGACGATATTACGAGATTAAACCATCTACATGGAATCGCACAATAGCTGAAAGTAATCATCATAATGTAAAGGAATACAACACTTATTTGTAAGTGTTAATATCGAATCACGATATGACAGAAAGTATTGCGTCACGAATGATCCCAAAATTCCAAGGACACTGTAATTCGGCGTGTCAGATTATGGTTCGAATAGCATCTAATTTTAAACTGTGATTTGAACCCAGCGACGAAATTATTAAATAATAAATATTAATATACAGTATATGTCAAAATGAATAATTCCAACATTCATTTTTGCATATAAAGTCCAAACTCGCCTGATACCATTTCAGTATTGTGATAAAATAAAATAATTAACTGTTAATTAGGTCTTAAATGCCGTAATGTAAAAGGTTAATAATGTTCCTTCTTTAAGAATGAAACCATCTGAAACACAGCAAACACCATCTTGCAAAGATCGTCACCAACTGAATGAAAGTGATTTTAGCAAAGAAAATAGCGGTAAATTTAAAATGAATTTGTTTTTCGTAAAATTTAGAATAAAATTTTCTAGATGACATATTTCTAAACAGTTTCAATTAATTGTTTAAAAACTTTAAACCAAAGGATATGTTGTGGTACATCGATAGTTCAAATAGTGATATTCCAAAACCTTTTAAAGAAACAAAATCACAATTTTATTGCTGAAGAAAAAGACTGAAAAATGACTAATGCACAGAACGTCTGTGTGTGTGTGTGTGTGTGTGTGTGTGTGTGTGTGTGTGTGTGTGTGTTGGAAATGTAATTAATTATTACGATGGGGAAGAAAGTGAAGTTAATTCTAATTTTTGGTACAATAATTATTTGCCATCAAGAATTAAATAAAAAATGTCAATAAAACAAAATTTGTAGAGATGGCGATAAACGACGTTTTGGAATATCACCATTTGTATTCGTATTTCATAATGTTTTATTTTCTTCATTTTATTTTCCTTATTCCTTTTATTTTCCCTCATTCTTCACTGCAGGACACTTTCCATGGGTAGTCTCCATCCATCTAACTTTTGTACCGAAGCAACTGTGTGAAGGAGCTCTTTTAACCCAAAAATGGGTTGCATCAGTGGCACACTGCCTCAGCGGACACCACCAGAAAACTATAAAAATGAATGTAGGAGGTAAAAGTTACTGAAATATCAAATGTGCGTATATATATATATATATATATATATATATACTTTCAATACGAAATCTGAAACTGCACATGGTGAAAAGAGAGATATAAGGGACATAAATGAAAAAACACGGAAAATTAGAATTTTCATACTGTTAACTTTATACAGTATATATACACTGTAGTGGGTATATCACTGAAGAAACTAGTACCAGTCCTGTGTAAGCGAGTTTTCTCTATAATGATGTGGTAAATTTGTCATTCTGTCTGGTTATAGTGATATCCAAGAAAGGTCGAGAGTTATTGCATTCTTCTTCTTCAGTAAATTTAATAATTTTGTGTTGGTTAGTAAGATAATGAAGGAAGTATTCTATTTTGTTCAAAAAGAAGGAGAGTATCGTCCTTGTTTTTGTCGCGCAAAAGCTAAGAGGATGTTAGGCTTCATAGCGCGTAATTTCAAATTTAAATTGAGGAATATTATATTGCCCTTTTACAAGTCCCTAGTCAGGCCTCACTCAGAATATGCCGTTCAGTTTTGGTGCCCGTATTTGCGTGAGGATATTGATAGGTTGGAAACAGTTCAGCGACGCGCCACGAAACTAATTCCGTCACTACGCAACAAGTCTTACGAAGATAGGATTAAAGAGTTAGACACGCATTCACTCGAAACTAGGAGATTATTGGGGGAACTTATTGAAGTTTTCAAAATCGTTAATAAAATCGATAACGTAAATTTTGACAAATTGTTCATTTTCGATAAGAGCAATACTCGTAATAACGGATTTAAATTACGTGGCAGACGTTTCATTACTAACATCGCTAAAAACTTTTTTATGTTTAAAGTAATTGATAAATGGAATAATCTTCCCGCGCCCGTCGTGAACTCCACCAGCGTTAGTATGTTTTAGAATCGTTTAGAAAGGCATTTTAAAAATAGTAACGTCGTTTAAAATAATAAAACAATTAGTAACAGGAGCTCTAGGGATGATAGTCAAAGTTTGAGTCTGTTGACGATTGATGCCAGCTTGTGACATACCAGCGTGTGATATGCCAACGTTAAAAAAAAAAGACTAATACAAACTTAGATGTAGCTCATAGCGTAAACGAACCCACTTTCGTTTACTCTTCACACTTCATACTCTTCATACTTTTTTTTTTACTTGCATATCTGTAGTTTGCATGATATGACTGTTTCTTTGAGTTAAGACTCATGGTTTGTAAGTGTTCTTATTTTATTTCTTTTCATCTTTCACCCCTTTCCTATTCTCTTCGACTATTCTTCCGACTTGTCGGCAGTGGCCGGCGGATGATGATGGGGAGTCTTTTTTTCTCTTTTTCTGAATCAATGTTAACCCACGAATGATAGGTTTTGCTACTTGCTTAACCCCTTATTCTCTTCTTTTAACCCCCTACTCTCTTCTTTCTCTCGGGCCAACCTTAGAGTGGATCTTAGGGTTTTTGTTAGCATTAGCTTCTGTAGATCTGTAGATGATGTTTGATGGAGGTGGGACATTGTTGTAGCCACAGATGTTCATGGTGGCACAAAAAATATTTGCAAGGGTGGGTGGCACTAAGGGGTGATCCCATGGCCAAGGAGTCAGTCTGTTTATAAAGTTGTCAGTTGAATAAAAAGAACGTATCTGTGTCAGCTACACTTAAAAATTTAGAAAATTCTTGTTAAGTAAGATTTTAAAAATTAGAATTATCTCAATCATTATATATAGATTATATATATATATAATATATATATATTATATATATATATAATATAATATATATATATATATATATATATATATATATATATATATATGATACACACACACACTGTGCATGGAACAAGGAACTCTTCATGGAAAATTAAATCCACTATAGTCCGAATAAGTAATGGTAAATGACAAACAATATAGTTTTTTTTCTTTTTCATGATGTTAGCCCGACGTGGGCAACGAGTCACTCGCAAAGAGGCCAAAAAATATATCTTCCCTCACCAGCTATCTGCAAAGCAGATAGGATCCAGCTTTGGGACAGTATCTAGGGCTTAACCCTAGATATATTTGTGGGGCCTCTTTGCGAGTGACCTGTTGCCCACGTCGGCTTAACATCATGAAAAAGAAAAACTATAGTGTTTGTCATTTACCATTATTTATTCGTACTATGGTGGATTTAATTTTCCAAGAAGAGTTCCTTGTTCCATGCACGGTCTGTGTGTATCATAAAAAACCTCAGGGGACCATTCTAAGTTCTATCCCATAGGCGCCTCGGTGGTGTAGGGGTTAGCGTCGCTCACTACGAATCCATCGGCCGCGGGATCGATACCCGATGACGGCAGCCGGCGCGCAGCAAAACCCAGCTGTTCATCCTTCCACACAATCAAGAAAGTGGTTGATAGATAAATGGGTACCCTGGGTGGCCTAGTGGTTAAGGCGCTGGGCTGCTGATTGGGCGTGGTTCGGATTCCACGTTAAACTGTAGGTCTAAGGTGGAGTGAAAAGCTTGACCTTCATCAGAATGAACAATTCGGGCGGAAGCTAACCAAAGGTGTGTGTGTGTGTGTGTGTATATATATATATTAACAGCTTCTTTTGTACGATAGATATATTCATGTAAAGAAATTCGACATGAAAACTGCTCATGATAAAATTATTAACATTACTAATAGAAAGAATATTTTTAGCAAAGTCGTATGAATAAGAAACAGTCTCTTCACTCGTAGTTTGATTAAATAAAAATAAAATGAGTCAAAATCTGAAACCTTTTGGTCTTAGAGAAGACAGTAAGCGGACGGCGACAGGGTGAGAGATATAGTACTAGTATGTTTTTACAACCCAAGAGTAAAGTATAGCGGGGGATCTTTCAATGTTTGGGGGTCCATAAGTTCATCTGGAGTTGGCTCCCTCGTGAAAATCAATGGTACTCTAACTAAAGAGAAGTACGAGCGAATTTTTCAACTGGATAATATGCCAGATGGAAAGCGTTCGATTGAACAAAGGTTCATCTCCCGACTAAATAACGACCCCAAACACACGGCACGGATTGTAAAAATGGAAAAGAAAAAATCTAAAAAAAAGATATGCTCAAAATGAATGAAACCTATAACTTCTTTTTTAGAAACTAATATAAACACCCTTCCTTCACATTTACTGATTATAGATACTGTAAAAAAAAAAAAAAAACCGGCATACGAGCGGGATATCTTTGTTACTTCCTGCGAAAGATGTTATTACCCATCGAGCAATACATATTTACTGTACAGTCATAGTACTAATATGTGTTGGTATTATAATCCATAATATTGTTTAGGAAACATACGTTTTATTGACAAAGAAGAATAAGATGTGAATGTAAAAATTAAGTTTACAGAATATTCCCAAATTTCTTTGACACAATAGTTAAACGATAAAATGTAATGAGAAATATCTTGAGAAAATTTTAAGCGAGTTACAGTTTAACATTTGTAATTAGCTTACGAATCACTCAAATTTTAAATTCAGCTTCACAGATTTTACTTGAAGTTCACGAAGCAGTTAAATTTTAAATGCAACTTGTCACATATTTTTTATCTATCATGGCTTCCGATGCGTAACTAAAAATTTTGATGGCTACAGTCTTTCTAAATTTATTCACCAACTTGATTTTTTTTATTCCACGAAAGTGTATGAAACTCTGTAGAAGCGTGTTGACACTTGGTTTACTTTGTAGACTTTAATGAGAGGGAAGGCTACCAGTCCATGCTTCTATAAAATTTAATATTTTTATAAAGCCAGAAAAGCGAGCAGATCAACAAATTCACGAAAGAAAACAACCATTAAAATATGAGAATAAAAACCCACTCTAATAGACAGAGTTTATTTCCACGACAGTTTCGACGCCCACTGGCATCCTCCTCGGGTGAATACACCCGAGGAGGATGCCAGTGGGCGTCGAAACTGTCGTGGAAATAAACTCTGTCTATTAGAGTGGGTTTTTATTCTCATATTTTGACCTTCACGTAAAAAAGTGAAGTTTTTTGCATTAACCATTAAAATCTTGAGTTTCGCATTTCAAAACCAATGGGCCAAAATCTTGAAATTTAAGTGCTTCGTATTTTAGCATATAAATTTTTGGGTGATAAATTGGAATAATTTTTGGGGGACTCACGATCTGAAAAAAACATGCTAAAAACACTTTAGGAATCCCAAAGGGTATTGTCACCAAGTTTCATGAAAATCGGTCTAGCCGTTTGGACCTGAAAAAGGAGACAGGCAGAGAAAGAAACGGACAGATGGACATACGGGGAATTATGGTGTGTGATGATGATTTATGGCTCTAGAAGGTAAGATTAAACAATTAAACACTCCATCAATCAGCATGACTCGTCTAATACATCCACCAGCGAAGAGTGTTGTAAGTCAGAACTCGACTTGTTAAATGTATCACCCACTCAAATATTTAAACCAAATGAATATTTCCTCAGGATCAAATTACTGTATTATCATTACTTTGCGTGTCTAAAAACGCTTCTACTGTAAATTATTCAAAAGGCGCTAAGGAAATCCATTTACAGGCTTTAGGATATTATACATCCGACCTGTTAAAAGACCTAAAAGACAAATTTAAAAGAATTGAAGAAAAAGATTTTTGATTGCTGTTCGCGCTTGCATACTGATTTTTTTTCTTTCAACCTAAATTATTGACAAACGGCATTGCCATGAAGATCAAAATCATTTGGATGGTTCCCGAGATATGTTTAAATTTAAATGCAGATAAGGATGAAGCCGCTAAATCGGTGATACCCAACATTATCGAAATTTATCTTTGTGTATGAAGAGTAAAAGTGTCAACCTCTAAGCAGATGGAGAATGAGGGGCAGCTGCTAAGTTCCACAGTCAAATACCCAATAAGACGCACCCAACTGGAGAGATTTACCGCCACTGCCGGTTTATCGTCGAAACAAATTGACAACATTGTGGTAGGAAATTTACTTCACGAAGTACTAACAGCAATGGTCGGTCATGATACTATTTCGGGAAAATCTAAAAAATTATTCACGTTTGAAAGTTTTAATTTGAAGAGACTTTCGTTGTTACTGAAAGGAAATTCAATTGGCAAACCATTAAAAACGATATACTCGACTAGCGATATATCTCTTTTCGCGAGCATTCTATAGTTTATTCTTGGCTACAGGCAGATGCTACGAGGTGGGTACACGTGTATCAATGGAGGACTAAACAAGTAACTCCAATCTTGCCCAAGGCTAGTAGTACTTCCTCCCGAGAACAAAGAATATAGTTTAAATTTGTACCATCTGCTTGAATGAGAATTTTGGCCGCAGGAATATTCGAAATTACCTCTTTGATTTGAGAGAGTTTGTTAGTTAAATAGTTAGTAAACTTTATCAATCTCTTTTAAATAGATCACCAGAGTCGATCCGTTGTCCGAATCGAGATTTATCCTTCCTTCGACATAGTGTCTCAGCAACATGATTTAGCTCTCCTGAAAGCCGCCTCATCCTTCACTATCGGCAACGCTGTTTCCACAATTTGCCCATTGAAACTTGACCAGAATATATTTTGTGAGTAATAAACACTTCTTTATTGACTGACGAACGATTTCAGATGAAAAAACTAAAAATAATTTCAGTAATGAAAGTTAGATTATTGTATTTTAAACTTTTAGGCGTGCGTCGTAGCCGCGTTGCAACACCGCCTCTCGTTAGGCCAACAAAGTTAACCGACGTTGGTTCTGTTCACCTGCTGGATGGGTGCCCATGTAGCGACCTTTAGATGGCCTAAATTTATGTGAAGTTGTAGGTCCCTTATGTCACATGACCTTTGCCGTTACGAAAGATGTTAATCAACCCAAAATATTACGATTATTTTACTTATTTTTGGTATTAGTTTAGTTATTATGTTAGCCTTTTCAAGTAATACATTTAATTCAGATTACCCATCTTTTTTTTCAGATTATATATATACATACACACACTCGTATATACAGCATTGTTCAATTAAAGGACAAAAGATGTTTCGTGAATGCATCGGATAACGACAGGATAGGAAACAATTAAGTGAGATATGAAAATAAAGTTCACTCGAATGAGGTTAAACTTTACGAGGTGGAAGAAGATTATTTGTTGGAAAACTGGTTTGCTGCTCTTATTAAATTGGGTTGACAAAGTGAACTATTATAGCGTAATGCTTTGAAATTGCGAGTAACCATTATTGAGGTTTTCCTTTACTACAGTGTAAGTTTGCTTTAGGCAATATCGTTATCTTTTATTATAAATTCCTCTTCATTAAATCTAGTTTCTCGTTGTGCTCTCAAATGACTACTTTCTAGTTTCACTTTCGGGTTGTTTATCTCCTTCGTAACCGCAAAAGTCACGTGACAAAAGGGACCTACTACAGCTATACGCGAAATCCGAATCATCTAAAGATCGCTACATCATCTGAACGCGGAGGAGAGTCACCCACACAGCTGCTGAATAGACCCTACGTCGGTTAACTTTGCTGATCTAACGGGAAGGGGTGTCGTGACGCGGTTACGATGTAGTTCTGAATCGGTAAGAACACGGAACACTAAGAGGCTAAATTGATGAAAATATGTAACGCGAGATGAGCGTCCTGTAATGTAAAAAAAGCGTGAGAAAGTTTTTGTATTTCAGTTGGTTGGTTGATCCGTTTAACGCCCTCCGTCCACCAGAGGTCGATGAAACGGGCGGTGACGCCACCAACTGAGAAAAATAAGTCCCTTTCAAAAGAAGTTGGTTGGTCGGTCAAATACATTATATTTAGTGGTTTTGTCACTGGGCCCTTTCTCCATTTATCAGACTGGCTTGAAACATGGGTGGGTTTTGTATAAAAGTAAGCGGTGGTGACATTTCATTTTTACATTATTTATCGCATCTTTACCGGGATCATTTAAACTAACAAAACGATAAAAAAAAATTTCATTTTATGTTTAAAAGTACTAATTTTGAGGTGCTTCTGAAAGAAGACCTTATCGAAACAAAACACAAGAAAAGAGATGCCTTATACAGTAGCTTTAAAGAAAATGTTATTATGCCCTCAGCATTCTTATTCCGAAGAGGAAGAAGTTCAGTACTAAAGGTAAACGTGCTTATAATTTGATCTGCTCTGATCTCAATATATGCTTTCATTGTACGATTTGCTATATACTAAATGCATCAACAACTATGGAAAGTGTGTCTATTGATGTGGATCAGATTTCAATCTATAGGACCTAATTTTATACTTAGTCATCTATATCGGATAAAATATATGGGAATAACAGGAAAAGTAAGGAAATGGATATATAATTTCCTTAGTGAGCAGCGGCAAGTCGTTACAGTACAAGGAGTATCTTCATCAGAATCAGAGGTCCTCAGCTCAGTACCACAAGGAAAAGTATTAGCTCTACCACTCTTCATAATTATGCTAACTGACATAGATGAGGACGTTACCAGAGACAGCACAGTAATGTCATTTGAGGATGACACAAAGATCAGTAGAAAAATAAGAAACCCAGAAGATATAGGATCTCTACAAACCGACATGAACAGAATCTACAAGTGGACGGAAGACAACAATATGAAATTTAACACTGAGAAATTTCAGCTATTACGGTACGGAAAAAGAGAAGACCTAAAATCCATGGAATATTATACCCCAAATGGACAGGAAATTCGGAGAAATTCTAGAGTAAAAGATTTAAGGGTTGTAATGACTGATCATGCGAAATTTGAAACACAAAATAAGAGCAGTAAACAGAGCAAAGAGAATAACTGGCCAGATACTGAAAACCTTTAAACGAAGGGATAGGAATGTAATGATTCCTCTACTGAAAACACTGATCATACCCAAATTGGAATACTGCTCGTTCCTAACATCCCCATATAAAAAAGAAGACATTAAACAGCTGGATGGGATTCAGAGAAGCTTCACAGCCAAGATCAATGGGTGCAAAGAACTAAATTACTGGGAAAGGTTACGCGAACTAAACCTATGATATATTCACTGGAAAGGAGAAGAGAGACACACACCATTATTTACACTTGGAAAATAATGGAGAAACTAGTCCCTAATCTTACTCTGAACCCTGTAACTCCCCAAACAACGGTGGAAAGTAGAAAAGGAAGACTGTGTCGTGCTCCCAAATTAAAGGCGAGACAGGGAGCATCCTTAATACTGAAAGAAAATAGTTTTGTTGTGAGAGGACCAAAACTGTTTAATCAGCTACCCAAAGACCTAAGGAACACGAAGGGAGTTGCAGTGGATATCTTCAAAAGAAGATTAGACGTCTGTATCAGAACACTCCCGATGAGCCGGGCGTACCTGGCTATGTGAGGTGGAGAGCACAAGAAACGAACTCACTACTTCACCAGGCCAACTCGAGAGGAGGGGCGACAAGCTTGACCTTCGTGAAATGAGGAATCATCGCGTGGAACCTTTGTAAGGTTGTAAGGTAAGGTACATAGGTTAAGACCATGCGTGTGATCCGCGAATCTTCCGCCTCATGACGTAGTTAAGATGGCAGTTGTTAGGAATTCTTAATGAAACATTTTGTTAAAAATGAATCTCACCATTATGAAAGAGAATTGCAACTGAATTCAAATAAAATTTTAGAAATATTTAAAAAAAATTTCCTGTTCAAAACTCAATTACGTATCATTTTTCTGGGGTCGAAGGAGAAAAGAATTTGAACTACACAATCTGATTTACGTTTGAACAATTTTATTTTAGGTAAAAACAGCTGTCAAGTGAGTGCTTTAAAAAATGAAGCACCTGATGTGGTTTCTTTAATGGACAAAGAAAGTTGCGTGATGGAATACCAAAAGTTTGGAATGGGAGAACGAGTGAAAGAAACAATAAAATGCGTCAAAGACATTCTTGAAAATAAGAGAGACTGTACCGTAAGTCATCAAAAACTTTACTTTTATGTTAAATTATCTGAAGCATTTTGCGAGAGGTGACAATCCTTCCTTTGGAAAACGAGTAATACTCAAAATAATAATAATAATAATAATAAAATGGTTGGAGGTTGTTTACATTCTTTCTGTACATGTACATGAGGTCATATGACGGAGGGGACCTACAACTTTACGTGGGATCCGAACCATCTACGAGTCGCTACATTAACTGGACACAGGGCACGGTCACCCATCCATCTATTGAACAGACCCAACGTCGCTAACCTCGTTGATCTGACAAAAAGCGGTGTTGCATCGTGACCACGACATAGCCCTTAGCAGAATAAAAAATAATGGTTAGGGTTAACCTCCATCGTAAGGTCTTAGAGGATCATATGAACGGAGGGGACTTACGGCTTTGCGTAGAATGCGATCCACAACCTCATCAAGGAAAATCCAGAGAAGCATCTTAATCTTAAAGATATACGTCAGCGAATTGGGGCATCGTGCGTGGAATAAGTGACATGCCTTCCTCTGGCTTCTACCACCAACATATAGCAAAACAATTTCCACCTTCTCTTCATCTGCATAGTCACCCATATAGTCAATTATCTGAAGTTTAAATAAAAAAATTATTATTAACGCAAAATGCCCATCAGAACATCAGAGGGGACTTTTGTAACACCCTACCTTTGGTTAGCTTCCGCCGAATTGTTCATTCTGACGAAGGTCAAGCTTTTTATTCCACCTTAGACCTACAGTTTAACGTGGAATCCGAACCACGCCCCACCAGCAGCCCAGCGTCTTAGCCACTAGGCCACCAAGGGTACCCATTTATCTACTAACCACTTTCTTTATTGTGTACTGTATTGTATTGTTCGTGTCCCTCTGCAAGGCCTCCGCCTCTTTTGCATCGCTGATTTTCTGCTGATCTTTGTATCGTCTGCAAACGATGTTACTATACTGCTGTTGTTTACTTCAATGTCTATGTCTGTTAGCATGATAATGAACAGGAGTGGGGCCAGCACTGTACCTTGTGATACTGAGCTGCGTACTTCTGATTCTGATGGTGATATAACTTGAATTTTGGCGACCTGTAGACGTTCTCTGAGGAAGTTGTACATCCATTTTCCCACTTTGCCTGTTATTCTCATATGTTTCATTCTATGTGCTATTATACCATGATCACATATGTCGAAAGCTTTAGCAAAATCGGTGTATATGACAGTTTTATTGCCTTCCAGTGCATCTAGGATATTGTTATAGTGCTCTATAAATTGTGATAGGCATGATCTTCCTGATCGGAATATTATATATATATATTAGTGGTGGACCGGATGTCAGTTTTTCAACATCTGCGGATGCGGATGCGAATCTTTAATTTCAATATCCGCGGATGCGGATATTTAGTTAATCTATCAATATAATATAAAATTGTGAATATATGACATAATTTTTCAAATTCGTGATATTACTATTATGGCAGGCAATGCATAAGAATTAAAATTAATATTAATGTTTTCATTATGATAAAAATAATAACTTTCTCAAGAGTTTCAGCCACAGAAAATTGAATGAAACAAGTTTCATTCAATTTTCTGTGTTACCAGGTATTTATATTTTGAGGTTTATATATTTGTTTGTTCATTAATAATTTACTGGTCGACAAAATCGAACTTTTTATTTGTCACATGAACAAAAATGAGTGGATCTTATAGGTTTTTACCGCTGACTTAAAAAATGACCTCAAAATTTTTCTATCCCCCCCCTAATATTGAGTGAATCGAAAATGAAATTTGGACTAATTTATAGGCGTAATAGCAATATCAAAGTAGAAAATGCATATTGAATTCACCTAAAATGTGGCTACTGATGATTTACGCTTGTATTTCGCCTCTGGGTCATCCCTTGACAATGTCCAGCAGTGGTCATCCAACATGCTGGGGCTCCACTTGCCCTGGTATCGCTTCTCCATCGTGGATATTTGTTGATGAAAGCGTTCCCCATGCTCATCACTAACATCGCCTATGTTTGTTGGGAAGAAGTTGAGATGTGAGTCAAGAAAATGAATTTTCAACAAGTTGCACCCCACGTCTTTGTAGGCCTTGAGAAGTTCTTCAACAAGTGACTCTTAATTTTCGGCCTTAAAGTTTCCGAGGAAATTTGTGTTCACTACTTTAAATGCTCTCCAAGCTGCTCCTTCAACTTCACTTAGAGTTTCATCAAACGCGCTGTCTCTCATGATTTCTCTAATTTGCGGGACCACAAATATCCTTCTTTGATTTTGACCTCGCTGATCCTCGGAAATTTCTGTTTCAAGTAGAGACCCCCCACCCTTCCATTTTGATCCATAGCCTTAACAAAATTTTCCATTAAACCAAGTTTAATATGTAGTGGTGGCAAATAACTTTTTTTGATTAAGAAGAGGTGAACTGGTGAGATTTTTATGCCCTGAAATCAACGCTTGTCGAAGTGGCCATTGTTTCTTTGAGTAATGGCTTTCCCGTGCTCTGCTGTCCCATTCACAGAGGAAACAACAGAATTTCGTATAACCCAGTTGTAAACCAAGAAGAAGTGCAATCACTTTCAAGTCTCCACAGATATGCCAAGAGTATTTATCATATTGGATATGTTTCACAAGCAGGTGCATATTGTCGTATGATTCCTTCATATGTACGGCATGTGCTAATGGAACTGAAGGGTATTTATTTCCATTATGGAGTAATACAGTTTTTAAACTCAGCTTCGAGGAATCAATAAATAGGCGCCATTCGTTTGGATCATGTTGTTGGCAAAGGGTTTTCATGAGAGGGTAGAAAGTTTATTTGATGCTTGTGGTAAAAGATATCTTAGTGCCTTTTTCTTGAAGATTCCAAACTTTCAACCTGGAAGCCGAAAGTTCGGATTGATCTTTTGACAATTTCAGATCACAGACAAGCTCGCTCAGGTCTGCTTCAGATATTAAGTGAGGCTCTGTCAATGAACAAGATGGTTCAAACATTGGATCAACATCGTCCGTTAGTAAACCATGTTGAGCTTCGTCATTACCATTGTACATCAATTTCATTTTCATCATCTAAACTCCACGTTTCCGGTGGCCTTGGTACTGGCAAATGTTTATTATGTAAAACAGGCCTTATGGCTGATGGTAAATTTGGGTATTGTACCATATGTTTAGATTTCGCAGTAATGCCTAGTATATTTGTTAAGCAGAAATAACAATCCATTAAATGATCGTTCGGCTCTCTCCATATCATCGGAACAGCAAACGGCATTTGACGAGACCCATTTAGCCAGCCTCTCAGAAGTCTTAAACACGTAATACAGCATATATGAGGTGCCCACGTCTTGTTCTGATCCCCTACCTTGCAACCAAAATAAAGTTCGTATGCTTTTTTGACGAGAGGGGTGAAATTTCACCTTTGAAATTTAAGTGTTAACTCTCTGCACACATAACAGAAACAGTTTGGATGGTTGACACACTTGCGTGGCATTCTGTCATGAAACAATACGAACGCACTGACACAAAAAATGATTAAGGAAAATCACGAATAAAATGCACGATGTTCACTGAGTGAAATCAAATGAGTAACTGACAAATGAAAGTCAACAGTGACTTGTAGCAACTTATAAGCAGAGGAAGAGGAAGGGGCAGACCCCGCCCCCTTCCTATTCTCACTCAAATCCTAAGTAATGTAAATTCGTGTGTCACTCTAAAACTGCGGGTGATAGAAAAATTGTTTTCATTTTCGTAATCAACATAAAAAATTACACATAGTTCAAGTAAAAATATCTCTGTGACAAAAACTTTGTTGACCAGTGAATTAATACTTTACATGAAATGTGCATGACTGGGCCTTATAAGCTATTTTATAAGCTAATTTAATTGTAAATTGCATAATTTATTAGAGGTAATATCCGCATAACATCCGCAGTCAGAAGTGCGGATGCGAATGTTAAAAATGATGCGGATGCGGATATCCGGTCCACCATTAATATATATATGTGTGTGTGTATTTTTTATGCAGGAAGGAGGGGCCAAGGGCAAATGCCCGCAAAAGCACCCACCCCTCACATAGAAGAAGAAGAGAGCCAAAATCAAGGTCCTGAGTTTTCGAGGTGCCTAGACATTCTGCATTTGAAAGATGGGAGGTCATAGACAGGAGGAAAAGTGGATTAAGGAAGATTGTTCCAGAGTTCATCGGTTGAGTAGATGAAAGATTGAAAATACCGATTAACTCTTGCGTTAGATAGTTGGGACAGAAAAGGAATGAGAAAGTGTAGAAAGTCTGGTGCTGCGTGCTCTCCTTAAAGGAGGAGGCATGCAGTTAGAGAGTTCGGAAGAGCAATGTCCTTTGTAATGGCAATAGTAAAGAGAGAGTGAGGCAACATTGCGGCGAAGAGAGAGAGAGATTGAAGACAATCAGTAAGAGGTGGGGAAATGATGAGACGAAAAGCCTTTGATTCCACCCGGTCAAGTAGGGCTGTTGGGTTGAGACACCCCATACATATCCACCCCACACACGAGAAGCGTACTCCATACAGGCGCGGACAAGACCCCTGTACAGATGCAGCAACTGAGTGCGGGTGAAGAAACCGCGGAAGCGGTACAGCACACTTAACCTCTTAGAAGCTGTTTTAGAAAGGGAGTATATGTGATCTTTCCAGGAAAGATCACGAGAAAAGGAAACGCTAAGAATGTTAAGAGAAGAGGAAGGATTGAGTTGTGCATTGTTGAAGATAATGGGATAGTCGTGTGGAAGATTGTAACGAATAGACAGATGAAGCAACTGAGTTTTTGAAGCATTGAAAGCCACAAGGTGTTCTCTGTCCCAATCAGAGATAGTGGAAAGATCAAAGGTCAGGTGTACCATAGCCGTCCTACGCGAATCATGGAATGACTGTTGAGAGGGACACTTTGTGGGTGAAGTGAAGAGTAGAATCGTCGGCATAGGAATGGATAGGACAGGAATTGTGACTTAAAAGATCATTCATAAATAAAAGGATAAGAGTGGGTGACAGGACAGAACCCTAAGGAACACTACTATTAATAGCTTTAGGAGAATAGAAAGATAGAAACCGAAGGAAGGCAGTTTCGAAATTAAAGATTTGTGCCAGACTCTATCAAAAGCTTTCGATATGTTTTGTGCAATAGCAAAAGTTTCACCGAAATCCCGAAAGGATGACGACCAAGGATCAGAGAGGTATGCAAGAATATCGTCAGTGGAGCATTCCTTGCGGAATCCTTACTGACGATCTGAAAGAAGATTGTGAGAAAAGAGGTGTTTAAGAATCTTCGTATGCGCTTGATACAAACGTAGCCGTACAGACCAATTAGTTTATTTTGTTTATTACCTTTTTATCCTTTCTGCCCAGATTGATACATTTGTGATGTTTTTAAATGCGTTGCATTGGATACATTTCAGCCCGTGGTTTTGTCAGCTTCAATTTCGGAGTTGCAAGCACATGCAACGGCACAGTTCCTAAGGCATAAATTGCTTTTTGTTCATCTTCCTGATATTGCAGCACTTTTCACATTTATTCTGCTTATTCTTATTTCTGGCCATGTTTTCTTTCATTTTTTTCATTTTTCTATTCTCGACCGATTCCAGCAACTGGTCACTTTTCTCTTTTTTGGAAAACTGAGACGTCTTTGTCATTATGGTTTCCTAGTTATTGCTCGCGTGTTAAACTACTCTGAGGGAGTTTTAGTTCACTCTATGTTTTCAAATCAGACATATTCATATATGTACTTATTTGACTATATTATAATGTACCTCATTTTTATTCAATAAATTATCACCGGAAACGTGCTAACACTTTATAACCACTACAATGTAAACAAGCTGAATTAGTGGGTAATGAGTTATTTTTAATTTACTACTATGGTAGCAGAGAGAAAACAAAAGCGTCCATTTACATCCAAATATCATATATGCTATTATTATTATTATTATATATTATTATTATTATTATTATTATTATATATAGTTAATGTAACTGAAAATTGCATTTGCTTCAGTTCATTTGGGGAGTCGTGTTTGTTTACTAATTTGTGGTGGTGTTTGTCTTATAAAATTGCTAGTACATAGTGTACTTTCTCGACCACTATAAATTTTTTCTAGTTGGAAATTGTAATAGTTTCCTTCGTATATGATGACTTATTATAACTTTTACTTTTTAATATTTCAATATTTTAATATCTTCTTTGCTTTAATTTTTAATTCACTCGATGTCGTGTCCTATTAAATGGAAAACACTTCACTTTTCTACGTGAAGGTCAAAATATGATAGTAAAAATTTCTTAATGGTCTCTGGGTTGTTTCCTTCTCACCTTTTTCATTCGTTTTTCGGTTTATAATTTCTGTAATAATGAACAACAATGTAATAATCAATGTAATAATAAATTTATAATTTCTGTAATAAATACTAATGCAATAATATATGTAATAAATGTAATAATAAATGTAATAATTATGTAAAAAATAATAGAATCTGTATGTATAGAACAAGAAGATAGTTTTAAATTTGCGCGAATGTATGATACTTATAAGCTGGACCCTTTAATAAAATGCCCTTCCGGTGTCGGGAGAACGGGATCTAACCTAGGTGCGAATTTCTTAATGGTCCCTGGACTGTTTTCCCTCTTGTTTTTGGTTCATTCGTTTTTCTGTATCCACCCGAAGAGGATGCCAGTGGGCGTCGAAACTGTTGTGGAAATAAACTCTGTCTATTAGTGGGTTTTCATTATCATAGGTGTGCTATTTTTGAGCTATTTATTGTCTGTTACCTTATTGGCCACAACTTTGATGTAAAAAAATGACTGACCTAAAATTGAAAATTCCCAAGATTTCCGATGCATTTGAAATTCATGGAACTTTCCAAAATTCCTGGAAAGTTTAGTCAGATACAGTTCAGTCAAATGTTATTTTGAATCTCTTTTTATAATTCATAACACTACAGATTTTACCATTCATTATGTAAAATGTATAAGTGAGAATTACTTTTATTTTTCAAAGGGCAGTTCCGGAGCCCCTCTCACCTGCCTCAATAATAAGGATCAACGAGTTCTGACGGGACTTTTATCACTTGGCTGGAACTGTGCCCACCGTTCGTCTCCGGCAATATTTACTAAAGTAAGTTTACTACATCTGTGAACTGTTACGCGGATAATGAGTTGAACTTGTTCTTTTTCACGAAAATAGAATACATTGTGACCACGTTGCAGTACCGCTTCTCTTTAGAACAACGAGGCTAAGCGACGTTAAGTTTGATTAGTAGCTGGATAGGTTCCTCCGCGTTCAGATGATGTAGCGACCTGTAGGATAAATTATTCAGATTCCGAGTAAAGCTGTATGTTCCCTCCGTCACATGACTTTTGCCATTTCGAAAGTGGTTAAATATCACCAAACATTACTATTATTATTATTATTCATAAATGAAAATATATAAAACATAGACTAGATTATCAAAATACTCAATCTGTAGTTTAAATAAGCTGAATTAATAAATAGACAAATAGTTTTTGCTTGTCAGTTCAAAAAATTAACAGAGGGCTTAAATGTGTCCTTTAAGAGAACTCGTTTCCAACCTTCTCTGGCTCAAGACACATCGGTGTCATCTGTTCTTCTTTCGAGGCTCCCAGGAGAATTTTCATCTCCCAGTGTTCAACGTTCAGTTTCCTCCCCCAACCCCATGTAACTTCAATTGAACCTGTACAGTTTCAGTACAGACATAATAAATCGCAAATGTTTTGTTTTATCTGAAATTTCCAAATCTACAATAACGTTTGAATTTTCAATTTGGCCTTCTGGATTTGCCATTTTCATAAAAAATTTCCCAGCACCTCGATTGGGAAACACTGGCTAAAAAATAGAGTTAACAAATTTTTTAGAATAAGTTCTGTCAACAGAATAAAATGGGGTTTAATTAATAATCAGTCAAGAGGGCAACTGACACGGCGTTCAGGTCAACTGATACGTCCCATTGCACTAACTCCTGGGCAACGCCATTGGGAGTGAAACCTCTGCCTTCAGTGTCTTTATTTCGCTTACCCAGTGAGCTAGAGTTGTCTCGAAATGGGGTTTGGCTCACATGGCACTGATTTCTGTCTTTTCTCATCAAAGTCAGATCGGTAGAAAAAATGTAAATATCGGTAAGACATTAGTTCCGTATTTTCCATGCCGTGGCAGCAGCGATGTAACCGCTTCCTTATTGTAAGATATTAAAACCCAGAGTTCCGCTATGTTATATATTGTAAATGTTAGTTGAATTTCAGTTATGTAGAATTTCTTTTCTCTAGTAAACAGTTGTTAGTATTATTACTGATAATTTTCTTAAAAGCTATATTATCATCATCATCATAGGTTTCGACGCCATAGATCTTGTTCAACTAATTTGTTAGAATTTTATAACGAAATAGTGCGCGAATACGATAGGCATAGAGCGGCTGACGTTATTTATTTGGATTTTAAAAAGGCGTTCGATACAGTTCCGCATAAAAGATTAATTGCGAAAGTTAAAGCGCACGACGGTATACGCGGTCAGGTAGCTAACTGGTTAGAAGAATGGCTTCGTGCTAGGAGACAGAGGGTCGTTGTTAATGGTAGTGAATCGGGGTGGTTGGATGTAGGTAGCGGTGTCCCACAGGGTTTAGTGTTAGGCCCATTCCTATTCGTAATCTACATTAACGACAGAGATGTAGGATTGACCAGTAACGTGTCAAAATTCGCGGACGATACTAAAATAGGGGGTAAAGTTCTTAACGTGGACGATAGAAATAGGCTCCAAGACGATGTAAATAGGATTATGGAGTGGACGGATAAGTGGCAGATGCAATTTAACGTAGACAAATGTAAACTTTTGCATATAGGTTCTCGTAACAACAATTACACGTTCACGATGGATGGTAGACAGTTAGCGAGCGTTGACGAGGAAGTAGATTTAGGCGTACGCATATCTAAGGATTTAAGAGTTAGGAACCAGTGCCTGGAGTCTTGCGCAAAAGCTAATAGGATGTTAGGCTTCATAGCGCGTAATTTCAAATTTAAATCGAAGGATATTATATTGCCCCTTTACAAGTCCATAGTCAGGCCTCATTTAGAATATGCCGTTCAGTTTTGGTGCCCGTATTTGCGTGAGGATATTGATAGGTTGGAAAGAGTTCAGCGACGCGCCATGAAACTAATTCCGTCACTACGCAACAAGTCTTACGAAGATAGGATTAAAACGTTAGACTTGCATTCACTCGAAACTAGGAGATTAAGTGGGGAGCTTATTGAAGTTTGCAAAATCGTTAATAAAATCGATAACGTAAATTTTGACAAATTGTTCACTTTCGATAATATCAATACTCATAATAACGGATTTAAATTACATGGTAGACGTTTCATTACTAACATCGCTAAAAACGTTTTTACGTTTAAAGTAATTGATAAATGGAATAATCTTCCCGTGTCCGTCGTGAACTCTACCAGCGTTAATATGTTTAAGAACCGTTTAGATAGGCATTTTAAAAATATTAACGTCGTTTAAAATAATAAAACAATTAGCAACAGGAGCTCTGGGGGTAGTGGTCGAGTTTTGAGTCTGTTGACGATTAATGTCAGCTTGTGACATGCCAGCGTGATATGCCAGCAATGAAATTATATTAAAAAAAATTAGACTAACACGAACTTAGATGTAGCTCGTAGCGTAAACTAACTAGTGGTGCACCGATTAATCGGTATCGGCACCTTTAATGCCGATTAATCGGCATTTTACTGATTAATCGGCCATGCAAGGTATTTTCCTAATATCGGCATGCCAGATGCCGATACCGATTAATCGGTGCACCACTAAAACTAACCCACGTTTTGTTATCCTCTTCATACTTTTTTTTTGTTCTTTTCTTATCTTCTCTTTGCTTGCATGTCTGTAGTTTGCATGGTATGACAGTGTTTGAGTTAAGATTGTGTTTGCATGGTTTGTAAGCGTTCTTATTTTACTGCTTTTCATCTTTCCCCCCTTTCCTATTCCCTTCGACTATTTTTCCGACTTGTCGCCACTGGCCGGCGGATGATGATGGTGAGTCTTTCTCTGTTTTTTTTCTGAATAAATGTTAACCCACGAATGATAGGTTTTGCTACTTACTTAACCCCTTATTCTCTTCCTTTAACTCTTTATTCTCTTCTTTTAATCCCCTACTCTCTTCTTTCTCTCGGGCTAACCTTAGAGTAGATCTTAGGGTCTTTGTTAGCCTTAGCTTCTGTAGATCTGTAGATCTAGAAAGGATATTTATTAACAAACTTAAAGTTCATCAATTGAGATTAATGTACGGCACCCAATTAATTAATTATGATATTAATGGAAAATCCACAAAAAATAGAAATACAAAATTATATGCTATTACCATTTCCATTACTGAAAGAGTTCAACATTTAAATTTCCTTAGGTTTAAATAACCTACTATTATACATCGTAATAACCGTCGTACCACATATACAGTAGGACTAAAGAGACAATTCCGACCACGCAGGAATCGATTCCAGTTTCAGTTGTATTATGTTATAAAAGTCCTCGAATAAGTCGCATTTCCAATTCAAGGCTGAAACACCTTCGATTCTGATTTCAATTCTGTCTAAAAACTGGTTCCGAAATCAATTCCAATCTCGAACGAAAACTTCCCAATTCTGATAACGAATATTGTGAACGTGTTTTAAGCATACAAACCGTAATGATTACTGAACATCTTTTTCAGATTTCTGAGTACTACAAATGGATATCAGACGTTATTAACGAAGAAAAAATTGATTTTCTCGAGGAGTGCTCCCAACAATTAGGAAGCAAATTTATTAAGGGTATTAGAGAAGATGATGATGGTCTACACATTGATGTTTTTATCCCAAAGAAAGAGTTAAAAATACCAAACAATTATCATGAGCCATACGGACCTATGTCCTCAGTGACACCAGAGGGTCAAATTACGGCAACATCCTCAGTACTAACGACAATCCCAGCAATATCAGGGACAACAGTACCGCCACTGGTCTCAAACACACCTAAGGTGATACCGGTGCCTGCAGAAACTCTAATCCCCAAAATGTCAACAGTGCTCACAGCGACACCACCAGCAGACCCAGTAACACCATCATCGTCATTGATACCAACAGAAATAGTAAAAAAAACAACATTGAAGCAAGGTTTGACGACTGTGGAAGCACTGAGACCTTTTCCTCAAGGTCACGTATCTTCAAGTACTCATGGTCTCAACAGTGCATCAATGACTACAGACTACTCAAATTCACAAAAAGATAAAACTGAAACGGGTCCTCCTTTATATTTTCTTTTGAGACTGAAGCCGAATTCTACATATCATAAAAGAGGATTTAACATTATTCTCAGACCAAATCCAGAGATCAAATTAAGTAATGAAGATTCATTCATTTTAAACTTAGAATTAAAAAGAGTTTAAGAATTGTAGTTAAAACAATTACTGTATACCAAATTATTTTAATGAAGTGACTCTTAAATGATTTGGCGTGTATCACATATTTTAATTATCTGTAGTCTGTCTTATGTTTTTTTTTTGTCCCGTTTCCCACGGTGACAAACTTAATACCAAAGCTCTCAAATTAAACTAAGAACTTGTAGTAAGCATTTTATGCTTAATATTATGGCAAAACAGAGTAAACTATTTGTATTATTGCTGGGAGTCAAAACCCTCAAAATTACATAAAAATCTCTTAACTTGTTTTACAGAGTATTTGAAGTGCAAAGAAATAGTGTGTTTCAAAGAAACAAGACATCGCATATCCCATGAATATTCACTACAAAGACTGTTCTTTATACTTGTACCATACTAAACCAGGAATTTTTATTAGGACATGATACTGTACGTTAATGACTTGTCAAGATTTTCTGTACTAAAATAGTAAAGTCAAGTTGGTATGGGTGCAAAATATAGAGTGGGATTATGGGGATAGGGAAGTGAGGGAAGGGGACTGCGCGCCCTGTGCGTCCAAGTTGACAGGGGAGAGGGAGTTGTGGCACTGGCAGTGAGGAATGGCATTGCCAGTCATACTGGCTTAGGGGCCACCATTTTCTTTCCGTGAGAAATTATTAAAAAAATATATATAAGAGGGCCTCAGCACAAGCTCCACCGAGACCCACACAGTTTCCTCTTTCTAACCTATATAGTTATCTGCAAGCGCTGTCTTAATGCTTGGAATATATATATATATATATATATATATATATATATATATATACAGTACAGGGTGGGCCGTAAGTTTCCATACATAGGAAAAATTAAACGTTTGTTTTTATGTTACTGATGAAGCAAATTTTTACGTCAATGGAGAGGTTAATCGGCAAAACATACGTTATTGGAGTAATGCTAACCCTAACTAGCTGAGTCCGACGAAGATGCAAGGTGCCGGTAAAGTGATGGTGTGGGCCGGGATATGGGGTGACAGAATTATTGGACCAATTTTTGTCAGTGGAAATCTTAATGCCGAAAGGTATCTTAACATGTTGCAAGAAGAGATTTTCCCATCCCTGCTAAACGAGGAAGGTAACTTCCCAGTTTACTTCCAGCAAGATGGAGCTCCACCTCATTATGGTCTTCACGTGCGTCGGTATTTGGATCAGCAGCAGTTTCCGGATGCTTGGATTGGTCGGCGTGGTCCTGTGGAGTGGCCTCCCAGATCCCCAGATCTCACCCCCCTTGATTTCTATCTTTGGGGGCACTTGAAGGCCATGGTGTATCAGGAAAAGATACGAGACATAAATCATCTAAAGGAACGTATCACCAACGCCATTACAAGCATAACGTCAACTGTGCTAATGCGTGTTCATCAACATGGGGAACACGTATTGAAATGTGTTTTCAAAACAATGGCAACCATGTAGAGCAGTGGTTCTTAACCTGGGGGGCGCGCCCCCCTAGAAACAGGAATTTCTCTAATTGTATTTGTTATTCTCTTAACGAGAGCATGGGCTAATATTGAGAAGTTATTGAGAATGTTATTTTGATTGAAGGGGGGCGTGGAGGGAAGGACCAATTCCTAGAGGGGGCATGGTAGTAAAAAGGTTAAGAACCACTGATGTAGAGCATATTATATAAATAAAAATGGTTGTCCATAAAAAAATGTTTATTTTTCCTATGTATGGAAATGAACTCAGAATGGTTCCTTGTTCCATGCACGGTCTGTGTGTATCATATATATATATATATATATATATATATATATATCCGATTCCTACCACACGGAAAAAATAAGCCCAAAAATCATATGCTTTAGTTGTAATATAAGCGTCGACCAACCGGATATACGTAAGTATTGCTTAAATTATGAGAGTATCTAGCCATATCTAGCCAGAGTCCACGATTGTACAATGTAATAATGATGGCAGACATGCATTTTGAACTTGGATTCACAGCTTACCTACATTTGGTCAAAGCACGCTTGTACAAAATTTCTTCCTCGTTTGTAAAATTAAGGAAAAGCCAGTCAGTTTACAAATTTACAAAATACTACAGCCATCAAAATTTTGAGCTGCGTATTCAAAGCTAGCCAGTCAAAAGTTGTGAAGCTGCAGTTAAACTCGAAGTGGCTCGTGAGCTTGAAGTAATTATGCTTTCAGTGGATAAAATTTTCAGTTCAAAATCGTTTGTCTGAAATAATTTACGTTATAACATAAGCGTTGACGATTTGTTATACGTAGGCCTTGTTAGGTCCATTAATAACATGAACGATATATGTAGGCAAAAACCCAAACTTTCTAACAGTTCTACAGGAGCAAGTGTAGTTTACGTCCCCCTGACGCAAAAGGGGACACAAACTACACTAGGTCAAAGCTGGGGAACGTAAACTGCACTAGGATCTTTAGGAGACATTTTTTAAATGAATCCATCAAATAATATATAGGGTGAACCAAATGTAGGTGGACAGTAAATGATAACGTTTATTTTGAGAATACATATTTAATTTTTTTGTATACTATAATACAAAATAAAATTTAAATAAATTTAGTTATAATATTTAATATAATATAACACAAACACCATAGTTATAATGAACACCATAGTTATAATATAATATAACACAAACCATATTCAACCTACTGTCCACCTACTTTTGGTTCACCGTATATATATATATATATATATATATATATATATATATATATATATATATATATATATATATGACGATTGGTTAGGTTAAGTCGTAATATTTTCGTTAGTTTTAACGTTTTATTTGATTAGGTATACGCGGACAAAGTTGGGGAACGCAGACTACACTAGGATAATGTAGGGGAACGTAAACTACACCAGGCACCACAGGGGGACGTAAACTACACTTGCTCCATTCTATAAAACTTAATGCAGTTCCTGAATTCCTCAGTGCAGTGGGGTTAAAAAGGGGGACCTTTTCCAGTTTGTGTACCGTTTTTCATATAATTTATTTTTGCTTCTTTTCAGATAAAAAATGAGTGATAATATCAATCTCTTTAGTTAGGCTTATAAGGCTAACTAACGAAAATATCACGACCTAACCTAACCAATCGTTAGGTTAACTGTACGCCCTTGACGATTGGTTAGGTTAGGTCATGATATTTTCGTTAGTTAGCCTTATAAAGCAAAAATAAATTATATGAAAAACGGTACACAAACTGGAAAAGGTCCAAAAAGGGCACTGGTTGTTTCATACGAGAAAATGGAAGACTCGTAAATGGAAGACTTATTCACTGAAAGTTTTGGGTATTCATTTAATTTTAAAAATTAATATATAATATAGTATACTAAGCTTATATGAAATAACCATTCAGAAGTAGGGCCAGGCTGTGCCTGAACGAAAGCCTACCTATAGCTATTCAGGCTACGGTCGTATAAAATTTCATGTTTTTGTACAGCTTTTTTTTAATGTAGAAAGGTGGGGCCAAGGGCGTGTGCTCACAAAAATGCCCTCCTTTATAAGAAAGAGAGGGCCAAATTCAAGGTCTCCGAGGCTCACAATGCTATTTTATTTTTTATAAATTTGGTAAAGAGTGTGTAGTGTGTTAAATGTACCTATGTATGTGTAGTGAAGAATAGAGGGAGGAGTGTGTGTGTGTGTGTGTGTGTGTGTGTGTGTGTGTTTGAGAGCATGCTGGACTGCTTATAGGGTAGATGAGACAGAAAAAAATTAACTGAGGAAGAGAGTGACGGGAGAACGGGAGTTCCTGTACTCCCTGTCTCCTGCCTAACGTCTCCCCTGGAACATTTCCCTGGTCAGTTAGTGTCTACAATCTCCTCCTTAAAGGAGGAAACTGAGAGAACTATGAGACCATAAATTTAGACAAATACCACAGTCATCAAAATTTTAGCTTCACATTCAAAGCCTGTAAGAACAATTTTTTTTTTCACTCAAAATCAAAGTGGCTCGTGAGTTTAAAGTAAATGTTAAAGTGTCACTCGCCTAAAGGTTTCTGTTCAAAATAATTGTAATGAAATTATTTACATGTTATAATGTGAGCATGGACCGACTAGAATCTAGATATACAGTAGGTCGGCTTTGCATGAATTCCCATTCATTGTATAGAAATATCATTAGCATTTCCTTTTTTTCTTTTCTCTTTACGTTTAATGAATAATATTTCCATTTATCACAAGAACTATGTCGGAAAGACCTCCTCTATTTGTGACGTTGACCTTTGTTGCGGGGACCTAGGGGCGGATCCAGGAGGGGGGGTCCTGGGAGTCAGGACCCCCCTCTTTTGGTCACGAAAATGTTTATAAATGGTATAAAATAAAGAAAATATATCTGAGTATCTGTCTCAATCGTATTTCTTCACATTATTTGTTTGGTATGTGTAATTATAACGCACTACTCATCATAAATGTTCAAACCATCTCGACCCCACCCCTTTCAAAAATCATGGAACTCCCTTTCCAAAATCCTTGATCCGCCCCTGGGATCTGAGTTATGCTAAAAACATATCGTTTTATGATCATCTATACTTGTGCGAAGTTTCATCAATTTATGTTCAGTGGATTTCCAGTTGATCTTTGACTTCAGCTTACGCAGAAGGGTTCGAATAGACCTCCATTTGACCTTGATCTTTCATGCAGAAACCTGAGGCTGGCTAGGAACACATCGTCTTGTAATGACCCATATATGTATAAGATTTCATCAATTTATTTAGAGTAGTTCAAAAGTTGTCACGAACCCCCACTTCTCTTTTGCCCTCAAATTGTGATCTTGACCTTTGGTGCAGGGACTCGATTCTTTTCCACGACACATCATCCTGCCATGATCTATATGTGCATCAAGTTCCATTAATTTATGTTGAGTGGTTTAAGGGTTATAACTCGAACACAATAAAGCTCTATTTGACCTTTAACTTCTATTTGTTACCTTGATCCTTGATGCAGGAACCTGATTCTTGCTCATGACACATCGTCTTGTCATGAGTCATGTGTGTGTGTGAAATTTCATTAATTTATGCTGAACGGTTCAAAAGTAATAGTCCGGACGAACAGGCGAACGTCGGACAAGTGCAATCCAGTATGGCTTTTCCAAATTAATTTGGTTGGGGGCATAATAAAAAGCCGTTTTTCTTTATTTTGTGGAAGAACTCAGAAATTTTGTATATGCGTATGTACGTGTAAATATATAATTACATTATTATTATTATTATTATTATTATTGTATATGTATATAAATGAAATGAAAATGAAAAGGTTTATTGTCAGACTATAGTCCATATGACAAATATTATTAATACAATGACAGTTCATATACTAAGGATAGAAATATATACAATTGATTACAAATAATACTGTAATGTCGAAGTTAAGTGGAGCTACAGTCAGACGTTTTCGTACCAAGAAGTCCATAGCGTAGAGGATAAATGGCAGGACTCATGGATAGCTTGGATGATCGGGTTGGTTGATTTTTTAATTCTTTGCATCATTAGACTGTGTTGAGCACGTCTTGTTACCTCCGGGAAGCTCGGGACATTGCGGGTAGCAAACATTTGCGAAGCTGAGCATCTTGGGGGTAATTTATGTAAGAGTCTAAAAGACCTGTTGTACAGCAAATTTAGGGTTCTGCCAGAACCGTTTTTATAATTCACCCACAGTTGCTGTCCGTATATATTACTGAAGAAAGTACGAAAGAGAGTGTCTTTAGCTTCACTTGTACAGAATCGAAAGGTCCTTATGGTCATATTCGCTTTAGCACACAGGCTTCGAGATTGTTTTCTTATATCCGAGTCATCACTCAAGGAGCTGGTAATAGTTTGACCCAAATGCTTAAACTCTTGTACTTCCTCAATTACTTCACCATTCATTTTAAACCTTATACCAGCTGGCTGATTACAGCTTTTAGGATGAAATTGCATAACCTTAGTTTTTGTAACATTAAAAGGAATATCATGTTTCTGCGAATACACTTCGCAGACTTTTAGTAGCCGATCCAGACCTTTAACAGAGGGACTTATTAACACCATATCATCGGCATAAACTAAGTTATTTATCCTTGTGTTATCTATACAACATCCCACTGTTGCCTCATTAAGTGAAGCAATTAATCCGTCAATATACACATTAAACAGCATAGGGGAGAGCAAGGAACCTTGTCTCACCCCGCAAGAAGAGCCAAAACACTCGGATAGTACATTGCCCCACCTAACAGTGAAAGATTGGTGGGAATACCAAAATTTCAATAAATGTAATATGTACATGGGAACCTTCCTGTCTTCTAGTTTTGCAAATAAAATATTGTGGTTCACTCTATCATATGCCTTACTTATATCTAGGAAACAGCTATAAATATATAATTGAATTACTGTCAATGTATTTAGATATTGTTTCTTTAAGCACATAGATACACAGGTCAGTTGAGTGGGACGTTTTAAAGCCAAACTGATTCGATGTCCATAGGAAATCATTTAATCGGAGTAACAAGAGTTTTTCTAGTAGTTTCGAGAAGCAGGAAGCGACAGCAATAGGCCTGTAATTATTGCTGGACAGAATGTCTCCGTACTTATTTTTGACCAGGGGCAAGATATATATACCCTCATGAACTCTGCAGGGATAGAGCTATGAGCAAGCATGGCTGATAGGAGCAATGATATATGCAGACATACTACGTCATTTGCATATTTTAAGTGCTCATTCAATAAGTCATCTTCTACCCCTGACGCAGAACCAGTCTTTAACTCTTTAATTAACCTCTTTACTTCAGAAAATGATATCAAAGTATTTTTTACTTGTCCCTCCCACAATCGTTTCGCTGCAATCTATCTTAAGATTATCCCTACTCACACTATCAAGAATGTTAGAATAGTGGTTTTTCCACAGCTGTGCAATTTCATCCTCTCCCGACACCCCATCGATTGTCGGAGGGAGGACATTTTTGACACCCGTTTGATTCTTAACAAATATAAAATTATGAAGAAAAATTTAGTATCTGTAATAATTATTAAATTATTCTCTATTTGTTTCGTTTTTTTCAGTGAAAGAAATTAATTTTTTTTTCAAGGGAAACACATTCATTTTAAAAGTGTTAATTAGTAAATGATTAAATACAGGGTGTCTCAAAAGTCACTATCTATTTCGGTGACATTAGATGTTTTTTTAAAAAATGCTATGCTGGCATAAAGATATGTACTTCTGGTGCAAATTTCTGTATTTAAGAAAAGTTAATTGGCTTATTTCGAATTTTGGGTAATTTATAAATTTATCTTGACATGCTTGAACAATTCCTCGAACCTCAACTTCTTACAGATGGCATTCTTGACACAGTAGTTTTTCAGCAGGATGGAGCACCGTGCCATTATGCAATAATTGTACGTGATTATCTTGACAGACGCTTCCCCGGTCGCTGGATTGGTCGTGGAGGAACACAACCATGGGCAGCACGTTCACCCGATTTAACACCATTAGATTTTTTCGCCTGGGGTTTCATTAAGTCTAAGGTGTACACTGGTAGAAGAATTAGTGATGTAGCCGAACTTCGAAATCGTATTACCGATGCAGTTCAGAAAATAACACCTCAAATGCTGGAAAGTGTGTTCCGGGAAACAACTTATCGCTTTGAGCTCTGTAGAGACACTGATGGTCGCCATGTGGAGACAGATAAATAAATAGCACTAATTCTTTGTGGCACTTACTTTGAAATAAATATATTTTTCATGTCTTAAACCAGTTTTTCGTAATTCCCATTATTTTTCAAAATAGATAGTGACTTTTGAGACACCCTGTATTATATGAATTATTTCTCACAATCTTTTCCCTTAATGAGTAAATGTATAATTTCGTGGAGACCTGTTTTTTCTGTCAGAAACACCCATGAACCCTGATTGGCCAAGAGATGGTGACGTGGAAAATAATAACATCCAACCTAGAAAGACCACCTAATCGTCTAACCCGCACGTAGGATTCACCCTGATTGGCCCGACGTATGAAATGGTTGGATCACTGACTCTGGTAGTCACGAAACTACATATTAGCCTATCTATCATCATAATTTTTCATTATAAATATTTTTTTCTTTATTTTAAATAATTTTAAAACCTAAGAATATAATCAGGAAAACTTAATAGGTTTAGATTTTTGTGTTAATATTTCAGTGAAAAGGTTTATTGGCAGACTATAAACTATAGACAGAAGTGAAATTTAAGTTTAAAAACTTAAAATCATAAAAATTTTCGTACCATATTTATTGTGAAAATTATTTATAAATTAAAATTTAAATAATAAAAACGTCAAATAAGACAGGCCTACGATGGTTTTGTTGTCCGAAATATTTTATCACATATAGTAATTTTTGCACGCTGATTCCGAAAATAATACTCATTTTTCGCCATCGCGTGCAGATTTTTCACAAAATGTCATATTTCATATAACGTATGGAAGTAATTTTCAATAAATTTTGATTAAAAACTACTGCCTATAAATGCTTATAAACGCTTGGTTTCACCAAGACATCAAAGAAATGGAGAAGAGATATCAGGGAAGGTGGGATATGAGCATGATGGCTGATTACTGCTGGATGTTGAAACGGGATACTCCAAAATTATTACGTAAAAGAAAAGGAACAGCGCGTACATTCGACACTAAAAGGCATAGATCTCGCAACAAAACTCGGGACAAATAAAGATGAATTTGTAATGTTGACGTTAATACTTCTTTCTTTTTAAAGTTGTTTTCATTTATAATTAGTATAACAAAGCGAAATAGGTACTTAATGTAAATTGAAATAAATAATATTTATTTATGTTGTTGTTTTTTCCCTTCCAGTTTGCAGAAAATCCTTACGTGATAGAAAAAAATGGACGCCTTATTCGAAATCAGCGTAGTTGAATTGTATAAAATGAGTTATTAGTAAGAAAAGAACCGTTACAAAGTTCTCCTTCGCAGGCTCGTGATAATGAGTTAAATTTTCTAAAATCTGAACTAAATTAAAATTAATATTTTTTAAAAGGTTAAAAGGTGGGAAGTCATTCCTAACTTGATTCCATCAAATTTACTTCACTGATAACACTGCCCAACACCAATTTTGCTGATTTAATTCTAACACCTGTTTTTAGGTAACTTTAGTGTGCTGATTTCAAAAATCACCTTAGTGTTTGCCTATCACGTCAGGTTTTCGAGCAATCAAATACAGAGATATCGCATTTTGGCAGGGTTATGCCCAATTTTTTTTCTTTTCAAAAAATAAGTTTTTACATACTCAGAATCAGCATGGAAAAGTAAACAATTGTGCAGGGTGAACTTTAATATACAATGGTAATATTGACACATAAAGTGATTAAAAGTGTTTAAATAAGCAAAAAATGAATCCATGATCATGACGTCACGCTCACACCTGGGGAAATCACAGATACCCAAGATTTTAATATGTTGTACATGACCTTTAGATTTAATGCACAGATTTGCGTATTCCACAGATAAAATTTTAACAGCAAAACAGCTGTTAACAGGTCTCAAAAATCATTAATTTTGATAAGTGCCCTTCATGGATCACCCAAAATAGACATATTGCATTGCACATTGCACGAAAACCTGATGTGATGGACAAAATCTAAGGTGATTTTTTAAATCAGCACATCAATATTATCCAGAAACAGGTCTTAGAATTAAATCACCAGAAAAAAAAACAAATTTTGTTGGGCAGTGTAATCTAATGATGTCTACAACGAAATAAACCAGTTAAGTCTTTGAAATATAATCGAGAAGAGATGCATTCTTTATTCAGGATCATGCGAACAAATTAAAATCATTATCGATTAAAAAAAGACTAAAATCTGTTTTGTGCAAAGATGGAATTTGGCATTAAGTAGTACTTACAAGTTTCTTTAATTTTTCTATTAATTAATAATGGTTTTAATAGAAAATAAGAGGATGGTTGATGTAATTGCGAATAAAATGTCAATTCATTGGCTTGCAAATACGCAATTTAAATTAAAACAAATTAAAAAATCAATACAAATTTTATTATTTACTCCATAAAAGCTGATTCATGTGTTTGTATTACAACAGATCATTGGCACGACCATGAAAACAAGAACACTTACAACCAACTTGTAACTCACACACACACACCACAGTGTGTGTGTGTATATATGTACAGTATATATATTATATATATATATATTGTATGTAAAAAAACACCACATTAACCCTACTTAGTTAGTTTGTATGCACTGCGACTTTAATTAAGAAATTAGTTATTTGTATTCTGATACTCGACTATAAATATGACGGGCATGATGAACCATTATGAACTTCTTCACATTCTAACAGAGATCTTTGTAAAGTGAACCGTTATTTGCGCATCTATTTCTTGAATCTTTTTTATAAGTTACGCGAACTTATTACGTGAATGAAGAAAATTAATTTGTTAACATCATTTTATTGTTCGTAAAAATCTTTTAGGCATTATATCGCCTTATAATAATAATCGTATTTCTTTATAAGGTTGCGCACGATTTTGTTTGGGATTAGTCTACTGCGACTTAATTCTTAATTTTCGAATGAGTTTAACATGAATAAAATTTCGTCCAGCAACTCGCGATTCTACCCCTTCATTTGGTTTTGTGACTGTTATCACCGTTCGTGGGAGGCCCTCGTAACCATTAACAATCGTGATGAAATAAACGATCAAGTCGCCGAGTCGTGATCAAGAAGTCATCGTCAAAACGGAACTTTGTCTTCACTGGATACAAAGCTCGCTACTCTCACTTGTATTCATTTCATATATTTTTAAAATTTTTTTTTTTTTTTTTTTTCAATATTATATATTTATACATTACATATCTAGATTTAGGTATGTATAATTATCACACCCTCGCCTACTCAATCGAACGACTTGTACTGTGTGTATATATATATATATATATTATATATATATATTAATTAAAAGCTAAAGATCATGGAAAGATACCTGGATAAGTGATAGGTTCATCTAGAAATTGCGGATTCGAGTACCAGTTTGGATTTTTGTGACTCTAGATTTCGGCGATTAAAGTGCTTCGTTCGAGTCTTCCTTGCCGGGGTCGTGGTTCAATTGCACGTTTATCTGTACGTCCCTTCTCTTATAAAGTCCAATGCCACAACATCAATTTCTCGGCAGAGTAAAAGCGCCTAAACTAAATTGTGTAACCAATTTGATGATTACAATATTTTGGGTTGTCTGTTCTCTCTTCCCAGCTTTAATTGGGATCCGAACCATCTACGGGTCGCTAACTTATAAACATACATATTATCCTCTCATTTTTCTCTTAAAATGTAACACCGTCTTAATCTCAAACGATAATTCGACGGTGGGGACATGCATCAGTTTTTTCGTCGGATCCGAGCCACTATCCCACTAAGAAAGACCTAGAGATGCGACTTACGCAGTGAATTCCAAAGCCTGAGCCGAGATTCGAACCCAGGACCTTCATGTTAGCAGCCCTTCCTCTATCACTACGCTCCCCTGGCGAGTTTTTGCAGTCAGAAGGATGATAATACCGGTAGTGTACGTAAATCACACTGAAAAATATATGATTAGCGAGTGAATTTGTAAATAAATAAGTCAAACAACGTAATTGCGCTTGTATAAAATTAAATTTAAAAAAAATTTAAACTAACGCCTATTTCCGTTGTTCATAATGACGTTATATTCAAAGCTCTTAAAATTAGAGATAATAAACACTATTCTCAGAATACTTTTTTATTTTTATTTGAGACAGTAAAGAACAACGTGTGGTAGACCGAATCTGAGCAAATGCCCGTTGAGAAACAACGGAAGCGGGTGCAACTTTTATCAGTCGGAAGCGGATCGTCCCAAAACTTCGTCCTAGTGAAAGGTGAATGACTAACAATTGAAAGAAGGGATACAACTTGTGTTTTACAGAACTTGGCGAAGGAGATCAAAGACATTGTGATGGAAAGCAGTGGCAAAAGACAAAGCTGCACTCAAGTTGTCAAAAATTATCTTGGAAAGACTAAAGAAAGAAGGTCGTTGACCGGTCAACGAGTCAACGATGTCGCACGAGACAAGGATTGACGCCTTTCCAAGTGGTTCCCAAGCCAATGATATCTCCAACAAGCACTGAGAATCGACTTTAGTTTATGATTATTTGCATCTGTGGGATGATGATTATTTCATGCACCTTGCACCAAGTGATAAATCCTTCGTTTGGCCTGTTCGTCAACCAAATTATCAAAATGACAGTGTATGGTCACTTTTCTTAGAAGATATTGAAGACTATGAGCATTATCAACAGCTTTGCAAATCATCTTCTTGCATTGGGGGATTCGTTTGCTTTACTGCTATCAAATTGTGGGTGATCAAAGAAAAAAGACGATTCATGGGATGGTGCAATAATTAATTGATGCATGTTATCGGCAGACTTCTTACAGAAAATGTCATTCCATTTCTTTCGGATACACAAAATGTAATAAATACTTCGGAAGTGGTTTATCTTCATGATAGTGTCCCATGTCACAGGGCAAGTGCCACCAAACAACTTCTGAGAGACTGAATGATTTCTTTGCTCAGACTCAATGACCAGGAAATTCCTCTGATCTGAACATAGTAGAGCACTTTGGAGCGATTTTCAAGAACAAAGTAGAAAATGTGATGCTGCAGGAACTTGGTCACAACCTATATTTTGAAGAGGTCCTCCTTCAACACATTGAAATTATCTTCTAAGAATTTGAGCATAACATTTGTTTAACCGTTTGCTAAAATCACCCCTGAACGTTTAAGAGCTGTGTGTGAGGGTAATGGCAAATATAAGAGATATTGATGCACATTTGTATTCGGTTTGAATAAAGTTTTCAGATGGTATACTAATTTTTGTTGTATCTTTGTTTACTCTGGTTTGTCCACGTTGACAAAAGATTATGCACAGCCCTGTACTTAATGAAAATACGACTGTTATTTAAGTTTTACATATGTAAGTTCATTTTGTTGATGTTAAACAATGAAATAATAACACCAGTATACAAATTAAAAAAAAACATTTCTGTTCGTTTCTTTGAAAATAGGTGGAATAATACAATTTGGGGTGTTGATTACAAATCTGGTATCAGTTTTTTGCTATCACATAAGATGTTCTCACAAAATCAATACTAAAAACTTCCTGATTTTATGCCATCATATAAACATAATATTAGTTGAAACATTTAGAAACAAATTAAAAACTTTCATCTTCACACTAAACGAACTTGAAAAATTCACAGAAAGAATAATTTTAGATTACTTTTCTTTGACTATGTACATCATCAAATTTGGGTAAATTTCCTCTTTTTAGACGTCTTTTTGAAATTTGGTTCAGAAACATCTCTCTTCAAACACGAACAGTAGTCAGCCATTATGACATTCCATCTTCCTTGATATCAAATGCAAAAAACCACTTTTTTCTACGTGAAGGTCAAAATATGAAAATAAAAACCCCACTCTAATAGACAGAGTTTATTTCCGCGACAGTTTCGACGCCCACTGGCATCCTCCTCGGGTGGTGTTTCTGTATCCACCCGAGGAGGATGCCAGTGGGCGTCGAAACTGTCGTAGAAATAAACTCTGTCTATTAGAGTGGGTTTTTATTTTCATATTCCTTGATATCGTTTTTCCATATTTTTATGTCTTGATGGAACCTTTCACCTTGCTCTTTACTAACCGCTCCAAGGTTCTCAGGGAAGTACTCCAAGTGGCTGTGAAGGAAATGCACTTTTACACTCGTGTTGCAACCAAGTTTTTCATAGCATTTCAATATGTGGCTAACAATTGTTTTATAATCTTTGGCTTTATGGTTTCCTAAAATATATTTAACATTATTTTTTAATGATATCCAAGCCGCTTTCTCCACATTTGACAGTGAATCAAGAAAGTTGTCATCTTTCATTAGTTTCCGTATTTGAGGACCATCGAACACCCCAGCTTTTATTTTCTCTTCACTTAGAGAAAAGAACTGGTCAGAAATGTATCTGAAACAGTTACCATCTCTATCCAAAGCCTTCACAAATTGCTTCATTAGTCCCATTTTAATGTGTAATGGTTGTAGCAACACTTTTGCAGGTGTCACAAGAGGTTCGTGATAACATTTTTGCTGCCTGGTGTTAAGTTAGTTCTCTGGAGCCAATCCTTCTCTTTCCAATGATCAGCCTTTGCTCTGCTGTCACACTCACATATGAAGCAAGGCATCTTTGTAAATCCAGATTGTTGGCCAATAAGCATGGATATCACCTTCAAATCTCCACAAATGATCCAGTTATGTATATTTTATTTTATCTAGGAGGAATTTCATGTTGTCATAATTTTCTTTCATGTAGACAGAGTGGCCAATGGGGATAAATGCCAGTTGATTGCCATTATGCAGCAAAACAGCTTTTAGACGACTTTGAACTGTCAATGAACAATCTCCACTCTTTTGATCATAGTATGTACCCATAGTATTCATAAGATCAGGTATGTCAGTACAAGATACTAGAGAACCATCCATAGAGAAGAATTGAACAAATTCTTGTTCTTTGCTCCTGTACCAGGAATATGAAGTTCCAGCAGCTAGTAAATTTCTTTCACTCAGCCTGGATTCCAAGGGTTGGACAGCATCTTTCGATAGGTCAAAATCTCGTACAAGATCACTCGTTTCTGCCTGAGTGAATAACTGTGGGTCTTTAGAACTCTTATCATCAATTTCAAAGTCACTGTGATCGCTAAGTTCTGTATCAGATTCAGAAACTTCAAGTTCTTTGGAGCATGCAGGAATGGGAACATCATCACTGTATGATCTTTAGGCTCACGCCAAACCACAGGTATACCAAAAGGTAAGGACTTCCTTTTGCCTGAATCCATTGCCTCAAATTCTCCACACATGATCAGTATACATATACACTATGCGAAGCCCATGACTTATCCTTATCACCAAACTTTACACCGAAATAAGGGAGATATGATTTTCTTACAAATTCTGTGATATTCTGCCTTTGCTTTACTGATTGGAAATGACCACATATATAACAAAACAACTCTGAGTGGTTCTTGCAAGAACAGGACTTACACATTGTTGAAGTGAATCCGTGAATCTATGAAGTGAATTCGTAAATGCGTGAAATAAATCCGTGAATCCGTGACTTAGCACAATTATAGAATCTGAAATAAAAAAATTAATAAAAACCAAACAAGTTATTGTTTTAGCAGGCAAGAAATGAGGATTTATACTTCATAGAATGAGATATATTTGAGCTTATATCGGGTGGCCCCAAAAAAACGTCCCGAGATTTAAAGTGCAATAACTTCCAAAATATACACTGTACAATCACAAATTTGAAATCCGTATAAAGTCAGTACATTGACAAGCTGCCATAAAGTTTTCAGAATTCTACATGCAATACTTTTTCGAAAATGAAGGAAACAACAAGGTACACTCAAGTAAACAAATATCATGAAACCAAAAAAATGTATATTAGTAGTTGGCAACTATTCTTATCGCGAAAGTTGGGGAGGAGTTAGGCTAAGCTAAGGGGTCATTGAAAAACCACGTGGTCCTTTTTCGGGTGGTTTTCAAACCTGTCCCCCACCCCTTGTGGTCATTTGTGGCCAATGAATTAAACCCTCCCTCCAAAACCACGTGGTCTTCTGATGTCACCCCAACCCCTTCTTAATCTTGTGTAAATTAAAATGCAAATTAACACTTTGGCTACCATGGGATTCACCGGTGAGTGACGTGAGTCCCACTTGGGTATTCCATCTGGACTGTGGGACTCACCGGTGAGTCCCAGCATAATATTTTTTTCTATGACCCTTAAAATATTTTTGGTATACTTTCAAGCTCTCTTGCTCCATGTTTTGGTACAGAATTAATCCATTTTATTTGCACTTAAGTGGGACTTAATATTGAAAAGTAGTTTTATTGAAAATTAATTTTAATCAAAAGAAGCATTTTTTGCTCAACTAGAACTTATTGAAAACGAGTTTGATCAAGTAATCTTTATTATAAAAACTAAAACATCCAAACTTTCTTATAAAATAAACTTTTTCATTTTGATAAAGGTAAAAAATTCAAAATTAAATCCTTTCAAGAAAAAGAAAAATTATAATTTTATCAGGTTTCATAATGGGCTCTCCTTTCCTATTTTTCTTCCAGTGTCTTTGATTTCAGCAATATGCCTTGTGGAAAGAAATCAAACTCGTTTATCCTTCCAGCATCCAGCATCTACTCCATCCCGCTCCTGAGAGACAATTTGTCCCTTCTTCAGATTTGGTTGGGGATTGAGAATCATTTTTGGAATGTCTTTTGAATTTCTTCTTAGGGTTCCAACTAAATGGATGTTCTTTCCTAAAAGTTCGAAACCGAGCTTGACGTTAGAGTAGTAATTATCTACTACCAAAGTCCTTCTTTCTATTAGGTAATCTTGAAGTAATTGCAGTACAACATGATTCGAAACCCTTCTTCCATTGTAACTGATATCCCCTCCTTTGCCAGTGTAAATATTCAACTTATAGGTATAGCCTTGGGGATCACAAATCTTGAATAGTTTTTTACCATCATTTGAACTCTTACCTGGTATATAGTGCTTAAAACTTAATCTCCCTCTGACTTTAACCATTGTTTCATCAACTGCCAAGAATTCACCTGTAACTTGAAGGTTAGTAAATCTTGCACAGAGTATATCAACCAGAGGTCGAATCTTATTGAGTCTGTCTTGATGATCAGCACTTTGATTGTTTGAGAAATGAAGCATCCTTAGCAGCAGCTGGAATCGATTTCTTGCTATCACTTTGGGAACAACATTATTTTTATACAGGGGGTTTTGCCCAATAGTCAGATATCTTTGGGTACTTCACTAAACCCATATACAAATTATTCCAACAAAGTTTGTTTGTTCAGTCCTGCTTGTGTTTTTCCATTTTGTCATTCCAAACTTCTGTTGACCGTATCTGTTTGTTTCTGTAACAATTAGATCAATTACTTCATTAAGAACAAGATTATTGTAAACATTATATGGTGATAACTGTCCTGAAATATTAGTTGCAGGTAGGAAAAGTTCTTGAGACTGCTTCCGGTTGGGTCATTCCTGTGAAGAATGACCATTTGTAGTATTATTTGCAGGTTCTCTAGTTTCATCAGTATTACTTTCACTAGTATCACTTAAATGTTCTTCTTCAGAGTGATATTCCTCACTAGAATCTCTATCATCATCAGAGCTTTCGAGATCAGTCATTTCGGGATCATCAGACATAGAATGGTCGTAAAAACTATTATTATCCATATTTGACTTCCCATAGAAATTGATTGGTTTAAAATTAGCCATTTAAGAGTAAATTAAATCTGAAATAATGAGAAAAATAATCAATAAAAGTATCTAAAAATATAAATTATGCTAAATGAAGGATAATCATGGTATTTTAGGCAGGGCACACCCGTGAGTCCCATGGTACAGAGTGAATAATTATTCATTCTGTACCATGGGACTCACCAGTGATTCCCAGTTGTAAAAAAGTCTAATGTTGATATTAGGGCATAAAACATTTATTGGCATCAAGAAAGCTCAATCTTAAGCTCAATTTTATTGAAAACTGGCATTGGTATATATGGAACCCTACCATAATATGTGCCTGGTAGCCAAAGTGTTACAATAAAGCAAATTAAAAATAATCAAATTAAAAGTATGGCGAATTTGTGTTTCGTGAACGTTAAAGATTCGAATCTTTTAGAATTTTCCGAAATAAAGGTACAGCGAATTTGTCCTTATAAAGATTCGAGTCTTCTGAAATTTTCTGGAGTTTACGAAATATATATATATATATTTTTTTTATTGGGGTTGTTTAACCTCCTTCGCAACATCTAAGGTCATATGACGGAGGGGACCTACAGCTTTACGTGGGATCCGAACCACGGGTCGCTACATAATCTGAGCGCGGAGGAGGGTCTCCCATCCAACTATTACCCAGACCCAATGTCGCTTAACTTCGCTGATCTCCGCTTAGTATTGGCCACGTGTTTAAAAGTCAAGATCCCCTCCCCCATGTGGCCCTTGGTGGTCAAATAAGGAACCCCCTGCCTCCCTTTAAGGACCACGTGGTTTTTGAATGGCCCCTAAGCTAGTTTCTGCAGAAATGTCAAATGGTGTGTTTTAATTATGGTTTTAAGCAAAGGTGACAAGACGATAACTGAAAGATGTTTTATAGAGAAAGGATGGACTGGGACAAGAATTGTGAAGGAATTTCCTGGAACAGAATTTTCCTGGAATTTTTCTAGACTGGCATTGTCGTTCGAACTCACCTACTGTAAAGTAAGTAAGTAACAAATTGGAATAAGAGATCGGTGAATAGATTAATAAAGAAACTGGATCAACTGAGAGGAAATCTGGAAGTGGCAGACCTAAAAGTGTTTCCACACAAGAAATCGGTCGGGCTCACGCTTGTCACAGAGAAAAATTGCAAGAAATTTGAAGACTAGTCGCAGTTCTGTTCAAAGAATGCGGAGCGCTCTAGAACTTAAGGCATATAAAGGAATCCGTGTCTCAAGACGTGACAATGTTAGACAAAAAAGGAAAACTCGCTGTAGAAAGTTGCTAGACAAATTTTCAATGCATCGTGTTAAAAAAAATTGTTTTCGCAAATGAAAAGGACTTTACTATTGAAATTGCGCGAAACCACCAAAATAATGATGTTTACGGTGTGCGTAAAAGAGATATTCCTCCCTCGAGGCTTTACCACAAGACATGTCGGTTAAAAAAATCATGGTTTTAGCTGGTGTATCATGGAACAGAAAGACTAATATTCATTTTATTGATGAAAATAACAAAAAAGTGAACGCAGAAACTTACGAGTATGTTAATCTTTTGCCAGATTGTCGGCGTCTGTATCCTGATAATGATTCCAGCAAGATGGAGCTACCGCTCATACGAGTAAGTACACCCAGGACTACCTCCAACAGAAGGTGGCCAATTTCATTAGGAAAAATGACTGGCCACCTCAGACACCGGACTACTGTACAATCCAATGGACTATTGCATATGGAACTCTCTCGCAGAAAAGGTTTATGAAGGTCAAATAGAAAAATTTACTGAGTTGTAAAAGAAAAGATACTTAATTGTTGAGACAAAATAACTTTAACTGAAGTTAGAAAATGTCTCATGTCGTGGAAGAAAAGGTTAAGATCTGTTTGTGAGCAAGATGGCGGGCATATTGACCATCTCTGCCAATAAATAAGATGTGAATAATAAATTTTTTGTTTCATGATATTTGTTTATTTGAGTGTACCTTATTGTTTCCTTCATTTTCGAAAGAGTATTGCGTGTAGAATTCTGAAAATTTTACGGTAGCTTGTCTATACGCTGAATTTATATGGATTTCAAATTTGTGATTAGAAGTGTATATTTTGGAAGTTATTCCACTTTAAATCTCGGGACGTTTTTTTTAGGCCATCCCATATAGCATATTGGTCCAAATAATGAGTACTTAATTCTGGAGAACAATGATGTGATGGATAAAAACAAAGTAGTTTTCTGTAATCTTATGGGGTAGGAACTAAAAAATACAAAGAATTTTCAAAAAGCAATGTACTTGTACAAGGTGTCCCAGAAGTCTGGACTCATAGAGAAAATAGACATTATATTTTTAACGTGAAACAAACGCATTTCTAATGTCAGTTTTACATATTTCAGGAAAGAAAAGACCCTGCTCTGGCTCAGTATACCAATCAAGAAAAGGTGAAACTGGTATTGCTACATGTTTCCGGAAAAACTAGAGGAAGGCTTTTTGTGAAGCAATTGACATCCGTCCCTCTGACTTTTTCCGGAAACATGTAACAATACCCAGTGGCGGATTATCATTGAGGCAATTGAGGCTGAAGCCTCAGGCCCCCATGCTTGAGGGGGGGGGGGGCCCAATCAACTGAGTTTCGATGATATAATTCGAGATTTCGCAAACTTCTTTGATTAAATATGACAGAGTACACAAACTGACAAATTCCATGTTTTATTTTATGTTTTATAGACCCTAAAGTAAAGTTTGTTTAATACTGTTTGGTTTTGGCAAACGGCAAAATACACTGTGTTAAGGTTCTTTTAAGTTTGTTTTTCAATTAGCCTAAGCACCGCACATATAATTCGTGTAAATGTACTATGTACTGTACATGTACGTATTGTTAATAAAAATCTATAGAAAAGGGCCCCAAAAATAAAATTAGCCTCAGGCCTCAAGTACAGTTCATCCGCCCCTGGAATACCAGTTCCACCTTCTCTTGGTTGGTATTTGGTATACTGAGCTATCAGGGTATTTTCTTCCCTGAAAGAAATGTGTTTGTTTCATTTTAAAAATATAATGTCTATTTTTCCTATGAGTCCAGTCTTCTGGGACACCCTGTATACTGGTGTAACTCTTTTATGTACCGTCCTTATTTTTAATAACTTAAAAAGACAATAACTTTATCATGCTTCCATTCTAATTAAACTATTGTACAACGGACGACTCCATAAGTATCGAAGGTGATTTTCCAAAACCTCGTAAGGGTTCCGTAAATTTATTCTGTGTAACCCTTTTAGGTCGGAATTTTTTGTATTGTTAAATTATGAATGCGTGTATTTGAAACGCTATTAATTTGTACAGCTCCTCCTGAAACGGTTAAATTTTCTCTAATTTTCGTTGGCACATAATCGTATTTAAAATTAGACTCCACTCGTATTTCTTTGTCATCGAAACAATTCGATTTCAAAGCTCATTAAACGTTATAGAGTATAAACATTTGACATTTAGTTTTTACATCTGTAGAATTGGACTTTTATAATTTAAATGTTTTTAGAATAGCACCGTGAAAATGTACGTTAAATTCTTTTAATGAAACGCATTTTGTTTGTTTACAAGAAATCTTTGAGCTAAATTATTGTAAGAGTATCGCGTGCGTAGTAATGTAAAATTGACCCTTTATGTTAGTGTTAGTCACTTTGTAGCTTTACAGACTTGAATCTTTCAAACAGGCTCTGAGGATAATGCATGCGGTTTATTGCTCACACTCTATTTTACACATTGGTATTGACGCCGGTTCCAAATCTCATTTTGATTAAGTTAAAGTTATATACAGAAAACGACTTTCCTTAGCGTTGGAAACAACTAATTAAAAGTTTACAGTCAAATGGAAGTTAATTGAATCACGTAAGTGTCATAAAACTCTTTGACATTTTAAATAATTATAAAGTGGCAGCTTTATTCTCTTCTTATCATTCGTTGTGGGTTTCAAGGTGACGTCTGAGTTAAAACTAACAAAAGAGAATTCCATATTTGCAAAAATGACAAGATAAAATCGTTTTTAACAAACAGGAAGAATGAGTAGCGCTTCTTCAGAGGATTGTTTTATTGCATTATTTAAGAATATAATAAGAGGAGGAGGTTGTCACAGAATTTAATTATAGTTAAGAGCTCGCACGCAAAACACTGTTGGTAGATCTTCGTTTCACGAATCCAAATTGTAAGTATTTCATGTGAAATATTTAACACGTTATATGTTCGGAACTAGGACGTGTCTGCTCACTTTTGTTAACCTTCTGTACAGTGACGGAAAGAAAGTTCTGTCGATGAAGTTAAAAGTGGTGTTGTCGATACGAGAGAGCTACTTTAGAATCAATCATCATCATTCTGAATGAGCAGTTGTATAATATTAAACCAAATATATAACATTTATTTTTAAAGTACTTATGAATGAAGTGTCACATTTGGTTGAAGAATAAGGCGTTTCTGTGACTGTGCATCCTCCATTTTCCTCTTGATCGGAGTCAACACAACAGGAAATAATATACTGTTATTGAGACACGCTGTTCGTCGTCATATCGCTGATCCTTACGTCTTGAACGTTCTCTCTCCAAACAATCTCTTTCCGCCATCTGATTAAAAGTGATTTTTGCGGCACTCTGCCCCATCTAGGCCCGTCGTTATTTGAAGTGAATTTGTTTGTAATAAACGAGTTAAAACATTTCATCGCCTCCTATAACGAGTAAAATTTTATGTGAATAAATATTTGGATTTGAGGACTTCTTGCGTAATCCGGTGTGGTGTGAGGATAAGAGGTTAGGCCTAGACATAAGATTTGATTAATGGTTCGTTTGTACAAGAATCACCTGAAATATTTTACAAAAAGTAATGGAGAGAGCAGAACTAGAGCGGATGTAGAAATGTGAGATGTAAAACATTCGAATTTTAAGAGTGACTGAAAGATATTTGGGGTGATACATTTCCAAATGGATTAATGATATTTTAGGAAATGATTGGGGGCTTTTCCGTTCTATGGGCACCAACGAGGTTAGGTTAGGTTAGGGTAGGTCAGGTCAGGTCATGTTAGGATAGGTTAGGCTATGTTAAGCTAGGTTAAGTTAGGTTAGGTTAGGTTAGATTTGGGTTAGGTTAGGTTAGGTATGACCATTGATAATGTAATGTAATAAATCGTCAAATTTTTGAAGAAACGACAAATATTTTTTGTTTTTATTTATGTTCCTAGCTATTAAATTAAATAAATTAAATTTCTCCTATTCAAAATGTACTGATTATTAATAAAAAGTTAAAATAAGTTTAAAAAATATTAATTTCTCTTATTTCAATGGTGCCCATAGAACGGAAAAGGTCCAGTGATTGTGTGGAATATGAGGGAATATGAAGGTTTCTGTGTCTATTTAATGTACATAATATTATCACCATAAAACATTTACTATTTACTAAATTATTTACATTTATTATTTCAAATTATTTGAATTATTTTAAATTTACAAAAAGATCTTGAACAAATATTTAGGGAACATATCACACAAAACACATAAAAATAGTGCTTTTTAAAAGTACTCGTAAATTGTAAATAATACTTACATAGAAATACATAAAGATAAGCCAGAAAAGGTCTTAAACACAATGTAAGAATTAATTAAATTTAAGTATGTAATTATTTAAACTTGGTGAGTCTACACACACACACACACTAACTATATATATATATATATATATATATATATACACCTTTCCTTTCAACCTTTCAAAGGTTCCGTGCGATGATTCCTCATTTCACGAAGGTCAAGCCTGTAGCCCTTCCTCTCGAGTTGGCCTGGTGAAGTAGTGAGTTGGTTTCTTGTACTCTCCACCTCACATAGCCAGGTACACCCGACTCATCGGGGATTGTTCTGAGCCAGGCGTCTAATCTTCTTTTGAAGATGTCCACTGTAACACCATTCGTGTCCCTTAGGTCTTTGGGCAGCTGATTAAACAGTTTTGGTCCTCTCACAACAAAACTGTTTTCTTTCAGGGTTAAGGATGTTCCCTGTCTCGCCTTTAATTTGAGAACACGACACAGTCTTCCTTTTCTACTTTCCACCGTTGTTTGGGGAGTTACAGGGTTCAGAGTGAGATTAGGGACTAGTTTCTCCATTATTTCCCAAGTGTAAATAATGGTGTGTGTGTGTGTGTCTTTCCCTTTCCAGTAAATATAGGTTTAGTTCGCGTAACCTTTCCCAGTAATTTAGTTCTTTGCACCCCTTGATCTTGGCTGTGAAGCTTCTCTGAATCCCTTCCAGCTGTCTAATGTCTTCTTTTTTATATGGGGATGTTAGGACCGAGCAGTATTCCAATTTGGGTATGGTCAGTGTTTTCAGTAGAGGAATCATTATATTTTAGTTGTATGGGATATATGAGATCCGGCCCCGGTGATTTACGCATTTTCATTTTATCAATATAGCGCATTACTTTCCTTTCACTAACCACAATATTATCCAAAATATTACCATTATTAAAAGGTGTTATGTCTATGACCGTAGGGATATTCGTTACATCTTCTATAGTAAAAACTGACGTAAAAAATTCGTTTAGCAAGGTAGTCATTTGCTTGTTTTCAGAAACTAGCTCTTCGTTAACATTTTTTCAACGGTCCAAAGACACTTTTTACTGGATTTCTATTGTTGACGTATTGAAAGAATCATTTGTTTTTTTTTTTACCGTCACGAGCTATGGAGATTTATTCGCGCTTGGACTTTTTTATTACACTTTTCGCTTCACGCCTTAGAGATACATAGTTGTTTCGTAACCACAAATTGTCTTTATCGCACTTATGTAGGCTATAAGCCCTAGCTCTACTCTTTATAATGTCTCCTACTCTAGAAGTAAACCACAAGGGCTTGTTGTTTACTTTCGCACGCTTAATTTTGTACGGTACACATTCCCCATTTATAGTCCTAAATAGTTACTGTTTCAAACGATTCCCACATTATTTTGCGTTGGAGATCCCCATTACGTTTTCCCAATTGGCGTGTGACAATTCATTTCGAAATTTACAAAAGAAAAGTCTGCGTGCTGGAAGTTAGGAATTTTAGTCGAGTTAGCTGGTTTCGAGTGACTTACTGAGAGGACAAACTCTACCATATTGTGATCGATATTGCTTAACGGTTCTATTACTTGAAGATCCGTGATTAGCCTATCGTCCGTAGTTATTACTAAATCTAAAATACTGTCCAACCTCGTAGGTTCCCCAACCTTTTGAATAAGAAAGCTATCCTCGAGAAATTTAACTAAACGATTACCTTCCGCGTCTCCCTGCATTGTATCGTAAGTCACGTTGGCGCAATTAAAGTCACCCATAACTAAGGCCTGCTCACTACCTATTATTCTCTTTAGTTCACGATATAACGCTTCGTCCGTATCAGTTGTTTGATTAGGGGGCCTATATATAACTGCAACAACAAGTTTGAAATCGTTCAATTTAAGTTTTGCTATAGTCGAATCTATCGGTTCTGGAATTGTGTGCTTTACTTCTATAACGTTCGCAATATTATCTTTGGTATACAACATAACACCGCGAATTTAGACCAGTGGTTCCCAACGTGGGCGCCACCGTCCTACAGCGGGCGTTTGAGAATTTTAGGGGGGGGAGTGTCAGGAAACTGTAAAATTGTTACCTTCTATTAATAAATCACTTATCACTTATCTTATTATGTTTATGAGGGGACCCCGCAAATATTGATAGACATAAGGGGGCGTTGGCCTAAAAAAGGTTGGGAAGCACTGATTTAGACCATCCAATTACATCTAATAACTTTTCAATAATCGCAAAAACTAATAAACACGATTTACCTCTCTTAGAAACAATACTCAGTTTCAAACATTAACCAGTTATAAATCATCATACTCCATTCCATAATCTCAATGTCCTTCAGTAAAATATTTACCAACCAACCAAATTAGCGCGTCCTTCAACAAATTGTATCCATCTTTCTCATCCCTCATTCTTTACTGCGTCTGTAATTAAGTAACTCGTACCTCATTTGTTTCTTTTAAGGTTTTATAGATGTTAATCTTTTATATTTTAATTCGTCTATAAAGTTCCCCTTAATTATTTTATAATGATTTTTATTTAAATTTACTCTCATCGTAAAGGTAAGCCTCCTTTTAAGGGTTTCTTTTACAATATTTTAATCGTATTAATTAACTTTATAATATAATTTTATGACTCATTTAATTTTCAGTTTGTGTTCTTTATAATTAGTCAATATTTAAAATTATTTTAAATTCATATTTGCTTTTTAATTACATATACTTCTCATTTTTGTACTGAACATGACATTAGAATATGTCGAAAGCTTTGGTTATTAAATGTTTGCATACTGACTAGTCTTCTTGTTCTTTATTCGACTAAGTTTTCCAATATATATATATATATATATATATATATATATATATATATATATATATATATATATATATATATATATATATATGATACACAGACCGTGTATACCATAGTATACAATAGTATACCATAGTATACATAGTATACAATAGTATACCATAGTATACAAATACCATAGTTTTTCTTTTTCATGATGCTAGCCCAACGTGGGCAACGGGTCACTCGCAAAGAGGTCCCAAAAATATAGCTTCCCTCACCAGCTATCTGCAAAGCAGATAGGATCCAGCTTTGGGACAGAATCTAGGGTTTAAAGCAGCCTAGCCCAACTACATTTAGAACCTCAATATAAGCAAAAGACTCGCTGCCTTCACGTCAGATTGAATACATCAAAGAAAAAGGGGTAACTATTATATGTTTAGCCAAAAACCAAAACTTAAATCTCAACTGGCAGAATTGAGCGTCCACTTTTCAAGGCACATAACATGTCCGTTTAAGATGGGAATGAACTCAGAATGGTTCCCCGAGGTTTTTTATGATACACACAGACCGTGCATGGAACAAGGAACTCTTCTAGGATAATTAAATCCACTATAGTCCGAATAAGTAATGGTAAATGACAAATACTATAGTTTTTCTTTTTCATGATGATAGCCCAACGTGGGCAACGGGTCACTCGCAAAGAGGTCCCAAAAATTATAGCTTCCCTCACCAGCTATCTGCAAAGCAGATAGAAGTCAGCTTTGGGACAGGATCTAGGGTTTAAAGCAGCCTAGCCCAGCTACATTTTGAACCTCAATATAAGCAAAAGACTCGCTGCCTTCACGTCAGATTGAATACATCAAAGAAAAAAGGGGTAACTATTATATTTTTAGCCAAAAAACAAAACTTAAACCTCAACTGGCAGAATTGAGCGTCCACTTTTCAAGGCACATAACATGTCCGTTTCAAGATTCTGCCAGTTGAAGTTTAAGTTTTGGTTTTTGGCTAAAAATATAATAGTTACCCCCTTTTTTTCTCCATTCACACCTGGAATTTTTTCCGGCCAACTGCGGAGCAGTCAGCGATGAACATGGTGAACGTTTCCACCAGGATATCTCAGCGATGGAGAAACGCTACCAGGGGAAAATGGAGTCCATCATTGTTAGCAGACTACTGCTGGACAATAACAAGAGATGCTCCAGAAGTTGAATACAAGAGACAAGCAAAGAAGCGACGGGTTGAATCAATATAAGTGACTGCATTATACAGGTATGTTACTAATAAAGGGTGATCCAGAGAAATGGGACCCAAAAGAAACCCCTGTAACTCTTAAAGTATAAGTCCTTTTATAAAATCATACGCATCATTCGAAAGAGGATAGTTACAAGTTTGTACAGGATTGTATAGGTTTTGACAATACAAGACAAGATAAGATACAAAACAAAATAAAAGTGTTAGTTAAAACTAACCCTTCAAGATGACTGCATGGACTGTGGAACAGCTGCGTTTCATAACTGAGCAATATTATTATGAGCATGGAAGAAGTGTAGTTTCAGCTCAAAGATCTTTCAAGACAAATTTTCAGATGTCAAAATCACCTTCTAAGAGCTGAAACTACACTTCTTCCATGCTCATAATATTGCTCAGTTATGAAACGCAGCTGTTCCACAGTCCATGCAGTCATCTTGAAGGGTTAGTTTTAACTAACACTTTATTTTGTTTTGTATCTTATCTTGTCTTGTATTGTCAAAACCTATACAATCCTGTACAAACTTGTAACTATCCTCTTTCGAATGATGCGTATGATTTTATAAAAGGACTTATACTTTAAGAGTTACAGGGGTTTCTTTTGGGTCCCATTTCTCTGGATCACCCTTTATATGGTATACATATACGCAAAATGTGTAACTTAAATTTTCTTGGAAACTGTAGCCAATCGACTGTTTTTATGGTCATATTCGTTTTCAGCACCCCAAAATCCATAATAGGAAACACATTTTATCTCCGAAGCACAAACTTTTTCAAAATTTGTAGACCAGTGCTTTCTTGAGAAGCTTGTCCAAACCTCCTGCAGTTGGCTTACGTTAATTAAAGTCGCTTTAATTATCAATTTGAACCTATGATTAGCAAGATTTTTCTGGGATATTCTCCATAAACCCAATTTCTCAGCTAAAATGCTAAAAGATGGCATGCAAACCATAAAATTATCTAGTACTAACATAATAAAATTTCACGGTTCTATGTACTGTACAGGGCTATTTATAAATGATTCATCCGATTTCAACTGAGAATACTTCCGTACCTATCAACCGTGCATCAACTGGGCATACACCACATGAAAGAGGAAATCTCTAAGTTTTACAAGATCACCGCGAGAGGGCTCCAAAGTCACGCCGTGGCCTAGCCTAGCAACAAACAGTCAGTGTGAAAATGGCGTCCGCACAGCAGAAGGCGTTTTGTGTGTTGCAGTTTTCGAGCTGTAAATCGGTAGTCACAATGCAGCGTGAGTTTCGTCGACGTTACAGAACAGATCCACCGGGTGCTCAGAGCATCCGTCGGTGGTATCGGCAGTCCGATACCGAACTCGCATTGTTACTGCCGTAGAGTCAGTGACAACGGACATGCTGGAGCGAGTATGGGAGGAATTCGACTATCGTGTCGACGTTGCTCGTGTAACTAGGGGAAGTCACATAGAGCATTTATGAGGTGAGAGACAAAATTTGGACAGTTTTTCTTTTGGTTGATGTATCACAAATCACTCTGTATTTGTAACATTAAAAAATATTCTCATTTGAAATCAGGTAAATCAATTTAAATAGCCCTGTATTTGCCGAGATATGAAGGATTTAAAAGGTCTCCCTTTATATATATATATATATATCGTAAAGAACGACGCTTGTATAGGAGATATTCCGCGCAAGACGAGAAAGAGAAAACAACAAATGAAAAATGAAGTACCACCTGGGAATCGAACCCGGGATCTTCCGATTGCCGGTCAGACGCGATAACCACTACACCATGGACTTCACTCTTCCAAATGCCGTAATTCCTCTACATACTCGCAGAAACCAATGCCCCAAGGGGCACCTCCCGCATGCCGTAACATTATATACATTCAACTGCAAAGAACACGCAGTATAAATAACGTAAAGAACGACGCTTGTATAGGAGATATTCCGCGCAAGACGAGAAAGAGAAAACAACAAATGAAAAAATGAAGTACCACCTGGGAATCGAACCCGGGATCTTCCGATTGCCGGTCAGACGCGATAACCACTACACCATGGACTTCACTCTTCCAAATGCCGTAATTCCTCTACATACTCGCAGAAACCAATGCCCCAAGGGGGCACCTCCCGCATGCCGTAACATATATACATTCAACTGCAAAGAACACGCAGTATAAATAACGTAAAGAACGACGCTTGTATAGGAGATATTCCGCGCAAGACGAGAAAGAGAAAACAACAAATGAAAAAATGAAGTACCACCTGGGAATCGAACCCGGGATCTTCCGATTGCCGGTCAGACGCGATAACCACTACACCATGGACTTCACTCTTCCAAATGCCGTAATTCCTCTACATACTCGCAGAAACCAATGCCCCAAGGGGGCACCTCCCGCATGCCGTAACATTATATACATTCAACTGCAAAGAACACGCAGTATAAATAACGTAAAGAACGACGCTTGTATAGGAGATATTCCGCGCAAGACGAGAAAGAGAAAACAACAAATGAAAAAATGAAGTACCACCTGGGAATCGAACCCGGGATCTTCCGATTGCCGGTCAGACGCGATAACCACTACACCATGGACTTCACTCTTCCAAATGCCGTAATTCCTCTACATACTCGCAGAAACCAATGCCCCAAGGGGGCACCTCCCGCATGCCGTAACATATATACATTCAACTGCAAAGAACACGCAGTATAAATAACGTAAAGAACGACGCTTGTATAGGAGATATTCCGCGCAAGACGAGAAAGAGAAAACAACAAATTTGTTGTTTTCTCTTTCTCGTCTTGCGCGGAATATCTCCTATACAAGCGTCGTTCTTTACGTTATTTATACTGCGTGTTCTTTGCAGTTGAATGTATATAATGTTACGGCATGCGGGAGGTGCCCCTTGGGGCATTGGTTTCTGCGAGTATGTAGAGGAATTACGGCATTTGGAAGAGTGAAGTCCATGGTGTAGTGGTTATCGCGTCTGACCGGCAATCGGAAGATCCCGGGTTCGATTCCCAGGTGGTACTTCATTTTTTCATTTGTTGTTTTCTCTTTCTCGTCTTGCGCGGAATATCTCCTATACAAGCGTCGTTCTTTACGTTATTTATACTGCGTGTTCTTTGCAGTTGAATGTATATATATATATATATAGTGAAACCTCGTTAAGTCGAACTCGGTTAACTCGAAATCTCGGATAAGTTGATATAATTGTTAAGTCCCTGCTAATTTACATAGAAAATATTATACTTCCACTCCTCTTATCTCGAAATCGGATAAGTCGAAAAACCGGATACCTCGAGGTGAATTTGAAGACCCGGAGCGACCTTTTCATATACTTAACTCGAAGTGTTAATTTTCTGACGATCCTGCCATTGCCTTGATACATTCTAATCGTATCACCAATCCTGTGTATACCTGCTTATTAATTTCGGAGAAGAAGGCTTGTCCCAGGGGGATAGTGAGGTGGATCCCTTTGCCCGGAGAGTCGTTACAATACTTAATTCCTCGAAGTGTTAATCTTCTAGACGATGCCGCCCATTGCTTTGATACATTCGAATCGTATCACTGATCCTTTTTATAAGATACTGTACTGTATTTGTACTACAGGGTGGGCCGTAAGTTTCCATACATAGGAAAAATAAACATTTTTTTATGGACAACCATTTTTATTTATATAATATGCTCTACATGGTTGCCATTGTTTTGAAAACACATTTCAATACGTGTTCCCCACTGTTGATGAACACGCATTAGCACAGTTGACGTTATGCTTGTAATGGCGTTGGTGATACGTTCCTTTAGATGATTTATGTCTCGTATCTTTTCCTGATACACCATGGCCTTCAAGTGCCCCCAAAGATAGAAATCAAGGGGGGTGAGATCTGGGGATCTGGGAGGCCACTCCACAGGACCACGCCGACCAATCCAAGCATCCGGAAACTGCTGATCCAAATACCGACGCACGTGAAGACCATAATGAGGTGGAGCTCCATCTTGCTGGAAGTAAACTGGGAAGTTACCTTCCTCGTTTAGCAGGGATGGGAAAATCTCTTCTTGCAACATGTTAAGATACCTTTCGGCATTAAGATTTCCACTGACAAAAATTGGTCCAATAATTCTGTCACCCCGGCCCACACCATCACTTTACCGGCACCTTGCATCTTCGTCGGACTCAGCCAGTTAGGGTTAGCATTACTCCAATAACGTATGTTTTGCCGATTAACCTCTCCATTGACGTAAAAATTTGCTTCATCAGTAAACAAGATCTTACAAACGCATATTCTTAGGGTATCTGAAACATAAAAACAAACGTTTAAATTTTCCTATGTATGGAAACTTACGGCCCACCCTGTATATATAAAGACTTAAAACTATACAGGATATTCAGTCGTATTTCCATCGGCGTCGCTGGAAGTTGTGCGGTTTATTTAGACTTTTTACTGCCCCTTTCAAAATGAGTAAGCGCAAACTTAACACCAAAGATATCAAGCAGAAGTACGAAGCGCTGCTTGAAGTTGAGCGTGGTTTAAAGTCTAAGTTGCAAATTGCTAAAGAAAATGGTATTCCAGCAAATACGCTTAGTACTTGGATAAGAAACTCTGAAAAAATTAAAACAGCATTTACGCAACACCAATTTGTTCCCAAATGTAAACGTATGCGTTTAGCAAAAGAAGAAAGCTTAGAACAGGCGCTATTGAAGTGGTTTAATGTTGCACGTGCTAAAGATTTTCCTATCAGTGGTCCCATACTTCAGAGCAAAGCTGATGAAATGGCAACGAAATTAGAAATTTTAGATTTTAAGTGCAGTAATGGATGGCTTGAACGATTCAAAAGGCGTCACGGAATAGTGTTTAGATCTCTATGCGGTGAAGAAAATTCAGTTAATCCAACTGTAGTTAGTGATTGGAAGAAAACAGCATTAACAACTCTTTTGCAGGAATATGCCCCCGAAGACATTTATAACGCTGATGAAACAGGGTTATTCTTTCGCCTACTTCCTCATAAATCTTTAGTTGTCAAAGGTGACACATGTCACCAGGGAAAGAAATCAAAGGAGCCCCTCACTGTTTTAATCTGTGCAAATATGACAGGAACGGATAAGCTTCGACTGCTAGTGATTGGTAAATCTACTAAACCTAGATGTTTTAAAAATGTTCGAACCCTTCCGACTTTGTATAAAGCAAATAAAAAAGCTTGGATGACATCGGAGATTTTTGCAGAATGGGTTCACAAGCTGGACAACGTGTGCCATCAAAAGAAACGCAAAATTGCTCTTGTCATTGGTAACTGCCCAGCACATTCGCGCAGTGCTGATTTGCGCTCTATAAAGCTTGTGTTTTTACCTCCCAACACAACCAGCAACACGCAACCCATGGACCAAGGAGTCATCCAAAATTTTAAGAAACTTTACAGGGAGCACATACTACAACGTCTTCTTCGTTGCATTGATACCAAAGAAGAATACAACCTGTCTATTTTGGACGCATTGCATTATATGCACTGCATGGGCAGCACTCAAATCCACAACGATCTGCAACTGCTTTCGCATGCTGGTTTTTTACAACAGATATGACAGATGAACAAATTACAAGTTCTGTGTCAGAGCGGCGACAATGAAGATCCTGAAATGGAAATGACGCTGCAACAGCTTGTTAACCGTAATTTCAATATTGAAGGTAAAGTTCAGGATTTTGTCACTGCAGACGACCATCTTGCGACTTCAGGAATATTAAATGAGGATGAAATAATACAAGACATCACCACAGCTTCTGACAATGAATCGGACAATGATGAACCGGAAAACCACCCTTCTCCCGTGATAAATTCAACACAAGGAGTTTCGATGTGTAATGAACTAAGAAAACTCCTCCAAGCATCAGAAGGAGCAGATGAGTGCCTTCAATCTCTCGCAAAAATTTTATTCGTAATAAATCCCATGCTAAGCAAAAATCAATAATTGAGTTTTTAATAAAAAAATAAAATTTACCCACATAAGTTGTTCCCTCTATTATTAATTACATACATAGAATGTAACTTTTTCAATTAAAGACTGTAATTTACTTTTTAGAATACAGTAATTACATACTATGTATATTGCTAGTGTTCTGTTTGTATATGAATATCTTATACTGTACTTTTTTTTTATTAAACCTAACATGTTTTTATTCTTTCGTATTTTCCTTGTTTTAATATGTATGGCTGAGAACAAAAAATAGCATGAGAAGAGCATTTTTATTTCACGATCGGTTAACTCGAATATCGGTTAACTCGAAGTGATTTTCTCAGGCACTTCGACTTCGAGTTAACGAGGTTTCACTGTATATATATATATATATATATATATATATAGCATGTAGTATATGATATACTGTATATATGTGGAAAACCTTTTCCACATGGATCCCCTCCCAGAGTTGGAATTAGGGGGTTAGTTTGAAAATCCTCTCAAACAAAAGCAGTTGGATGTAGTGTTACATAGAGACAAAGAATAGTTAAAGAAATAGTTGGATGTAATGTTACATAAAGACAAAAGAAATAGTTAAATAAAATACACCGTACTTAGTACTTAATCCACTATACTTATCAGTTAAATCTTACACTAAAATCGCTACTTATGCACTAATGAACACTTATAATTAACGGTCACTTGTGCGTCTTTGAACACCCGGAGTCTGATTTGTTTAGGTCCACTTTTTACACTGGTAGTTCACCGTGTGCGTACACTTTTAAATCAAACGCGATTTTTATCAAACTTTAGGAGAACAAAAATTGAGAGAAAGGAATTTCAATGAACTATGAGAAAAGCGCTTAAGTGAAATTAATACGATTTCTGCAAGGTTTAAACGGATAGCTTAGGAGTTGTGACGGTGTATGTGCGATTTGTAGGAAAGTTTCTGAATGTGGGGACTGAGGATTGCTTGCATACACTTCATATACTTCCCTCTTTTGCTTCACCAACATTTCAGCCTCCACATTTCACTATTCACTACCTCGTCGTTTATGTCCAACCCCAATCTTCCGTACATCACACACTTCAGTCGCACACTTCAGCACCGTTTCACTAAATATCTGTCATTCCTCTTCCACACCCCTTATTTCACTCTCTCCCACCCTGCACTATTCCTCATTCAGTCTCTCCTGATACATCCGTTCACAATCCCTTTTCCTCAGTTCACTCACTTTCACTACCTCTCTCACAGGCACTCTACCCCCTCTTACTCCACGCCCACCACAAACCTTCACTTTCGCCTCCACCAAGACATTCCACCTGCCACTCCTCTCAACATATTCACATCTAACAACGTCCCCCTAGCAGATCTCGTCATTAACACATAATCCATTAGTGCCCTATCACCTCAGACACCACGCACCCACGTGTACTTGTGTACATCTCTTTTACGAAACCATGTATTCCCAATCATCAATTCTCTTTCAGCACACAACTCAACTAACCTTTTCCCACTTCCATTCACACCAGGCACCCCATACGCCCCAACTATACCATCAATTGGCACCTCCCCCACTCTCACATTGAAGTCCCCTAGCACGACAACTCGGTCCCTCGCATCAAAACTACCCAAAAACTCACCCAGTTCTACCTAGAATGCATTCCGTATCCCTTCACTCTTCTCACTCTCAGGACCATACGCACTAACAATCACCCGTCTCTCTTGGCCCACTTTCATTCTAACCCACATCAGCCTTGAACTCGCTTCCTTACACTCTTTCACACATTCCCACAGCCAGTGATGGGCATCGATACACGAAAATCCCTAAGGCGATACTGATACATCGATACTCGTAAATCGTCTAAAGCGATACCGATACATCGATACTTTATAGATGGCTAAAGCGATATCGATACCGATACATGTATCGCGATACATTACTATAAGAATGAACAAATCTTACTAATATGTAAATAAATTTTTACTTTGTATAGTGGGTGTAAAAAACGATCAATTCGGTTAAGAAAAATTTATTTTATACCGAGTTAGCTCACAGAAAAACTTAAATGTTATAAACTTTTAACGAGAACCATAAGAAATTGTAGGTGATCTGCCCCTTCAAGATGGTTGTGAATTGTGATATCATTAATAACGAGTATCACCCTTAAGAAATACCAGTACATGTTTTACTGTTGTATGCCTAATTAATATATACTAAATAATCGTAAATACATTGATGTGTTGATTGCATGCATTGCGCGTCGGGTGAAAATTGCGCACAGCGTAGCGCGCTTCTGTATTGAAATTATGCATCTAAGGAGTTAATAGCTTTGGAAAGAGAAATATTTCTGTGGATGCTTGGCGCGAAAAATATTATTAACATGATATCATTGATATGTATGATATAATTGTAAATATCAGATCCCTTTTCAACATTATAACTTAAAACGATATTATTTGAAAAAAACAGAAGTTCAGAAAATTTGCGGATTATACAACTTTTTACAATTTTACTTACTATTACTTTCAGTTATTTGCATGAATGTATCGGTGTATCGATACAATGAATCGATTTTTTTCGATACATTTAAGAAAAATGACCTTAGCGATACCGATACATCGATCAAGTCGCTAAGGCGATACCGTTACCAATACAAAAGTATCGCTCGATACGTAACGCCGATACATGTATCGCGATACTGCTCATCTCTGCCCACAGCCCATCGAACATTCCCAAACCACTCCACACCCTTACCCTTCAGCTCTGTTTCACTCAAGGCCAGGACCTCCAAGCCTCTCTCACGAAACAGAGCACCAATCTCTCCCTTCTTATCATCCTGACCACATCCACGCACATTCAGACACCCAAGCCTGAGCCGTCGCGGGAAGCCCCCACTATGCCCCTTCTCTGACCGTTTCTATTTGTGGAAAGTTACATACAGGTGGGAGGGGTTTCCAGCCCCCCCTCCTCGTACCCGTTCCTTATTTTTAGTCACCTTTTACGACATTCTGGGACCACGTGGGAAGAATTCTTTAAATCCCCTCTCCCCAGGGATCGGGGATATATATATATATATATATATATAGTTCTATATGTCACTTAACATTCGCTTAAAATGTAGAGGCAAAACAAAAAAGCGTCAATTTACATTAAATAGTTTTTTAAAGAGTCACGTGAAGAACTATGATATAGATGTTGGAGTAGATCCATATAGGTATTGTCTGTTGGACAAAATTTTTGCCAAAGTTCAGCAAAGTATCCTTTAGAGTTTCCGCAAGTATGAGGAAGTAGTGTTCTTTTTATAGTTGACGACCAAAATGATCAATAAAGCTCATACTATATAGCTTCTATAGGAACACGGGAACATCTTGAAGCCTCATTATGGTCTCTTCCATTGCATGGTGATTTTGAAATCATGACGCGTGTTATAACTCTCTTGCGGCGGATGTGTGTGTGTGTGTGTGTGTGTGTTTAACTGCAAAGCACTGTCCAATTAGTTGGAGATGATCCTCAAGAATTCTTTTTTTATGTAGGAAGGATGGGGCTAAGGGCGAACGCCCGCAAAAGTGACCCCTCCACAGAAGACGGAGATAGCCAAAAACAAGGTCTCCAAGGCTCAATAATGCCATTTTTTTTAAATATAAATTTTGAAAAGGTTGTGTAGTGAGGAATAGAGGGAGAAGTGTGCGTGTTTCAGAGCATGCTGGACTGCTCACAGGGTAGATGAGACACGGAAAAAGAGCAGCTGAAGAGGACAGTGACAGGAGAAACGGGAGTTCCAGCACTTCCTGACTCCTGCCTAACATCCACCCAGAAGTATTTAAGATTAAATAATTAAGATGTCTTTCGCTGAAATCCAGCTCATTCTTCCATCATCTCAAGTCAGTATTCTCAACTTTACATTACAACCACTGTACTGGACTGTAGACAGCAAACAGGATTTCTGAAATACTCAATCAGTCATTTTCCATACTTCTCCGCGTCCGTTCAAGTGAACTGACTAAAATTTCAGGGAGCAGAAAAGATTTCCAAACTGGTGTTGGTCTGTGTATCATCTCCTTCACCCGTTTTGCATTATCGCCTTATTTTAAAAGGACTAGAAACTTGTTTTTCTCGTCGAGACAAACCTGTGCTCCAAAGATATGCTTTTCATAGAAATATGAAAATAACTATTGTTCTCTGACAAACTCACATTATCCGAAAGGTGTATAAACCCTGCGCGTGGATTTGATCTCCGCTGGGAAAATAAAAGTCCTTTGTGTTTTTTCTGTACCTTCTAATTACTCTATTGGCTGTTCTTCTCGTGTATGAGTGACGGAAATGTGATAATGCGATGAGCTGTCCATTTGCAGGCGCAAAATATTGAGATATCTGCATCACTTACATTACAGTATAGATGTATGATACTTTCAGGAAACCAAGAGTAAATAGAAATATATTACGAACACCAACCGAACAGGGTATATTTCAGGACCGAGTTACAAATTTGTATGACACATGACACGTTCTGTTCGTAACAAACAAAAGTCTCGCACATAAAATCGGCTATTCTAGTGAGCCGTATGAATGCTAAGCATATTTGAGGTGGGTTACACACCGTGTATATAAGAGAATGTTTACAAAATAGCAAATCTTCAATTAATTACATTTTCCTTTCAATTTTGCTTTAGGTTTTTCTTACAAAGGAAACACAAGAAAATGAACATTCCGTTTGTATTCTTCTTCTTCTTCTTCTTGTTTGTGGCGGGAGGAAGGACGGACTTCGTTTCTATGGAACCGGAAACCTTCGAAGAGAGGATGGAAAAAGCGAAACGAATCCTTTCAGAAGTACCTTTTATTGACGCGTAAGTCTTAGGCTGTCCTTCACTATTTTTAATTTAGAATTAATTTTAAGTTTAGTAATATTTATGTTACTGTTAAATGTAGTAATATTAGTAATATTTATATTTAGTAATATTTATGTTAATGTTAAATATAGTATTTGTCTGCCATTATTATATTTGTTCGTATTTCCCTCAGTCATAATGACTTAGCAATGAATCTTCACGACATTGTGCAAGACAGACTGAAGTTGTTTCCCTTCGACAAAAATTTAACAGGGCTCGAACCTTGGGCTTCGGATACTTACTCGCAGACTGACCTTCCTCTTCTTAAAGAAGGAATGGTTACGGCTCAGGTAGGTGTGACATTAACTGCAAGTCATCTTGAATCAGTTTCCTCTCGTAGGAGTTTAAATAAAGAAAACCAAAAATTGAAAATGAGATAGTTTTAAAATGTCGCTTTCTCTTCAGTCAGGCTGATGATATGCGATATAAGTTTTATTTATCATAAAAAACTACTTTATTAAACATATTCGTTCGAAATAAAGGTGTTTTTGTTCTTATTACAGCAATATTTTAGAAATTTCTTAAGTTACAAACTATTTTTACCTTAGTTCTGGAGTGCATGGGTGCCTTGTGATGAACCAAAAGTTGATAGCGTAGTCCAAGGCCTCGAACAGATTGATGTAATAAGGAGACTTATTGATAAATACCCCAATGACCTACAATTTGCAGATTCTACAGAAGGTACTGAAATTATGGAATATGAATGTCATATATTTCGTTAACTTTATTGTTAACTTGGAAACAAACCATACACTACGTTTCATTAGACTTTCACTGGCCCTTCCTTCACTTCTCATAAAAATACGTGCTTTTTAGATAATTATGATCCTTGATTGTCTTTTTCATGTTTTAGAGTAATATAAGAGAATAGGCCATTCACGCCTGCACGTAGAATATTCATGAAAATGACTCGTTTCGCTTTTGAAACAAATTATTTGCTTAGGGATTTTGGACGCTTTCACCAAGGGAAAAATAGCTTCACTCATTGGCGTCGAAGGAGGACACATGTTTAACTCTTCTTTGGCCGTTTTGAGAACTTTCTACAACTCTGGTGCGAGATATCTAACTCTTACTTATGCTTGTGACACTCCATGGTGAGTTTCAAAAGTAGTATGCGAATGGAGTAACATTTTATACTTATTAATCTTAATTTTCCATATAAAATAATTTATGTGGATGTAAATTATCTTTTTTATATTGTAGTTTTTCATATTACATTAAAGTTTTCGTTATCATTTTATTCTCATTCATAATTTCTACGTTCAGTCCCTGCCATAAATCTATTCCAAATCCAGACTGAAAAGAGATCACGATAATATCATGCGACACTGCATAATGGCAAAAGGAGTTGAAACATTCGTTTTTCTGGTTCTGTGAAGATGTAACAAACGCCGAAAGGGATAAAGTATAATGTATATTTAGTATTCTAATTTCTATTGAACAAAAATAACAATAAATGATGTGTGGTGCTTCTACTTCCTCGTCTTTTAGCATCTTTCAGTTCTTGCAGTGGCGACTCTTGTTTTGACGCCATACACAACTCTGCTCTGGCATGGATCGAACCAAACGGTGGATGGTTGAACCGTCTTGTAAAGCCTGCCAAGTTATCTGTAGTTTTAATTCCAGTTGATTGCGGTTTCATGGCTGCCTTTTTCGTAGCATCTGACCCACGATCCCCCAGAGATTCTCGATTGAGTTCATATCTGATGAGTTTCCACCCCATCCCACTAGAGGAATGATGTTTTGACCATCCAACCACTTCTTCACTGCTCGGTGGCAGGGTGCACCATCATCCTGAAAGAAGAAATATCTTTTTGGAAACTGGAGTCGTGATGTCGGTAGCAAGTGGTCTCGAAGCGATATGTAGAGATTCTGCTAGTCCCTCTGCAGGTGCATACTGCTAGCCGTCCTTTCACGCGGACTGAATTGACAAAAAAACCGATCCTGGGGTTCCGAGCTGACTCTTGACCATTCTGACCGTGCTTTTGCTTCATAACTACCCGTCTTCTGACACCTTTTAATGATCCTGAAGAGAGTGACATGACTGGCATAACCTCTAACTGCAATCTGACGGCTGTTCAAGCCTTCCTGATGAAGGACAGTGATGGCTGACCGAGTTTCTGGCAATGTCTTGGGGCCTATTCTCAGCAAGTCTGAAGAAAAGGATTACTTCGTCATTTTACTCTTTTAAACTATCCTGCGAGACAAAACTTTAATTTCTTTAAGTATCACTTAAAATAATTAATTTTGTACATCACAGATTACCAGAAAATGAAATGGTAAACGTGACTCACTGTAAAGGGAACCTGAAAATTTACTAAAACAGTTTTCTTGTGCAATCCTCGTGCAGTTCAAGCATGTTGTGATCACCCTCACAACAAAATCCCTGAATACGACCTTTTTTATAACCCAATGGTTGATTCGTAGCATAACAAACCGAAAATTCGAAGCAAATCATCGGTGTTTCAACTCTTTTCAAAACTAATTCACTGTATATCAAAGATTGTTTACTATGCCTTATTTATACCTATAGTTTTTTTTTAATTAATTAATCCTATAGAAAGAAACATTTGTATTACATATTTTACTTATATAATATTTGTTGCTGTAGGGCGGAAAGCTTCTTTGAACTTCCATATAGAAAAACTGGAATTAAGGGACTTTCAGACTTCGGACAGGTAAATTAAAAAAAAAAAATCCGAGAATTTGGTTTTCTAATATAAAGTCTGGGTATTAAAATTAGGCCTCATGGGCCTTAACTCGTCATAATACTAAAGTTCTCTAATGTTTATAAAGTAATTGAAGTTAGTCTGAATGAATTCACGCATGGTTAATTGCAAAGCTGCGGTTAAGCCACAGTTTCCTAAACTGTGGGGCGTGATCCACCTGGGGTGTAAGACCTACTAAGTGGAGGCTCGAGGAGGTTAGCAAAATAAAAATAAAAAGTTGAAAATGTGAATATTTTCAATAATTTAATTTAGTATCATTATCACGCAGTAAAAGATAGGTAAAAATTGTTTAAAAAGATACGTAATGTACAAGAGTGAATTAATAAATGAAACTTTCCTTTTTAATACTACCTCGTACTAATTATGGCACAGTAAATTATACCCCATCAATCCTATTTGCAGTTGAAATAAGGAGACACCAAGGAATGACTTCGGTTTGAAAGTGGATATTGGATAAAAAAAAGTTTGGGAAATATTGGATTAAGTCACTAAGTCAGTGTGTTTTTCAGCCTGATTTTTCCCACGATCCCCCCCGTGTCAGGGTCTTAGGTCGCCGACCCTTTATCATCCTACAGGGATAAAGAAATTCACGGAGCGGGTTTTTATTTTTTTATTTTTTTTGCCCACAAATCACTACTACAGGGGTAAACAAACTACGACCCGGGACCACAGTTTGAAAAACACTGGGTTAACTGAAACTCTGTGACATTCCTCCTTAGTTCATCTGTGTCACAACTTCGGTGATATTTGTTCGTGTCCGAGATGGAAATCGTCATTTTAAAATAATATCCTTAATTGCAAATTACTTTCTATTTAAGCAATTATTTATGTTAAAAAAAATCAAGTAAATTTAAGGAAAATTTCAAATTTAATGGTAACTAATTTAATTTGAAAATTTGTTAAATTTTATTAGTAGTTAATAGTTTTTGAGGGGAAATCGTTACTTTATTGTAAATTATTAAAATGTGTCGCAGTGCGAATATGAAATATTATTTTTTGAATTTATAAAAGAAAAATTAACTTTACCGCAGTAAAGTAATTTGATAATTAACTTAAATATTTTGCATTTGACTTTTATCACTGAATATTACTATTTATTATTCACAGAAAATTACGAATTGCAATCAGGGCCGTAACTAGGGTTTAGAAATTAGTGAGGTCCAGATTTTTTTCGAGCGCGGCGGGACGAGCAAAATTCAGACCAAAATGACATCTACAAACACAACCCAAGCTATACACTAAACACAAAACCCTTGTCTATAATAAAAGCCCTCTAATGTTTAATACACGCTCGACGCTCCCTCTTTTCAAAAGAAAAGCGGTAATATGCGTTTCATACACGGAGAACGGTTCAGTCTCTTTTTTTTTTTTCTAGGAAATAATTACCGAGGTCCGGACCTCGGTGACCTCATAGGTAGTTACGGCCATGATTGCAATGACGATGTACAACGTAACTTTACACTTCTCCCTTCATGCCTCACTCTCTTCGCGAATCAAAATGTGCCACTGTAATTTGCGCCTCACTATTCCCTAAGATTGCGAGACGCCATTGGCGAATACGCATTCGTACTCAATACAGATGTACTAATATTTACACCTTTTGTTAGCACTCTGCCAAAATAGGCCTAAGGTATTTGAAAAATAACAATGAATTACGCTAGACATAAATTTTATACGAGAGTTACGAGTGGGCAAGTAAATAATTCGAGGATGAATATGAAGGTAAAATTAAATAATTGCCTCACTTGTTTTCTTTAGCTGGTGATTGGAGAAATGAATCGGCTTGGCATGATTGTTGACTTATCTCACGCGGCAGACAAAACTATGAATGATGTACTTGATACTACAGCCGCACCAGTTATATTCTCTCACAGTTCTGCGAGAGCTCTCTGCAACAACACTCGCAATGTTCCGGATGACGTACTTGAAAAGCTAGTAAGATATTCGTATTTTTTTACACATTTACCAAAAACGGGGCTTTTCCCTTCTATGGGCACCAACGAGGTTAGGTTAGGTTTGGATTAGGTTAGGTTAGGTTAGGTTAGGTATGACTAATGATAATGTAATAAATCGTCAAATTTTTGAAGAAACGACAAATATTTTTTGTTTATATTTATGTTCATTAAAGCTGTTAAATTAAATAAATTAAATTTCTCCTATTCAAAATGTACTGATTAATTATTAATAAAAAGTTAAAATAAGTTTAAAAAATATTATTTTATCTCATTTCAATGGTGCCCATAGAACGGAAAAGGTCCCAAACAACTATATTACACTAAAGATAGCCACACACGTAGGTGACTGGCGTGATGATTATCGTTTGTGGACTAGCATCAGTTCCTAGCGTCATAGTCAAAACCCCACACACGTTGATGATTGTCGTTAATGCTTGGCGCGAGGACAGACATCAAAGCGCCAGTCGTCTGTGTATGTGGAGGCATGAGAGGAAAGTTCTGTTACCCTCTTGGGCTGAAGCTGGATGCTCGTGTTCATCATCAGTTACATGCAGTGGTGTAGTCCGGGGTTAACGCAAGGTAACGGCGTTACCCCACTGGTTTTATTTTACTTTTAGCGTTACCCTACTGGTTTTATTTTACTTTATATTTTTTATATTTTTTGCTGTTTCTACTGAACATTTTTGTAATACATACTCTTTCTAACTATATTTCTTTCCTAACCCCTTCAATTTCAACGTGTTTTTGGGAATGTACATAAAATGTAAGAACGCTGTAGAATTTTATAGAAACGCTATATAAGAAAAATTGTTGTTGCGTTACCCCACTGAAGAAATTACGACTACACCACTGGTTACATGCTATTGCTATACCATGGCTTTAAGTAAAAGACAAATGAGTGCGGTATTGATAGTGCTTTTACATGATGAAAATGAAGAAGAAAGTTGTAATAAAAAACGTCGAATATGGACAAAACCATGGCTACTTAAAAGAGACCAGCTGTCTCACATGGTGTTACTGGATGAACTGAGACAAAGGACAGAAATGATAGAATCTTCACTGGCCTACAAAGAGGGTCAACGCATGCTTGTGATGATGCTAAGAATGTAAGGTTGTCGTATGTACAATATTTTAATGATACTGGGAAAGTACCGTGGCAAGACAGAATGATACACTTATATATATATATATATATATATATAATAATGTGTGTGTATGTTCATAATTATGATTCTGAGCAGTGTTATAATTATTTGCTTGCCTAATTACAGTATAACAAAAGCGAAAAGAAATATGTTGATAATTATGATTCTAAACATTGTCATGATTATTTACTTGATTAATTATAACAAGCCAAAATAAATGTGTTGATAATTATGATTCTAAGCAGTGTTATGATTATTTGCTTCATTAATTATATATAACAAGAGTCAAATAAATGTTTACTCACTGTTTCCATGTCTCCTTCTTGGGTTTCCTCTCGTTCCTCATCCATGGTCATGTTTGAAGTTGATTCCCTCGGCGTTTCTTGATCAGCTGTAAACAGCAGCAAGTCATAATACCATAACTTGGGCAAATACACGTCTTCTTCTCCAGCCCCTGATCTCTTGGATTCCCGAACTTTATTCAGTTCTTTTCTAAATGAGCCGCGAAACGTAACAATTTTGGCTTTTACAAAGTCAATGTTGGTATTTTCATTCACTTTTTTGCATAACTCTACTAGTTGTCCATAAGCAGCTTGCCTTTTCTGTTTGTTTGAATATTCACACTGCGCACTTTCCACAAGCATGGGAAGCTCCTGTACATCTCTATAAACTCCCGAATAAAATCAGGAGACATATATTTCATGTTCTGAGACATTTTATGACAGCACTATACAGGCTTTCTACCGACGACGGAGTCTAGTATGGGAATGTGTATCCGTTCAGTGCTTGTTCAGGACTGAGCAAAAGTGGCGCTCCCTACACGCAGACGACTAGCGCCCATGATGCCAATCCTTCACTTGGCCTCACGTGGAATTATAACCAGGTGAAATTCCAAGAGGTGGAGTCATTCTGCTTGACGACTGGCCTCAAGAGCCCACACATGGTGAGGATTGGCCTGTTGACGCCAATCGTCATAAAAACATCACGCCAGTCACCTACGAGTGTGGCTAGCTTACTCGGTTTCCTGGAAAGAAATCCAGATGTTGCAGTTCTTCATTCTAATATTATGTTATTAGCAGGGTCGTACCTAAAGTATTTGGCACCCGGGGCGGATCCTTCCTTTGACACCCCCACAAATAATTTCAAAATTTAAACACACAGAAAAATATATTATGTTTGCAAGTAAATTTTTAAACAGTAAAGTACTGTCATAAGCAAATTGGAAATAAGAAAAATGCAGAACATTAAAAATTCAGTGAACAGGTGATACTGCAGTTTATTTTATACAAAAAACAGGAAATCCAGTCTCAACGCTCAGCCTATTCTTCAAAGGTAAATAGAGAGGATTCACAGTCTCTGCTTTCGAGCCTTAATTTCTGCAAATTGATCAATGACCTCATCAAAATTCACCTTTGCATATTAATGTTCAATTGAAAGTAAAGCCAGATTTGTCAATCTTGTCTGACTCATGGTCGAGCGAAAGAAATTTTTTATTAATTTCAATTTGGAAAAACTTCTTTCACATGAAGCAATAGACACACAGACAGTCAAAAAGAATCCAAAACACAGTGACAAGCTGGGCAAAGATTCACAAAAATCCCATTTCACAATAAACTCCAGAAACTGCAATGCTGTCCATTTCTTTGCCTCTTCAACGCTGATTTTGGCAGCTTCAAATGCCTCCGAAGTCCCCCAATTTCCACACTGATATCTTTATCAGAGAATTCATTGGAAATCTGAGTCAAATTTGGAATATACTTCCGAAGTTCTTCTTCTGTTGCAACAACCAAAGTGTTTGGCTGAATAACAGCGAAGATCGACAGAATTTGATCCATTGCCTTAGAACGAATCTCCAATTCCTGATGAAAGCGATCAAGACATTCAAACATAGCCCTTTTTACTTCCTCTGGTAATGTAAGACCAACATCCTTTGCCATCTCTCCTGGCATCCTTTTTCGGAGCTTTACTCTCCCTCTTCTCTCCATAGAAATGTCCATTTCCTCACACTTTGTAGTTGCATAATGAATGGCCCTCTCCACAATTTCATTGCGCTGATCTTCAAGAAACAGTTTTAGAGCTTGGAGCTTCACAATGCATTTTTCAAGGCTGATTCCAACTGTTTGCAAATACTTTTGTGTGAGATTAATTTCTTCCAGGACTTCACACCAGAAAGAAAGGTAACTCAAAAAAGAGAAATCACATACAGCAGACAGCAAAATCTGAGCTGATCCTCTCGTGTCCACATTTTCTTTGGCGAATTTTTCATTTGGTTTGAAAACTTGTACTGGTATTTCAACTCTCCCGATGGCACTCTCCTCCTGGCTGTCACCCGGGGCGGACCGCCCCCCTCGCACCCCCCCTTAGTACGCCACTGGTTATCAGTAGTTGAAAAATCTGCGTGACAGCATTAAAATATGTATAAAAAGATTCAGTTACAAATCACTAAAATTTCAATTTAATTTCAGAAAGAAAATGGAGGAATTGTCATGATGACTTTCTCTCCCATGCTCTTAACTTGTTCACAAAAAGCATCACTTTACGATGTCATTGGTAACTATTTAAAAAATATTTATCACAAATTTTACTTCATTTTTATGAAATACGTTCCTAATTTTGGTAAATATGTAGTTTTGCGTCCACATGCTTTTTTGGCAAAGTCGAAAGCCACGCCCATGACCCCTGATTGGCGGAAAGTTAATGACGTAGGAAATTGTTAACCATTATTGTACTACCACTTAACCTTGCGTACGCCTAATCAGGGCATAAGATTCACCCTGACTGGTATCACGTGTGAAATGGGAGTGGATTTCGATTTTATAAAAAACCTGGTGGCCGCAAAATTACGTTTTAGCCCTAATTTTGATAATTAAAGATGCTTAATGTTTTAATATTTTCTTTACGAAAAGAATTATTAAAAATAAGTTATAAAGTATTTCAAGTTTATTTTAATTCTATTTCAGATCATCTAAATTACATTAGAAATGTTTCAGGAATAGATCATGTTGGAATTGGCAGTGATTTTAATGGAATCAATATGTGAGTATATAATGAAAGTTAATTATAAAACAATGATGCAAAATCGTGCCTCAATATTATTATTATTATTATTATTATCATCATCATTACTAGCAACATCGAAAGTAGACTCTCCGATCTCAGTATCTTCACTTCACCTAAGAGGAAACGGTGTTACCCATTGAACTTCGGGACAGCGTTGGCTAAACATCCTGTATGTATAATGAAGTTGATATAGAACCGAGAGAGAAATTATGCCCCCTTATTCATGGTGTTACTTTATCTACAGTATAGTCATTTTTGTGCATTACAATTGAAGAAAATTTACTGATTCATGTAAATGGAACCGTATGAGATTTTTAACTTTTTATTACAAGTTTTATGTAGTTTAACTTAACATTTCAGTTTAAATTAACATTTTAGAATTAAACCTTATTTCATTTTAAGTAGCCCATTTTGATAGGACCAAGAATTTTACGCTTGAGGGGCCACCTACCGAGAGTGCTTCCCGTAGGATCAGCGAGATTAAGCGACTTTGGTCTGTTCAGTAACCATCTTTGGAGTGTTTAGTGACAGTCCTCGGCGTTCGGATGATGTAGCGAGTGACCCGTAGATGGCTGGTAGTATCTCGCGTAAAGCTGTAGGTTCCCTCCGGCACATGACCATTGCCGGTACGGCGCTACGAAGGTAGTTAAATAACCCCAAAATAATAATAATAATAATATTAAAATTATTCTCTTTTTGGCAGTGTTCCCGAAGGGCTGGAAAACGTTAGTAAATATCCTAATTTGTTTGCCGAACTTTTATTGGACCCGAACTGGAGCGAGGAAGATCTGAAAAAACTCGCAGGATTGAACTTTATGAGAGTGTTTAAAGCTGTAGAATCGGTAAGTATTTGGTTGTAAGGATTCCAGCTAAAACTGCTTCATTAGGTTTCATTACTGTTTTTCAACGTTTTTCATGGTACGAAAGTAAATCTCCTAAAATATACGCATTAACTGATATTATTAATATTGCGAAAGGTAACCTTGTTAATTTTTTCCAGATAAAAACTATTTTATCCTCTGAATATCCCATCGAAGGTTCAATTGATATGTGATGACAACTCTCAATATCTCCCCGACGAACACAGCAACACAGCAGATACCTCACTTCATAAAAGAAGTGAATCTCAGTGTACAGAATTTTGCGGAATAATGAACATCAAAAACCACTTTATATCATTTTTTTTCGGATCAAATGTAGAATTCGGACCCCAGCCTTCTTTAGTTAGCTTTATAAGGCTAACTAACGAAAATATCACGACCTAACCTAACCAATCGTTAGGTTAACTGTACGCCCTTGACGATTGGTTAGGTTAGGTCATGATATTTTCGTTAGTTAGCCTTGTAAAGCTAACTAAAAAAGGCTGGGGTCCGAATTCTACATTTGATCCTTTTTTTCCTCTATACTTTTCATTTAAGTTTTGCTCATCGTCAACATGAACATTCACACATTTTATTTCACAATATTGATACAAATTCACGACGAAAAGAAAAAACAAAAACGTTTATTTCGATAGGCCTAACACCTAATAATAGGCTGTGTATATACATAAAAGCATACCAATATGTAGTTGGTCCACGCTCACATTATAACATACAAATAATTTTATATCAAACCCACGAGCCACTTAGGTTTTGAATGCAACTTCACAAATTTGACCTCAATGGCCTGGATGTGAAGCTCAGTATTTTGATGGCTGTGTTATTTTGTAAATTTAATGACCCATTGGAATTTTGCCGACACAAAGTGTCTGAAGTTTTATACAAGCGTGGTCTGACTAGGGTTGGCAGATCAGATGGTTTCCAAATCTGAGATTCTACCTACGAAGCTCATCATTATTTGTTTATGTAGTTAAACCGATATATAAACTTCCTCATTTTTTACACAAAATTAATTGATCAAGAAAAAATGCATACATAACCAGCTTAGTTTCTTATTTCCTTATAAATAATACTTATAATTTCCGGAGACGTCGGCCCAAAACCGGAGACCTGGCAATCCGAGGTCTGACCAGGGCCAGATTATCCAATGGGCACAATAGGCACAGTGCCTAGGGCCTACGAAACTCCCAAGGGCCTACGAAAAAGTTTTGGGCCTAAAAAAATCTTAGCTGACTCAAAAATGAGAAAAGGAAACTGCTAAATTAAACTTAATAATTAATTTGCTTTAATTGAATTACTTTACAAAACCTTTTTATTATAATACATCTACAAATGTTGGTAAATCTCTAGGAGCGCTCCATTTTTCAATATTAAACATACACTCGTAAAACATATACCATTTGATAGCTCACATTTTTCTGAGTCTAAAAATGTAGTAGTCCAAAAGTATCAATAGCATATAAAAAGTAACGGTTTAAATATAAAACCCTATACCGATCAATTTGTGATGCGTGATCTTTACGGGGGCTCTGCCCCCGCACCCCCGAGACCTAAATTATACAAATGATAATGTAATAACATATTCATGTTAGGTTAGGTTAGCGTAACAATTACCAAAAATACCATCTTACAACATAGCCTGAAGATTTATAACTTAGCCAACCTTTATAATGTAGTTAATGACGTCACGCGTCAAACAATTAATTAAATCTAGTTACTTTTTATTTGCTATTGATACTGTTGGATTGCTACATTTTTGGACTCAGAAAAGTGTGAGCTTTCAAATGGTATATGTTTTATGAGTGTGTGTTTAATATTGAAAAATGGAGCGCTCCTAGAGATTATCCCAAATGTTGAAGTGTATATACACATGCAGGTTTATTTGATTAAATCTTTAGTCAACAAACAACATACAGGTATAATATGACTTAAGTAAATGTATATTAAACATTAACTTTGCGGCTCTTTTTGTTAGCAAAATCACAGCTTACATTCTTCAAATTTCACTTTTCACAAAAGCCCATTCTCAATTAAGAGCAGTGCGAGCGAAGATGCAAATGCAGCCTTATAAACAGCAAAAATGAGCTGAATGTTCTACTAAATAATTTCATCATATTTCATCCATTCTTATATGCTTATTTTCGTCGGAGATAAGTATCATTGTATCAAAGTATCATAGTATCGAAGTATGTATCATAGACAAAGTATTATACCCAGAGGCGCATTTACAGTGTGCGGGGCCCTGGGCAAACTATTTCTTGGGATGTATTATTTTAGTGTTAATGAATGACAATATTTTGTAATGCACATAACAGATATATTTTTTTAACACACACACAAAACACACATGCGGAAGCCATTCGGCTTATTAATGTGATATTAACGACTATAACTTAAGTATGTACACATACAGTGTATACAGCTACACTAGTAGGCTACACAGTTGTAATGCACTTAATAAACATCTACACAGTTATTGTAATGCACTTAATAAACAGCTACACAGTTGTAATGCACTTAATAAACAGCTAAACTGTACAGCTTACTGTACTGTAGATAGAGTGTCGTCGCAGATGGCAAATACGTGACGTTTAATTTTTTCAATTGAAATTTGCGGGGCCCATCGGGTCATTTGCCCGGTGCGCCACCCCCTAAATGCGGCCCTAATTATACCCAAAGTATCAGTCACAGTATGAAAGTATCATAGTCATATATTATATAGATCTATGATTATATTATGGGGCCTATACATTGTATACAATGCAAATATTTATCTATAGATCTATCTTGGGGGCCTACGATTATGAGAGTGCCTAGGGCCTACCAAGACTTTAACCCGGCCCTGGGTCTGACTAGATATGGGTAGTCTTTGTAAGCGTCTCAAATTATTTTAGCAGCGATAAAAACGAAAAGAATACACGCTATAAACGTTAAATACAAAATATGTTACAGATTTCATTCGTGTCAGACGTACGAAATACAGTATTTCAAACTGCCGCTTAGTTAATGCTTAAATTATTATTATTAAAGCTCAAAGATGTAATCAACTTGGTACGTTATATTTTTATTTGCAAATGTATTTTATTAACTTAACAGTAGATAAATAGATATTTTGTAACATCAAGAAATTCATACCAAACTAAAAGTAGTTCAGAGCACGTTATTCCTCAATTCAAATTTACTTCATACCAAAAATCAGCTATTTTTTGTTCGATTGAAAGTATGGAATGATTTAAGCACTGATTAAAATTATTTCTTAAGCAAATGTTTTTAAAAACAAATTGAAATCTCATTTTATTTAGGCATACTGACAAATATTCAGAATTAAATGTAGGCCTTTTTTTATGCAGGAAGGAGGGGCCTAGGGCGAACGCCCGCAAAAGCACCCCCCAGCCTCCACAGTCCACACCCACAGAGGAATAAGAGAACCAAAATCAAGGCCGGGGATTTCCGAGATGCCTAGACACTCTGCGTTTGAAAAATGTGAGGTCATAGACAGGAGGAAAGATGGAGTGAGGAAAATTATTCCAGAGTTGACCGGTTGAGTAGATGAAAGACTGAAAATAGCGATTAACTCTTGCGTTAGATAGTTGGACAGAAAAGGAATGAGAAAATGCAGAAAGTCTTCTGGTGGTGCGTGCTCTCCTTAAAGGAGGAGGCATATAGTTAGAGAGTTCAGAAGAGCAATGGCCATTATAATAGCAATAGTAAAGAGAGAGTGAGGCAACACTGCGCCGAAAAGAGAGAGATTGAAGACAGTCAGAAAAAGGCTGGGAAGTGATGAGACGAAAAGTCTTTGAGTCCTTCCGATCAATAACGGCTGTGTGGGTTGAGCCACAGGGGCCTCATTTCAAATTGGCTTTGAGGAGGGGGGACGAAGAAGGCAGTGAGAGGCCCCTCACATGTGAAAATTTATTAAGTGCTAATCACAATGTACTTTATAATCAAATTAATATAAACAAGAATGATTAAATGGTATCAGCTACACTGGTTACTTACAGCTAACTATCAAATTATTAAGTTAAGCAGTAAATTATGAAATTTATATCACTTAATGTAGTAGAGGATATCTTCGAGACTTCATTTTTGCAAAATCATCACCCAAAACATCAAAATTTAAATTGTAAGCAGTTCATTATATTGGTAATCCAATATTAGGTGCCCTTTTTTTAAGAAACTATCATTTGGAGGGCCTTGGAGGGCCCCCCCCCCGGGTGAGCTTGGAGGGGGGATCGCCTCTCGCGGCCCCCCCAAATGATGCCTCTGTTGAGCAACCCCACACGTGAGAAGTATACTCCATACAGGGCGAACAAAACCCCTGTACAGTGTACTCATCTCTGATTCTTGTTCCATTAAAAACTTATGTTAATGTGTAAAGATTATAATTATTTAACCTTATCCTTTCTGGACATGTGATTTTTTCAACAAAATTTTAACAAAATTTTAACAGATTAGTAGATACATATCCTGTGTACCTGCAGGAAATTAATTAAGAAAGTAGTACCGATTCCTTGTTCTTACGGGCTCCGTCATGGCCATGTTACAACTCCTATTTTCGTCAGTCATCGAAGTTGAATGACATGGCTGTGATAGTAGATGGATGGGGAACCGCCCTCTTCGTTCAGATGATGTAGCGACCAGTAGTGCGGATCCCACGTAAAGATGTATGTATCCCCTCTGTCACACGAGCTTTGCGGTTACGAAGGTTAAGCAAACACAAAAAAACACTCACTGTAATTACATTTTCTTCCTTTTGTTTGCTATTTAGCTCATTGTTTAATGTTCAAATTAATCCTATTCCAACCTACTGGAAGTTGATGTTATACTGGTGCGTTCACAAAAGTTTTATTGTTTCTGTGTTTTCTGGGAATAATAAACAAAGGCGTAACTTTTAATGTACTATTATATGAGGCCTTCCTCGGAAGAAGTGGCTGAGCGACAAAAATAAAATACACCAGAAAAACGCAGTTAAAGTTGTACCAATTTGAAAGTGACATAACTTTTGAGCCTTTGAAAATATTTCGTCGAAGTATTTTCGAAAGATCAAAAGTTGTGTCACTTTCAAATTGGTACTTTTAACTGCGTTTTCTGGCTTTTTTTGCTTTTGTCGCTTATCCATTTCCTAGGAGAGCCTCATCTCACAGAAGCACATATAGACCGAGCTACACACAAATAATTTCTACCTCTTCACTGGTGATAATCGTATGAACAGTAATGGGTCTGGAGATACCACAAGCCAGGCATATATTAAAGTTGTGTTCAATCTTACATGCTCTTTTATCACATGGAAGGTGAAGAATAATATCCAGCAGTTGCAGTAGTATGACCACAAAAGGTTAGAGTGCAATTCAATTGCAAATGTTGATCAATGTTGCAAGGGGAATATTGCAAGAGGTTATGCGACAAAGGGGAGGGGTTATCCCCAAGCTGCAATGAAGGGGAACTCCCCCAGCAAGCTGGGGGAGTCCACCTGACCTCTTTGGGGGAGAAGTTAGGACGGCTTCACCCCCTCAAAGAGGTATACTAACCTAAGAGAGGGAGAGAAAGGAGGAGGATCTTAGGGGGAGAAGTTGGGACGGCCTCACCCCCCAAAGGGGTATACTTAACCTAAGAGAGGGAGAAAAAGGAGGAGGGTCTTTGGGGGAGAAGTTGGGACGGCCTCACCCCCAAAGGGAAACCTAACCTAAGCCATAACCTAAGAAGGATAGAAGGGGTGTTCGCCGGGCTTCTGCCAGACGCATAATGAGAGTTCATCCGAGCGCTCGCTGTCTTATAAGATATTTCTATTAACAATGTTTGGTTGTAAACAATGTGATTCCTTTTACATAGGTCAGACGGGAAAGGATTTGTACACACGTATAAAACAGCATCAATATTCCGTTAGAACAGGACAGTCGTCCAGTGCCCTTTTTGTCCATTTGTCAGAGTTATCCCACTGTATTGATTGGAATAATGCTTCAGTTTTATTTCACTCTAGCAACATTGTTAATAGAAATATTCTTGAGTCTGCCATTATCCAACTTACAAATAACTTCAACATAAGCAAAGGTCTTTTTCAACTCGACCCTGTTGTTTTGAATTCCTTCAGAACAGATTTAGATAAGAAGGGTAGAACGCTAAATCTTTGGTAAACTTGTATGCTACTCTAATAACTTTTATTTTTCAATTTATTTTTATATACATCGAACTTAAACAAGAAGGGCAGAGTGCTAAAACCCGGGCAGATTTCCAGTATAAATTTGTATTTTTTTTAATTATCTATAACATTGGTTGGAAACAATTCATTTGATCTTGTGCTAAAAATCGGTAGTTTTTCCTTACAAATTTGTATGCTCCTCCCACAATCCTTTAATTTTTATTTTTACCTCTCCGTTTATTGTATATATATATATATATTTTTTTTTCTGTAACCTATATATAGGCTGTAACTCTTTATGTACTTCAGTGTTCCTGAGGATGTCATTAAACGAAAGCGCTTGAGCACCATTCTGTGTTTCCTTTCCTTCGTGGTTTTATTCATATATATATATATATATATATATATATGTGTGTGTGTACAGTTATATTAAATAATTAAATATATTGAAAATAAAAAATGATAATATTAAATATATTGAAAATAAAATAATAATATACAAAACGATGGAGTATAATCATCAACATATTAGTACAGGAAAAAAAATATATATCTATACACAATTATATTAAATAATTAAATATAATGAAAATAAATATACATCAAAATACATTCGTTCTACTGCGCTTAACTAAAACATTAAACTCGCACGTAATCGAGTCTACAGTCACATCATTATTGCTTTGCACTACGCAGTAAATACGATTTAACATTATTTCACCGCTCAAGGTGTGCGGGCGCCTATAATCGATGTAAATGGCCTTCATATTGTTCAATACTATTTTTGTGCCCACTTTACATTCGGTTGGCAAGTTATCTTTAAACACGGACAGAATACAATCAAAAGCACGCACAAAGAGGGTATCGTTAGCAACCACATCATTATTAAATACAAGTTTATAAACACTCCTTTCCAATCGAGGGTTTTTTCTTACCGACCCGAGCTTTTCAATCGTGAACTCTTTTTCACAACGCATAGCGGCAATTGAAATAATCTTCCAAGTCGTAACGACAACTGCTCATTATATAGAGGTACAATTCTTCAGGGTGAACAGTGTAGGCGAGCTCTGCCCTGAACCGCTCAAGTCCTTTGTACCAAAGTTCATGATATTTCGAAGAGTTTAAACCTTTTAAATAAGCATCCAGCTCTAAACCATTCTCACCCTGCTCATCCCTACATCCGATAAATCCGTCGAGCAGAGCGGTGTATGCGTATTCAAGAACCGTGTCAAAATAAGTCATATCCGTAACACGCGCGTCTAATATAGGCTTCAGCTTGCGGAATCCGACGATTTCAAACATTCTGTCGAAGATGAGTCGGTTTCGCGTAGGGACAAGACCATTATTATCAGATGCATTCTTCCACATCAGTCGTATATCAATGCATGGCTGATCGTTATTTATACACAACGTACAAACAACGGCATATGAGGGGGCATCACTAATCTGTTCTCTTCTTGTACCTACACCTGTAGGTATTTTATAACGGTCCTCACCCCACTTCTCAACTATCACGAAGATCCTATTCATCTCATCAACACTTAAATAAATAACATTACGTTTACCAGAGTTTACTTGTCTACAAATCGTTTCAAGTACATAGTTAATAGCACCGGTTTCACGCCTGAACACGCGCAATGACTTCGTCACGGACACATCGTACGCAGCATTGAGAATGCTTCTCAAAGGAAGTTCCATCGGATTCGAGGAGTACATATCCAGTCGGTTCAAGCTCTGAGATGACTATGAGCCACGGCTGGGCGGATTGGCTCGACCAGGGAGCGAGTCACACCATAAGCTGTTGAATCGTGTACGGATTTGTTCTAGCATGAATCATACAAGTACTTGTGGCCATTATACGGGCAATTCTCCAACACATGGGGTAATTTCAATTTTAATGTTTTATGCGCACTAGACGTTCTCCACACCTTAACAATCCGGTGCACTATTTGAGAGAAACATGTGACCGTATTTATCCTTTTTGTTTAACAATCGATACTCGTCTCTAAATTCTATTAAAAATTCACACAGTCCTTTAGCCACAACCTCACTGCGAACCTCGTCATGATATATATATGAATGTAGTGGTAAAAGTACTTTAGCTTGTCCATGATGACAAGGTTCACATTCTCAGCCGCAGGGTACGCGTACTCGGTATGATGAAGCATGACATAATACCGTCTGTTACATCACTCATCAACAAGACTCATTATCCATATCCGTTGCTTCTCTTCTGCACGCGTTGTTTCTTTCACATCACGGTATATGTAAGCTTTTATACAGTTTAGCCCTACAACGTAGTCCATTACGTCGTTTGTGCCTCGAAATCCGGCAATACTCTAGCCAGAATATCCAGAGAGTATTTGAACATTTTGTTCCTTTGCGCGATTCAATGTAGCCTTAAAAATCCCAAAGGAGGGTGGGGTAGGTCGTCTTTCAGTATTCACCACATCTTCCGACTTTACCGAATACCACTTCATAAACGTCGAACACGCAATATCAAAAGTAGCCATCACTATTTTTTTGGTCTACGTGAGAAAATACACGTCTGAGCTCCAGGGTTTGCAGAGGTCAACTGAGCACGCCGGGGTAGAGATATGCCCAGGTAGTAGCAGGAGTCACATGACCGAGCTCATAGTGGGCGGAGCTTAGGAATGTACACACGCACGCACACAAAGGAGAAAATGAAACCCTAATTGAAACAAATATACGTAATAAATAAACATATCGTTAACAACACACACACACACACACACACAACACACACACACACACATATATATATATATATATATATATATACTAGCTGAGGTACCCAGTGTTGCCCGGGATAAATTTCATATTGCTGTTGCATGTCGTTCACGGTCAGCTTCAAGGCGTGATTGTCTTTCTTGGGGTGTTTCTCTTGCTCTGGTAGCTGCTACACTTTCTCGGACAGCTTCAAGACATGACTGTCTTTCTTGGAGGTTTGCTCTTGCTCTGGCTGTTGCATGTCGTTCACGGTCAACTTCAAGGCGTGATTATCTTTCTTGTGAGCTTTCCTGCTTCCAGGCTTCTTTATTTTTTCTGGCTGCTGATGTAGGTCTGCCCAAACTTGCTCGTTTCTTTGGTGGCATGGTAAAGTTGGGATTTTCAAAAACTGCAAAAAAACATTGCCACATTAACTTCCTGTAACTTTTGGCACACAGACAAACAGACAGGCTGACCGACTCTGTGTTGACATTCTTCATCACATAAGAGGTTTCAGTGCCAAATTTGGTAGCTCTAGGTCAAACGGTTTGAAGTCGTCCTAAAAAATAATTATATGTGAAGCTCAAGATTTTCATGACTGTGTTCTTTTCTATAGTTTTATTGACCAAATAATTAATCATGAAAATGTTAAGATTCAGAAATCTTGACACAATGTGAAGCTCAAAATTTTCACGGCTGCGTTCTTTTCTGTAGTTTAATCGCAGTGATGGGGCCTTCGGGCCCAGTAATTTTAATTATTTAATTTATTAACATTCTTCATCCCATAAGAGGTTCCCGTGCCAAATTTGGTAGCTCTATGTCAAACGGTTTGCGCTTGCATAAAGAACAGAGAAACAGACAAACAGACAGGCGAAAATATATAATATATATATATATATATATATATATATATATATATTATATATATATATATATAATATATATAAACAATCAAAGATTAAGGTATCCAAAGGGTACGGTATCATAGGTACCAGGCACCTAGTAACGTTTCCTATAGGTGTTACGGCATACCTTCATGCCCCTAAGTTCCTTCACACACCCCAGTTTCTGCGCCCGAAAATTGTGGGTTCCCACAGTCAGTTGGGGTGGATGGTTGTCCTCATCTTCCAAGCACACTAGATCCTTCAACGAGTTAAAGTTAACAACTCGTCGGTTCGCATGGTTAAGCGTGATACCCTTAGCCTTCACGATATATTTCATATCCTCCCCCACCCTCACCCGTACCCAATAAGTTTTTGGTCCTGTTGATACAAATGAGTCAGTGTATGTACCATCACCATACTCATCCTTGATCTCGTCAGTTAACTCTCCGAGGAATTCCCCAATAGGAGGCATGTATTCACCCTCCCTCTCTGTGAATATTACGCTATCTGTGTCAGCGTACAGCACCCTCCGCCCAAGAGAGTGCAGTAGTTCCCCAAAGCTTGACGCGGGCGTAGGCCGTTGTGAAGCTGGGTACAGGTGTGTTTGTAGTCCGTGGGGTATCTGTGGCCAGTTCGGTGATGTTGTACTTTCTTATGTAGGTATTACCTGCATTCACGATCTCCATAACTTCTTTATCGGGAGCGTTGACATAATCCCAGACTTCACTATAACTTTGTGCCAAATGAACGTTCCCTTTGCCAGTATTATGTGCAAATTTTCCCCAAAGACTGTTTAGACTGCCAGGATTCTTAACAATTGGGAACGGTCAAGCTGTATACCTTAATTGACTGGATTCTTTGGATCATATATATTTGCATGTCCGTTATAAATAGATATAGAATGTAACATATTTGTGGATAGTAGTCTATTATGACTTGCTCCTCTGGACCGAGAGATTCTATCTTTAGTTTTAAACCGATAATTAATTATTTCTAAATTGATAATTATTTAGTTTCGTAAAAATTGGTCGTTGCCAATTTACCCGCAGTTTTTAAATAAGTTTCTTATGTTCTTGTGGTTCGGAACCCACGTAAAATTGTAGGTCCCCTCCACCACCACGGAGGACATACAGTTAGGTAGACCAGCCATGAGTGGATCCTAGGATCTTTGTTGGTCTGAAACATTATATAACATTATATAACATTATGGGCACGGTAACACTGAATATAAGCCGATTTTTCATTTTTGGTATCAACTCCTCACGGATACCCCGATGCTTCTACCTTATCCTTTAAAAAAGCGTTTATATATGGAGTGAAAAGGTTGGGTAGCTTCTGAAACCTCCACACCTCATGTATCTTCAATATACCCTTTGGGGGGGGGGGGGGTGAGGTCGTCCCAACTTATCCCCCAAAGAGGAGTAGGACTCCCCCGGCTTGCTGGGGAGTTCCCCTCCCCCTTTTTTTCACCCTGGGTTTGGCACTGGGGGAATCTTGCAACAAGAGGGAGGGGGTTGGCACTGGCACTCATTGCAACATTTGCCATTGCATTGCACTCCAACCTTTTGCGGTCATACTACTGTTGCTTATATGGATACAGCCTTCACAATTATTTCTGTCAATCCCATCTTTAATGCTTAAAAGAAAAGTTAAGAAGTTATGGCTAATATTAGTTTCAGGAACACAAGATTACACTAGGTTAGGTGGTCGTTTTAGTTTATTAGTTATTCCCACGTGACCAACTTTCGGCCAGTCAGGATCCTTGTAACAAATTTTGACTGTCAAAAATATGGTGTCCCCAAAACTTAGTATTTACCGAATTTATAGTAACGAAGCTGTGAAACAGTTTTATTCTACTTCTTGTACTTTTAGTTGACGGTTTTGTGCTTCTTGGGCTCTTGCTAAAGATCTCTTCTTTGTTGAACTAGCTATGCGATCAATTGGTCCGAACTAATTTTTTCTTTGTTTTTGACCCACAAAACACTCCCATTCTGCCATTGGTATTTTATCCTTACACCTGCAAGATTTCCTATCAATTCCCTTATCATAGCATTCACAAGAAGACATATCAAACATTTCATCATACTGAGCTACTTTTAAGGCAAAACTTTCATTCCTTCGCTGTAACGGCACCTTGTTCAATTTTGAGGCTTCTTCTATTAGTCGACTGACTTTAAGATAGATAGATACCTTTGGTGTTAATCGTAGGAAAAAAAATTTCATCAAAATGTCTTCAATATCTTTTATAACAACCCTGTAACAATCATTAGCAGTTGCTGATCCTTTTGATTTAGCTTCTTCACGACGGCGCACAAAAAGAAATACGAGTATAAGCGGAGTGAGAGTCAGGACAGGGTTCTCAAGTCTAAAAATTAAATCAGAACCGCAACTCCACAAAATAAGAATTCCGTCCCAAAAATAAGAATATCCATAATATATCGTTAACATTTTATTCTAATAGACAAATTAAATAAAAAATTGAAAAATTAAGAAATTGAACAAATAAAAATAAATAAGATTTGAGGCCAAAAATAAGAACAAATCTTAGAAATAAGGACACTTGAGAACCCTGAGTCAGGAGTTGGATGGCGATGGTACCTTCTAAAAACCTTTCTGTTGCGGTAACAATAGAACAAGCAAAGTTAGACCACTAGTTCTTTTTTTTTTGCATTATTAGTCGGAAAAGAATATGGAATGTACGACTCCATGCCCGAGAATCACTTCTGTGATGCGCTCAGCGCACTCAGAAGGGCCCCGGCCACGGAAGCAGTAATTAATCCATGAGAAATCAAAGTACTACCGTGCCTCCCAATCAGCGGCGTCAAAGTGCCAAAGACGCCTTCTCTTGGGAAAATCCAAAGGTCGAACTGGGGCGATAGGACAGGAAACAGGAAACAGCTTAATTTAATATTTTAACTTCATAAACCTTTCAAAATTCCATTGAATTAAAATACAATGAAAATGTAATTGAAAAATTCAAAAAATAAACTAAGTAAACTTTTATATGAATGTATGGAAAAAATAGGTCCTGCTCCAACCAGAGTAGCCTAAACACAACCTAGGCTATGTTGAAGATGGAAGACCTAGCCAAAGATGAACCAGCCTAACTATTTGTCCATAAAGAGGACTTCCATACTCTTTTGTTAAACAATTACAGCTGAAATGTCAGCTTATTTAACCTAAATTTAATAACCGAAGGGAAATTTATGAACTTCTTACCTTGAAACTGTTATGAATTTTATCTCTTGACACCACTAATCAACATTTTTATTCCGGCTTTTTTTCGTCGCTCTTGTTATGCTTAATCAGCTTATGCTTATTCAGCTTCTCCCCTGTTATTCTGCTTATTCCTCTTATCCCGATCTTTTTCTTCTTCTTCCCAAAACCGTGTTGCTATTTCTAGCTATGGGATCTTTTTTTCTTTTCATCCCATATTTGTTTCTTCATTGGTGTCTTTTAAATTTTTCTCAGCAAGAGTTCATGTTCTCCTTCCGAGTTATTTTTTATTGTTATTATTTATTTTAATGTCAATATGGCTTATCCAAGATTAGGTGGGTCTTCCATTTCGGTACTCCCAAATTTTCCACAAATGTAAGCAAAACTAGTGAATGGACGTTCTTCTCCCTTTTTCATTAGCAGATCGTTCAATTATTAAAATATTAGTTTTTAGTTACTTTAATTTTGTACCTAACAAAAACATAGCCCTACAAATTATTTGAAACAAAAAAATTTGAAACTTGACATTTAGTAGGGTCCTTCACCCCTGTGTTGGGACCCCAGGAAATAGGGACTGCCTCCGGGTATCGAAATTCACGGGGAAAGAACGAGTGAATAAGTGATAGAGGCAACCGCCGCAGAGAAGAAAATCCTGAAGGTGAGAACTCTGCTGAGACAAAAGTACCCTCATCAACAAATTCCCATCGACACGATGCAAGGTACACTATCAGCAGTCGGCAACAACAATACAATGACTGTCAAAAGATGATCCACTCGGTGACACTAATGCCATGCATCCACCGAACGGAAAACCAAGAACTTATCAAATTTCACTTTCGAGTAAGCATTAATTCTTCTTTTAATTCGAATGATCATAAATGATGATAATAATAATCAGTGAAGATTCTTCATCGCTTATTATTCTGCCATTTTGTTAGGTCCAAGTTTACCTTAGGTTGTGTCTGTGGTGGCTAAAGATCCCTTTGCAAATTAAGGCCAGGTAACCCATGTGTCAAATGAGGAAGATATTTTTGGTGTATTTATGATAATAATAATAATAATAATAATAATAATAATAATAATAATAATAATATTCTTTATTCAGAAAGAACACATTACATAAAATATACATTACATCCATATATGTTTAGGCAATGTTGGTATTAATGTTTAATTTTGTATTGTTTAGTGACAAGCAGTTTAATTAGTGTACAGTATTCTTATCTGAATATTTTGCCGGGAAGCGTGACAGCTTTTCAGGCAAAAATATTTGAAAGTCATTTCTATTTTCACAAAGGGAAGGGAACTAAGAAATGTAAATAGAATTTGTGGAAAATAAAATAAAGTTACATTTAGTTCACTCTGTCATCAGGGGCGAGCGGTGCGGCCGCCCAGGGCGCCGACGTGTCGGTCTTAAAGCTGCCATGTAGAATGAAATTTGGATTTTTAATTAATTATGTATTATGTATTAATTATGCGTTATGTATTATGTTTTATGTATTAAATAATTATGTATTTGAATTAATTATGTATTTATATCATAATCAATTTGTATATGTCCCGAATTTAATGGGGTGGGGGGCGTATAAAGAATGCCTCGCACAGGGCGCCATCACAGGTTGGTACGGCCCTGTCTGTCATTACAAATGAAAGTTGAAATAATAGAAAAGGAAGAGGTAAACAATACAGTATGGTAATAGAAATAATAGAAAAGAAAAATAGTAAACAATAGGGTAAACAGAACATGTTGAAATACTGATAATGATTAATTTCTAATATTACAAATTAGAAATGATGATACAATTTTAGAGTTGCAAAATACAGACTTACAGATAAATGAGGCATATTATAACTATGACGTCATATAATGGAAACTTTTAACATATAATTTATATAGATTGTGACTGCACCCAATTTAAGATTGTGAATTTTGCATATACAGGGTGTACATAAAGTCAGGATCTATTTTTGTGAAATAATTATTTTTTTCTATTTTTCTTTTCAGAAGCCCTTAGAATGAATACAGAAGAGCGTGTGGCAATAGTAATTTGGCGAATCGAGGGAAAGGAATACAATGACATCAGAGAGAAGTTTAGAAGGAGATTTCATAAGCCGGGGCCAATAGACAAGACAATACGAAAATTGGTGAACAAATTTAAACGAACGGGATCTGTAAATGATGAAGCAAGATCAGGACGACCGTGTATGTCAGATCTTACCGTGAATGCAGTACGCGGAATTATCACTGAGGAGCCACGTACGTCCGTTCGTGCTGCATCACACAGACTCGGCCTCCCGACGTCATCTGTGCACAAAATTCTGAAAGTTAATTTGCAGAAGAAAAGCTATCATTTGCAGGTTTTACATGATTTACATGAGGAAGATTTCCCTCGACGAAGTGCTGTGTGTGCTGATCTCGTAGAACAAATCTGGAGTGATAATTTAATGGACAACATTCTCTTTAGTGATGAAGCCACTTTCCATACGTGTGGAAAAGTAAATCGCCATAACTGTCGAATTTGGGCAGATAAAAGACCGAATGATTTCGTCCAAAATTGGGAAAGAGACTCACCTAAAGTTAATGTCTGGATGGGTTTAACAAAATCTAAGGTTTATGGTCCTTTTTTCTTTGCTGAAGCTACAGTCACGGGGCTTATTTATCTGGACATGTTGCAACAATTCCTTGAACCTCAGCTGATTGGGGATAGGATTGTTAGTACCGTCGTCTATCAATATGATGGTGCTCCTTGTCACTATGCCAAAATTGTTCAGGATTATCTAAATGGACGTTTTCCAAATCGCTGGATCGGACGCGGAAGCAACAGACCTTGGCCAGCGAGATCACCAGATTTAACCCCTTTAGATTTCTTTGCATGGGGCTTTATCAAATCGCACGTCTATCAGACGACGATTACGAGTCTTGAAAAGTTACGTACAGGTATACGAACTGCTGCAGATAACACAACCCCGCAAATGCTCCAGAATGTGTTTAGAAATGCTGCGGAACGATTTGAGCTGTGCAGGGATACTGATGGGCGTCACGTCGAATCCTACTCTTAATTATTTAATAAATGTTACCACTTTATCATTTTATGATTGAATTCCATATAATTTCCAAGTGCTTCGCAAAAATAGATCCTGACTTTATGTACACCCTTTATATTAGGTGATTTTCTTTGTTTAGCAGTATTTACAAGTTGCAATATATATATATATATATTATATATATATATATATATAATATATATATATATATAGTCATGCGGTTTGCTTCTACAAAGCTTCAATTTAATATTTAGGAGAAATCCAATGACAAGGAGGAATGTAAATGCCATGAAAAGTCTTCTTTAATGCGCAACGTTTCGAGCAATACGCTCATCATCAGGCTAGATAATAACAATATGAAATTAGAATCAATAAATAAATGTGAACAAGACAAAATAATTTCCATAAAACCTATTCAGTAAAAGCAAATTTTAAAAAGACTAAAAGAAGAGGGTTAAATTCAAAGTTATAAAAATTTACATATAAAATTTTTTATAATCCCCCCTCCCCTAACTTATAACTCCAACCGCCCAACCCATAGCTTGTTTCCTGTTTTGTTTTGTTTTAAATTACTCGTGCCTCGGAACCAGCATTGAAAGGTTCGTAGTGTTAATTATTCCATTGTATTAGTGTTAATTATTCCAGTGTACTAATTTCAAATTTACTATATGTAATTTAAAAATAGCTTTTTAAATTCTGGTTAATTTTATATGTAAATTTTTATAACTTTGAATTTAACCCTCTTCTTTTAGTCTTTTTAAAATTTGCTTTTACTGAATAGGTTTTATGGAAATTATTTTGTCTTGTTCACATTTATTTATTGATTCTAATTTCATATTGTTATTATCTAGCCTGATGATGAGCGTATTGCTCGAAACGTTGCGCATTAAAGAAGACTTTTCATGGCATTTACATTCCTCCTTGTCATTGGATTTCTCCTATTATATATATTATATATATATATATATACACACACACACATACATTAATAGGAGTTAGTAAAGTGTTTCTTTAGTGAGTTGCGAAACAAAATGAACGATGGTATTTGTCTGATATTTATAGGTATAGCCATAGGCGTATGAGGCGGGGGGTCTAGGGGGGCGGTAGCCCCCAGGACTAGGGAATTGAGCATTTTCAGGGCAAATACTGAAATTTTCAGGGCAGATATCAATTGCAATGACGTAGTTTTGCTTGTCATTTAGAAATGTTGTAGCAAAATTTTATCGTTTTGTAAATTGTAATGCTTTTTATATCAAAACGGCTTTAATATATGTTACTCATACTCTAACCTTTGTGTTATTTTATGCTACACATAGTGTTTATGCCGAAATCAGGGGACCCTGAAAATTTTTAGGGCAAATTTTTTCCGCACCCCCCCCCCCCCAGTAAAGTGCCATCCCATACGCCTATGGGTATAGCGTTCCAGATATCTGCCCCTTTGTCGGGAGGGCATTTCCTGCAGTCTACATGGAATAATTTGATTTATGTATGAAATCATTGGGAAGCCTTGTATTATGATTATGGTTGGTCTGATGGGGGGGTAATCGCCCTGTGAATGAGAGAAGCATAGTTTCTATTATTAGCAACTTTGTACATACTGATACCGACAGTACGTTTAAAAAAGTCATATAGTTTTAGAATATTTAAATTTGTGAACATTGGAGAGGTATGAGATCGTCTCTTATCAATGTTTGAGAGAGTTCGTAAGCACTTTTTATGGATTACTTCTAGCGGATGTTGTATATAATTCTTTGTACTACCCCATGCTGTGATTCCATATTGTAAGTGTGGATGAATACGGATGAATGAGTAATACAGTGTGAGAAGGGCATTTTGGGGAATTGTTTTTTTGAGTTTAAATATTGCTGTATGTAGAGAAATGTAGATATTTTTTATTTGATATGTTGTGCGTGGCTTTTGAAATTTAATTTTTCATCTAACTTCATGCCAAGAACTTTAACTTCATTTACTTTTGCGAGAGAACTGTTTCCATTAACTAATGGAGTGTGCGCGATTACAATTTTTTTGAGTTACAATCATAAATGATGATTTTGTCAAGTTCAGTAAAAGCTTATTTGCACACATCCATTTATTATCCATTTATGTATTCGCAGAAACATGATATTCTTTTTAATGTTACAAAAACTAAGGTTATGCAATTTCATCCTAAAAGCTGTAATCAGCCAGCTGATATAAGGTTTAAAATGAATGGTGAAGTAATTGAGGAAGTACGAGAGTTTAAGTATTTGGGTCAAACTATTACCAGCTCCTTGAGTGATGACTCGGATATAAGAAAACAATCTCGAAGCCTGTGTGCTAAAGCGAATATGACCATAAGGAACTTTCGTCTCTGTAAGTGAAGCTAAAGACACACTCTTTCGTACTTTCTGCAGTAATATATACGGTCAGCAACTCTGGGTGAATTATAAAAAAAGTTCTGGCAGAACCCTAAATTTGCTGTACAACGGGTCTTTTAGACTCTTACATAAATTACCCCCGAGATGCTCAGCTTCGCAAATGTTTGCTACCCGCAATGTCCCGAGCTTCCCGGAGGTAACAACGTGCTCAACACAGTCTAATGCAAAAAATTAAAAAATCAACCAACCCGATTATCCAAGCTATCCATGAGTCCTGCCATTTATCCTCTAAGGCCTAAGCTATGGACTTCCTGGTACGAAAACGTCTGTCTGTAGCTCCACTTAACTTCGACAGTGCAGTATTATTTCTAATCAATTGTATATATTTCTATCCTTAGTATATGAACTGTCATTGTATTAATAATATTTGTCATATGGACTATAGTCTGCCAATAAACCTTTTCATTTTCATTTCATTTTCATTGACATGATCTGATTGCCTGATGATATTTGGAAATTAAGAAATGGGCAAAACAAACAAAAATTACAGAAAAATAATGAAAGTTCGATAAGGTAATAACACTTTTTATTAAAATATATAATTTGCTTGAAATATAGCTACATTTCAATAAAAAAGTAAGAAGAATTGGTAAAACATAACAAGTACAGCGCTCGTTGCTCAATAGGTAATACTGTTTCCCTATAAGCGAAGTAAAGACAATGAGGTCAGAGGTTTGAATCCTGATGGTGTTGATAATAATTAATAATCCAGGCCGCATTAGTTTGGCTTGAGCGTCGTACCAGTTTCTAGCCCTCCTGACTTCTTATTAAGAAAAAAAAGTCAAGTTTAATAATAATAATAATAATAATAATAATAATCATAATAATACTAATAAAGAGGAGGCAATGAAACTGCATCGATTTCATGGCAACCCGTCTTGGATGAATGTTCACTAAATTCTCCTTGTTTAACTGAGAACACAAAACGAATTCAAAGTACAGTAATAATAAAGGTCAAATTGCCGCAAAGTTCTTTATTAGTGACGACCAGATGACCACAAACAATGTTCCTTGCTTGAAGTATAGTTAATTTTCCATTCTTGTTCAACTTATTTATGAGATTTTATCGAAAAGCAGCCCGGAAAAAAGGATTACGTTAACTAAATAATGTGAGTAAATATACATTTTACAATGGAATAAATTCAAAGAATCTATTAAAGCATAAACTACTGGGTTGTGAAAGTTAGAAATACTGTATCAGTAGTCCGGAATCCTAAATATTATTGGAACTGTACACTCTCAAAATAAATATGAGAAGAATCCCTTTAAACAGACTGAATGCTCCATTGTTCATTTTGCGTGAATATTCTTTTTCTTTTAAGGAATATGAGGTTAATCACTTTGTCTATCGTGAAGCTATCCTTTTTTACGATTCATAATTATATTCTCGATCGGGTTTTCAGAATCCAGAACGTCTCTTACCTAAAAAATAAAAAAAGAAGGGCAGTTAAATTTGCTTTTACAGGAATTATTTTTCTACCATGGCGCTATTTATCCTTTAAAATTGCCGTTCTCTTTAAATTATTCCAAACCTAACGTAACTATTTTCTTTCTAATATTCCTAAAAAAACATACTTACTGAATCTACATGTTTGAACACTCTTAGCATGTTCTTTCCCGCGAGCTTTTTCAGATCGTCCTCACTCCAGTTCGGGTCCAACATAAGTTCGGCAAACAAATAAGGATATTTACTCACGTTTTCCAACCCTTCGGGAACTCTGTCAAAAAGTGTAACGATAATAATTATGTTTTGGGTTTGTTTAACCTCTTTCGCTCTGTCGTTTAACCCAAATGATGCTACGGGAAGCAATGTTTCGCCATGGCCTCCAGAAAGTGTAATATTTTAGGTCGCATAAAAAGCCGTTGCTTGAAATAAGATTCAATCCAAAAACTGTAATTTAAAATTAATATTCATTTCGGAGGAGAACGTATTTTGGAGGAGGAGATTGTAAACACCAATCGACCAGCATGCTCTTAAACACACGCTTCTCTCCCTATTCTTCATTACACATACATGCGTCTTACACACTACAAAATCTTTTCAAAATTAAAAAAAAATGGCCACGATTTCAAGGGCCTTGGAGTCCTATGGGAAAGGGACCACAACTGTCCCCACTTTTGGCTTCCCCGCTGCCGATACCGGGAACGCAGCCCCGGGCAGCGGGGCTGGTTCTGCTACTGCCCATTCGAGATGTTCTGGCTCTCTGCCTGATTCACTTTTCATAAACTTCTGCAAAATTCGTGGCCTTTTCTCAAATTTTCAATCTGTTCAGCACACTCTCTCCTCTAAACCTCACCTTCTCTTCCTCCCTCAAACTCAGGTGTCTGAGACAATGACAGCAACCCCTTTTCCGTACCCTCCTACTTCCTCTATACTCAATTTCATTTCAAAGGTGGATGTCGCGTATATGTACGCAACGACCTAACTTGCTCTCATATTCCCAAACTTGAATCCTCCGAATTCTACACCTTTTGGCTGCGGCTTACATGCCAATCTCAAACTAAATAAATCTGCGCTGTCTACTTTTCTCCTAATTCTACTGATTACCAAAACTCTTTGACTACCTTACTCCCAAAGTGGAATACATTCCATCCCACTCTCCTTTCGCTGAAATCTCCATTTTAGGACATTTCATTGTTCACTACCACCTTTGGCTTCCCTCCCATTTCACTGACACCCCTGGTGAACTAGCTTACAACTTCTCTCTCCTCACTGACTTAGAGCAGATTGTACAGCACCCTACTCGTATCCCCGATCGCCTTGCAGACAGGCTCAACATTCTGGATTTACTTCTCACCACTCGTCCTTCTTCTTACTCAAACTTTTTTCTCTGGTGGGCTCCTCCGATCGCAATCATATGTCTGTTTCCTGTCCAACCGCTCCAGTTCGGCTTTTGGATCCTTCCAAGGGGAGGCACCTTTAGCACTTTGGCGCTGCTGATTGGGATGCGCTTAGGCAGTACTTCTTTGATTTACCATAGAATAATTACTGCTTCCGTGGTTGGGGCCCCTCCGGGTGCGCTGAACGCATTACGGAAGTGATTCTCTCGGGCAGGCATGGAGGCGTACATTCCATATTCTGTTCGAACTACTAATGCAAAACAAAACCTTGGTTTAACTTTGCTCGCTCTAATGCTATCCGAAACAGAGAGGAAGGCGTTCAAAAGGTACCGTCGCCATCCAACTCCTGACACACACTCAGTTTATATTTCTGACCTGGATCGTGCAAAATCTGCTCTTCGACTCACCAAAAATTCCTTATCAGACAAAACTGTGAAAACCTATCCAATTCTAATTCCTCTCGCTCCTTCTGGCACCTAGCCAAGAACCTCTCCAACAACTTTACTTCCGCTTTCCCTCCTCTTTTCCATTCTGACGGCTCAATTGCCATCTCTTCTCCTGATAAAGCTGAACTATTCGCTCAGACTTTTGCCTCCAACTCAACCCTGGACGATTCCGGCGCAGTTCCTCCATCTCCTCCTCCCTCTGACTTTATTATATCTGAAATCAGGATCTCTTCCAAATATGTTTTTTCTGCCCTCTCAAGGAAGGTGTATGGTCCTGATGGTGTCCCTCCATGTGTTCTCAAGCACTGTGCTTCTACTGTAGTGGCGTAGCGTGGGTCTCCGGCGCCCGGGGGCTATTGCTTCCATTTGCGCCTCCCTTCCTTCCCTGTCCTAGTAATGATAATGATAATAATAATAATAATAATAATAATAGTTATTATTATTATTATTATTATCATATAATGGCTAGAAAAACTGAACTGACTGCATTCATCGTAATTAAATTTAATTCAACTTTATTTTAATGTTTATTACGGGTACTGACAAAAGTCCATATTACAACACAACAAACTAAAAAAAAATTACTTTCGTGCCTCCATTTCAGGGAACTTATCTATAACACTGTCAGCATTGATTAACACTCTCCAAAACAGTTTGTTCGATAGAAAGTAAGGCGAGGTTTGAAAGGCGCCCCTGTTTCACTGTTGACCTTAGGTGGCTTTTGATGATTTTCAAATTGCTGAACGTCCAGCCAGTTAATGTAAGTTAATGTAAGTTAGCAGGAAAAGACAACAGTTAATGATTTACATATCTTCATCGCGCAATATTATGCTATATACTTCAAAGGTCAAGGTCAATGTTTCAAATATTAATGTTATATATGGCCAGGCCGGTGCCCCCCAGGGGTCACGCCCGGGGACCATGGCCCGTACCGCACCCCCACTGGCTGATACCCTACCCAGGCAAACTCTTTCTTCTTTGTCTTTCAGCTGGTACGTTTCCTTCCTGCTGGAAGTTCGCTTTCATTCAGCCTGTCCCCAGAGAAGGGTGACCGCTATGGCGCACTTGACCTCTGATCTTTCTATTGTCTCTGACTGGGGCAGAGAAATCCTTGTGTCTTTCAATGTCTCAAAATCGCAGTTCCTTCATCTGTCGCAGTTTCTTCACTTCCACTCATTTGCTGTGTCTGTACGAGGGTCTTGTCCGCCCCTGTATGGAATACGCTTCTCACGTGTCGGGTGGCTCAACCCACACAACTCTACTCGACCGGATAAAATCAAAGGCTTTTCGTCTCATCAATTCCCCGATCTTCACTGACTGTCTTCATTCTGTCTCTCGCTCTTCGCTGCAATGTTGCCTTACTCTCTCTTTACTGTCGTTAATATAACGGACATTGCTCTTCTGAACTCTCTAACTTCACACCTCCTCTAGTTCTCCTTTAAGGAGAGCACCCAGTACCAGATTTTTAATACATTCTCTTTCTTTTTCTGTCCAACTCTAATGCAAGGTTAATCGGTATTTTCAATCTTTCATTTACTCAGCCGGTCAACTCTGGAACAATTTTCCTTAATCTTTCAAACGCAGAGTGTCCAGGCAACTCAAAAACCTTCGACCTTGATTTTGGCTCTCTTCTCCCTCTATTTGGGGTGGGCTATTTTGTGCGGGCGTTAGCCCTTGGCCCCTCCTTCGTGCATAAAAAAATAAAGGAAATTATAGTCTTTGACATTAATTAATCATTGTTAGGGTTTATAGCTCGAAATTTTGAGTACAAATCGCGCGATATTATAGTTCCTCTTTATAAATCATTAGTTAGACCTCATTTGGAGTACGCGGTCCAATTTTGGAATCCGCATATGCGCAAAGATATAGACAAAATCGAAAGAGTTCAAAGACGAGCAACTAAGATGATTCCGTCGCTTAGGTCAAAGTCGTACGAGGATAGGCTTAAGGAGTTAAAATTGACAACACTCGAGACTAGGAGGTTAAGGGGTGATCTAATCCAGGTTTTCAAAATTATGAATGGGTTCGATAACGCAGATAGAGATAGCTTTTTCGAAATATCTCAATATAATAGGACTAGAAATAACGGGTGTAAGTTGACAAGTAGAAGGTTCGAGACAGCAGTTGCGAAAAACTTTTTTACGCATAGAATAGTAAATAGCTGGAATAGTTTGCCGTAGAAGTAATTAGTAGCACGTCTATAAACATGTTTAAAATCGATTAGACGCGCATGTTCTACAGATCTACAGAAGCTAAGGCTAACAAAGACCCTAAGATCCACTCTAAGGCTAGCCCGAGAGAAAGGAGAGAGTAGGGGTTAAGAGAAGAGAGGAGAATAAGGGGTTAGTAAGGAGCAACACCTATCATTCGTGGGTTAACATTCATTCAGAAAAAGAGGGAAAAAGTCTCACCATCATCATCCGCCGGCCACTGCCGACAAGTCAGAAAAATAGTCGGAGAATATAGGAGAGGGGTGAAAGATGAAAAGAAGTAAAATAAGAACGCTTACAAACCATGCAAACACAGTCTTAACTCACTGTCATACCATGCAAACTACAAACATGCAAGAAAAGAGTTAGAGACATGCAAAGTAAGGAGGATAAGAAAAAAAAAAAAAAAGTAGGTAAAGTTAAACAAAAAGTGGGTTAGTTTACGCTATGAGCTACATCTACATTCGTGTTAGTCTAATTTTTTTTTTTTTTTTTTTTTTTTTATTGCTGGCATCACACGCTGGCATGTCACAAGCTGGCATTCATCGTCAACAGACTCATCCTCGAGCACCACCACCAGAGCTCCTGTTGTTAACTTTCTTTTTTAATTTTAAACAACGTTAATATTTTTAAAATGTCTGTCAAGACGGTTCTTAAACACATTAACGCTGGTAGAATGAACGACTGACGCGGGAAGATTATTCCATTTATCAATTACTTTAAACGTAAAGAAGTTTTTAGCGATATTAGTAATGAAACGTCTGCCACGCAACTTGAATCCGTTATTGCGAGTATTACTATTATCGAAAGTGAACAATTTGTCAAAATTTACGTTATCGATGTTATTAACGATTTTGAAAACTTCAATAAGCTCCCCCCTTAATCTCCTAGTTTCGAGTGAATACAAGTCTAACACTTTAATCCTATCTTCATAAGGCTTATTGCGCAATGCCGGAATAAGTTTCGTGGCACGACGCTGAACCCTTTCTAACCTATCAATATCCTCACGCAAGTACGGGCACCAAAATTGAACGCATATTCCAAATGAGGCCTGACTAGGGACTTGTAAAGGGGCAATATAATATCCTTCGATTTAAATTCGAAATTACGCGCTATGAAGCCTAACATCCTATTAGCTTTTGCGCAAGACTCCAGGCACTGGTTCCTAACCTTTAAATCTTTAGTTACGCGTACGCCTAAATCTACTTCCTCGTCAACGCTCGCTAAATCCCTATCATCCATCGTGTACACGTAATTATTGTTGCGAGAACCTATATGCAAAACTTTACATTTATCTACGTTAAATTGCATCTGCCACTTATCCGTCCACTCCATAATCCTATCTACATCGTCTTGGATCCTATTTCTATCGTCCTCGTTAACAACCTTACCGCCTATTTTAGTATCGTCCGCGAATTTTGACACGTTACTAATCAATCCTACATCTATGTCGTTAATGTAAATTACGAATAACAATGGGCCTAACACTGAACCCTGTGGGACACCACTACCTACCTCTAACCACCCCGATTCACTACCATTAACTACGACCCTCTGCCTCCTAGCACGAAGCCATTCTTCTAACCAGTTAGCTACCTGACCGCGGATACCGTGCGCTTTAACCTTCGCAATTAGTCTCCTATGCGGAACTGTATCGAACGCCTTTTTAAAATCTAAATAAATAACGTCAGCTGCCCTCTGCCTATCGTATTCGCGCACTATTTCGTTATAAAATTCTAACAAATTTGTTAAACAAGACCTATGGCGTCGAAACCCGTGCTGACTACTATTAATCAAACCCCTACTTTCTAAGTGATCGATAATACGATCCCTAACTACGGATTCCAAAAGTTTACCGACAATTGACGTTAAGCTAATGGGCCTATAATTGCTAGCTACCGCGCGGTCGCCTTTTTTAAAAATAGGCGTGACGTTAGCTAATTTGAAGTCTTCAGGAATAATCCCCGTTTCGAGTGACTGATTAAAAATCTTCGCTAAGGGGCCTACGATAACGTCTTTCAAATCTTTCAAATGTCTAGGATAAAAAGCGTCAGGGCCTGGAGCCTTGCTAACTTTTAGCCTATCGATATAATGCGCAATCTCAGCCTCGTAAACAGTTATTTCACCTAAAATAGTCTCGCTACTAAATGGAACGATATCGTCAACGTCGGGGACATTATTTACGTCCTCTACGGTAAAAACTGTCGCAAAAAAGTTATTGAAAATACCCGCCATCGCCTGAGCGTCAGAAGCCAAAGCGCCATTTACATCCAATAGAGGGCCTATGTTATCCTTTACCGGCTTACGATTATTTACGTATTCAAAAAACTTTTTGGATTATGTTTACTATCCGCAGCTATAACTATCTCTAAATTACGCTTGGCATTCCTAACTGATCTTTTAACCTGACGTCTAAGCTCGATATATCTATTAAAGTTAGCTACCTGGCCATTGCGCTTGTTAAGTCTATACGCTCTATTACGCTCGTTTATGAACTCGCCTACTTCCCTAGTCCACCACTTCGGCCTACCACGATTTCTAACGCGCTTGGGCCTACGAGGAATAAACTCCCTTTCAATATTCCTAAAACTTTCTTTAAACGCCACCCAACGCAAATTTGTATCATTACCCATAAATAAGTTATCCCAGTCCACTACTCTCATCCTATCAGCAAAACTATCAAAATTAGCCCTACGAAAATCAGGGACTTCTATTACGTTACTGCGAGTATTACTATTATCGAAAGTGAACAATTTGTCAAAATTTACGTTATCGATGTTATTAACGATTTTGAAAACTTCAATAAGCTCCCCCCTTAATCTCCTAGTTTCGAGTGAATACAAGTCTAACACTTTAATCCTATCTTCATAAGGCTTATTGCGCAATGCCGGAATAAGTTTCGTGGCACGACGCTGAACCCTTTCTAACCTATCAATATCCTCACGCAAGTACGGGCACCAAAATTGAACGGCATATTCCAAATGAGGCCTGACTAGGGACTTGTAAAGGGGCAATATAATATCCTTCGATTTAAATTCGAAATTACGCGCTATGAAGCCTAACATCCTATTAGCTTTTGCGCAAGACTCCAGGCACTGGTTCCTAACCTTTAAATCTTTAGTTACGCGTACGCCTAAATCTACTTCCTCGTCAACGCTCGCTAAATCCCTATCATCCATCGTGTACACGTAATTATTGTTGCGAGAACCTATATGCAAAACTTTACATTTATCTACGTTAAATTGCATCTGCCACTTATCCGTCCACTCCATAATCCTATCTACATCGTCTTGGATCCTATTTCTATCGTCCTCGTTAACAACCTTACCGCCTATTTTAGTATCGTCCGCGAATTTTGACACGTTACTAATCAATCCTACATCTATGTCGTTAATGTAAATTACGAATAACAATGGGCCTAACACTGAACCCTGTGGGACACCACTACCTACCTCTAACCACCCCGATTCACTACCATTAACTACGACCCTCTGCCTCCTAGCACGAAGCCATTCTTCTAACCAGTTAGCTACCTGACCGCGGATACCGTGCGCTTTAACCTTCGCAATTAGTCTCCTATGCGGAACTGTATCGAACGCCTTTTTAAAATCTAAATAAATAACGTCAGCTGCCTATGCCTATCGTATTCGCGCACTATTTCGTTATAAAATTCTAACAAATTTGTTAAACAAGACCTATGGCGTCGAAACCCGTGCTGACTACTATTAATCAAACCCCTACTTTCTAAGTGATCGATAATACGATCCCTAACTACGGATTCCAAAAGTTTACCGACAATTGACGTTAAGCTAATGGGCCTATAATTGCTAGCTACCGCGCGGTCGCCTTTTTTAAAAATAGGCGTGACGTTAGCTAATTTGAAGTCTTCAGGAATAATCCCCGTTTCGAGTGACTGATTAAAAATCTTCGCTAAGGGGCCTACGATAACGTCTTTCAAATCTTTCAAATGTCTAGGATAAAAGCGTCAGGGCCTGGAGCCTTGCTAACTTTTAGCCTATCGATATAATGCGCAATCTCAGCCTCGTAAACAGTTATTTCACCTAAAATAGTCTCGCTACTAAATGGAACGATATCGTCAACGTCGGGGACATTATTTACGTCCTCTACGGTAAAAACTGTCGCAAAAAAGTTATTGAAAATACCCGCCATCGCCTGAGCGTCAGAAGCCAAAGCGCCATTTACATCCAATAGAGGGCCTATGTTATCCTTTACCGGCTTACGATTATTTACGTATTCAAAAACTTTTTTGGATTATGTTTACTATCCGCAGCTATAACTATCTCTAAATTACGCTTGGCATTCCTAACTGATCTTTTAACCTGACGTCTAAGCTCGATATATCTATTAAAGTTAGCTACCTGGCCATTGCGCTTGTTAAGTCTATACGCTCTATTACGCTCGTTTATGAACTCGCCTACTTCCCTAGTCCACCACTTCGGCCTACCACGATTTCTAACGCGCTTGGGCCTACGAGGAATAAACTCCCTTTCAATATTCCTAAAACTTTCTTTAAACGCCACCCAACGCAAATTTGTATCATTACCCATAAATAAGTTATCCCAGTCCACTACTCTCATCCTATCAGCAAAACTATCAAAATTAGCCCTACGAAAATCAGGGACTTCTATTACGTTACTATCCTGTGTGTTTTCTATCAATAACTTAAACCTAAGAATTTGATGATCGCTACATCCTAAACTCTCGCCTACTTCTAAACTTTCGACTATATTCTCGCCGTTCGTCATCACCAAATCTAAGATATTATCACCGCGCGTTGGTTCGGTAACTATCTGTCGTAAAAAGTTATCGTCCATAAACTCAACCAGTCTCAAACCCTCTTCGTTACCCGTAAAATTCTCGTAATTAACATTAGGACAGTTAAAGTCTCCGACAATTATACTATTCCGATTGTCAATAAAATTACCAAGAAGTGAGTAAAATCTAGTATCTATATCGAGGGGTTGAACGGGAGGTCTATAAACAACGACAAAATTAAAACTAATACTACGCGCCCTAACTTCAACACAGATCGCATTAATTGCTGCCGGAAAATCTAACTTAACCTCGATAGCCCTAAGGGAATTACGAATGTACAGCAAAACGCCGCCTCCAAATCTATGTAACCTATCATTAGTAAAGATTTTAAAACCGGTATATCAAGTTCCCCCAAGAAGTCCCGAGTCACGGTATTTAACCAAGTTTCAGTGATAGCAACTATATCATAGTTGCCGGAATAAATTACCGCCTTAAATTCATTTAATTTATTTCTAATACTACGCGCGTTGCAATAAAAGACGTTTAAGTTATTTTTTACCACGGGCCCGCTTTTTAAACTATTTATCACGTCGGGCCCGCGTTTCCCGGACCCACAACGTTTAAAGAAGGCTTCGACCTATACAGCTTTCGCACGTTTTCGTCTATTAACCTACCTAGCCTAGCATTACCTATTTCATTAAAATGCACCCCATCTTTTATAAAAAGGCTAGGATTATTGAATTCGGACCACAGCTTTACGAAGGGTACACTTTCCTCAGCACAAATCTCTTCTAATTTGTTATTCAAAAATATTGTTTTAGACGTAATTCTAAGACCCAAACCGTGCCTAGGGGTAATACCTAGAACTAAAGACCTATCTGACCTCGCCTTCAGGGACCTAATTAACCCCCTATATCTCTCCAAAAGGGAGAGTTTAAGGTAGTAAAATTAAGGCTTTGTGGCGATAGATCCCACAGCTCAACACAAGTGTTGTGGGATATAGGGAGGCAGCGTCTTGGGTTAGGGGATACTCTCTGTCCTTACACACCCCATTTAAAGAGATTCCTTTGCCGAGCGGTGCCCCCCATAGTACTGTGAGGTATTGAAAAACTCATGATCTTCACTTGCCCCACAAACACCTTTAAATGGGAGACCCATATGGGTGCACACATTTCTACATTACTGTACAGTCTTTACAGCCACACCTACACTTTCCTCGTACGTGTATATATTGTAATGTATATGGTTGTAAATTTTGACTTGGTCCGCAATCGATATGGACCGTGACTTGATGGATACCGTAATGAAATTGACTGGATTCTTTGGATCTGATATATTTGCATGTCCGTTATAAATAGATATAGAGTGTAACATTTGTGGATAGTAGTCTATTATGACTTGATCCTCTGGATCCAGAGATTCTATCTTTAGTTTTAAATCGATAATTAATTAGTTTTAAATTGATAATTATTTAGTTTCGTAAAAATTGGTCGTTGCCAAATTACCGGCAGTTTTTACATAAATTTCTTATGTTCTTGTGGTTCGGAACCCACGTAAAATTGTAGGTCCCCTCCGCCACCACGGAGGACATACACAATACACGATTACGAACACAGTTAGGTAGACCAGCCATGAGTGGATCCTAGGGTCTTTGTTGGTCTGAAACATTATAACATTATAACGTTTAATGCTCTTCTTGTCTATACTTACAAATCAATTCCGTTGAAATTACTGCCGATTCCCACATGATCTATTCCCGAAATATTCCGAATGTAATTTATGTGATCTGTAAAGATTAAGTAAAAAATAACTCAGAACCCATAAAAATCGTTTCGTAAGGAAACTATTAAAACATTATATGTCATTAAATTTAAAAATTAATAAAGTATGTGATCAGATGCAAATAAAACTTTAAAATTTGTATAAAAAACTTTAAAAATTTACCAATGACATCGTGAAGTGTTGCCTTCTGCGAACAAGTAAGATATGGAGGGTAGAAATTGACCATGATTATTCCTCCGTTCTCTTTCTGAAATTGAGCAAAATTTCAGCAATTTGGAATTGATTTTTGAAATACTTTTTCGCTATCTCGAAGAGGAATGACATCTTAACGTGCCTCCAATTCACAACAGCAACCGTTGGTGGTATTCACATATGAATTAACTTACGTATATAGATAGAGATCTTTCAGTTATTGATAATATTACATAAAACAGCGAAAAATAATCGTGCCTCCTCCAGCACAACAGCACCATCTGGATTTGATGTTGGGCAGGGGTAAGCATTGTTTTAAATCCGTAATGATCTTTCATTGGATTAGTCTACATGAGAATCGTCATTGTAAAGTTAGGTCGAAAGTTCTCTTAATTTTCTGTAGAATTCGGGACAGCTTTAACATGTAATTATTTTTGATTTGTTAAATAAAGAAAAAATTTGCATGCACTATACTAAGAAGTAATAATTTCTCAAAATTTCTTACCAACTTTTCAAGTATTTCATCTGGAACATTACGCGTATTATTACACAGACCACGCGCATTACTGTGAGAGAAAATGACTGGTGCGGCTGTCACCCCAAGAACATCATGCATAGTTCGAGCTGACACATGAGACAGATCAACCATCATTCCAAGACGATTCATTTCTTCAACCACGAGCTGAAAAGAAGTGGAGACGCGATTATTTAATTTGATATTTTTGAATGACTCTATCGCCTACTAAATAATGAAAAAAATAGGACGCCATTTTGTTCCTTTGAAAAATGAACGAATGAATATTGTTGTTTAAGGTTTGGAATTACTTTTATTCAATTTTACAGCTGTAATTGGTTATTTTTCTAACATTTTAACTTCAATTCTTTCTTTGGTTAGCCTTAAGTTGATCATAAGAGCTTTGTTTGCCTGTAACTTCTGTAACTATTGTAACTTTACATATAACTGACAGTATTTCTCTCCCATGTAAACTTAATGTAACATTCGAATGAACGAAATAACAAGACCTAAGTGGGAAAAAATAGTGTATGACAATGGAAAGCTGACGGTGTGTTAGGAGGGGTTGAAGGTAAAGCAGCCGGTAGGGTTACAAACTTTTGAGAGCCTCATATTCGGTGAGATCGGCCTCTCCTTCTTTAATCGTATATATTTATACATATATTCTACATGTTATTCTCCAATTACTGCATATAAAGTAAGATTCATAAACTAAGGAAAATATTAAACGATATGCACCAGGTGAACGTCGAACATTTGAATGTCAAGGCTCGGGAAAGGAATCACGGGCTCTGGTGCTACTTTTGACTCTGGGCCCCTTTACCTCCGAGCACCTCTTTCTCTATCTTCCAGCCCTGGTCCCCCCGTGGTCCGGGCCCTGGTGCTTTAATACCTCATGCACCCCTTTCTCCCGGGCTCTGCGCGCTGTACGTCCAAGAACTAACGACGTCCTTTAAATAAAACGTACAACATACAGAGAACTGTCGCGAAAATGGCAACGACTAAAGAGCTACAATCTTAGGGATTCTTATCTCCATAGGAGTTTTCGTGGAGAGGGGAGGGAATCAAAAGCAATTTCGGGAGACTTCCTGTCGTTCTGGAAGAGTTGGTAATGCTTGGAAGAATTAATGTTTACTGGGTCGAAAGATTTTTACGGACCCGAATCTTCTCAATTTTATATTCCCGTTATTTTATCTTCAGAATTTGTTATTAAACTTAATAAACTTAAGTTGATGGTTTTACAATTACTTTTAATTTACATTTGTTACAGAACGTCGCAAACTCAAATTAATATAATCATTAAGTAATTTCTTAAATTTTAGGCATAACAGAAAGACCTAAATTATAATTAACGAGACATTTTTAATATTGATTTTAAAGCAAACCTTTTTCACTTTTTCACTGTTACGACTCTATAAAATATGTTGAAATGTGAATACTTAAAGCAGTTGGAATAATCACGCACCTTAAAGGGAAATTGATAATTTCCATTAAAACATACAGGGGTTGACAAAAATAAATAGACACCACAATGATTGTCTTCAAGAACAATACAAAACTCATCGATGAAATGCCAAAACGCGTGTCACCTTTACAAAATAGAAAGGGGAAAGCAAATTCTAAGCACGATTCTAAATATATTGATTCAATAAATTTTTTATTATTTACTGACTTTTATTATCAAATAAAAACTATACATTTGTCAACCCTCTGTACTGCAGAGTAAGTTAAATTAAAAGATTTGTGGTCCTGAGAGAGTTGCAAGGAGTTACAAGGACAAGAAGTACCTCAAAAGGCCTTGCGGCCCATACCGAGGAGATACCAATGGCAACGGGTGTCAGGGAAAAATTCCTACACCCTCAAATAGTGTGCAAATTCGGTCTAACCTTTTCTTGAACTGATCCACAGAAGAACTGTTCACAACTTCTAAAGGTAGCCTGTTCCACGTGTCACAGATCTTATAGGTACAGTAATTCCACACACACACACACTAGTGTTAAACTTTGAAATCCAACTTCCAACCATTGTTGCGAGTTGAGTTATCATTTACTGTAAACTAAACATGCTTCTAAAATCGACATCGTTGAACCCGCGTAAGAGCTTGAAAACCTCGATGAGTTGACCGCGCAGCCTCTGAGTTTCCAGCGAAAACAAATTCAGGGCGCGTAAGCGTCGATTGTAGTCAATATGCCTAACGGAAGGGATTAACTTTGTGGCCCTCGCCTGCACTCGCTCCAGCCTCTCAATATCTTTCTTGAGGGTGGGCGACCAGAACTGCACAGCATACTCCAGGTGCGGCCGAACCAGAGAATTGTACAGAGAGAGCACAATCTTCTTGTTCCGAAATCGAAATTGCCTCCTGATATAACTCAACAGCTTCTGGGCTTTCTTTACCACCTCTACGCACTGTTTGATAAACTTAAGGTCGCTGCTGATTAGCACACCCAAGTCCATTTCCAAATCAGTCGCCTCGATATTACTCCCCAACATAGAGTAATCCGACTTAGGATTGGTGTAGCCAATGTGCATGACCTTGCACTTACCCAAGTTAAACGGCATTTGCCATTTTTCGGACCACTCCCCTATCCTACCTAGGTCCGCACGCAGTTGCCCGATCGCCTCGGGGGTCCCAACATTGGCGCCAAGCTTAGTGTCATCAGCGAATTTGGCGATCTTACTGACGATGCCACCGTCGATATCATTTATATAAATGATAAACAACAGTGGCCCCAAAACGGAACCCTGAGGAACCCCGCTAGTGACCGAGGCCCAACCCGAACTAGCCCCTTTAATTACAACCCTCTGCCGCCTATTCTTCAGCCAGTTTTCATCCACTACCTACTTCCCCACCGATACCCAGCGCGCGCACTTTGATTAGCCGGGGTGAGGTACCTTATCAAAGGCTTTCTGAAAGTCGAGATAAAGTATATCAATCGCCCTACTCTTATCATACTCACTCATGACGTGGAAAAACTCGAGCAAGTTGGTGAGACACGACCTATGCCTCTAAACCCATGTTGGGAGTCCCCAAGCAGCTTGTAGGAATCCAAATGGTCAACGATCCTATCCGCTATTATCCTCTCTAATAATTTACCTACGACCTAAGTGAGACTAATGGGACGATAGATCCCTGGACTTTCGTGATCCCCTTTCTTAAAGATAGGGGTCACGTTGGCTTCCTTCCAGTCACCAGGCAACTGGCCCGTCTCCGACGATTTGGTGAAGACTGTAGCCAGGTGGGGAGCCACCTGGTCGCGCACTTCCCGCAAGACTCTGGGAGAAACTGGTCTGGCCCAGGAGCCTTAAACGCACTCAGTTTGTCTATTCTATTGGCTGTCCTGGTACACCGAACACTACCCAGGCCAGCACCGTCGTGTCTGACGCCTGGCTCGGGGATGACGTGGGTGCCCTCCCTGGTGAACACTCCCGCAAAGTACTCATTCAGCACATTAGCGATGTCCGCGTCGGAGGTCCGCAGCGCGCCGCTGGGGTCCTTTAATTGGCCTATCATGCTTCTAATGGGCTTTCTACTATTAACATAACTGAAGAATTCCTTAGGGTTCCCCTTGCATAGGCTTGCCACCTGGAGTTCTTCGTTACATTTGGCTAGCCTAACCTTCGCTTTCACTGCTCTGCACAGGCGGACATACGCCTCAGTGTTCTCATGGGAACGAGTGGCCTTCGCCCTCCTATAGCAGCTTTCCTATTTCGGATAGCCGAAGCGATGTCCAGACTGAACCACTTAGGCTGCGTTGAAGCAGGGGTGACCGGTTTTGAGGGCATGGCAGCAGACTGCAGCACCATAAACCGGTCCCAGAACGCACTCCACACTCCCTCGACATCGCCGCTGACCTCTAACCCCATCTCACCTACGCTATCCCGGAGGGTAACAAAGTCCGCCCGCCGTAGATCGAGCTTGCTGCCTCTCGAGTTACTACGCTTCACCCGAGGGACGCAGACACAGAACTTAATCAGACCGTGATCACTCCCGCCCAACGATTCGTCAACGGTGAGGCCAGTGACGAGGTTGTTTTCGTTCGTGAATACTAAGTCTAGAACGCTTTCGCCTCGTGTATGCCCATTGACCCACTGAGTGAGGAAGTTCTCATCAGCAAAGTCAACTAGCCTCCTACCTTCGGCATCAGCAGTCCTGTCTTCCCAGTTTATGCCGCGACAGTTGAAGTCTCCTAAAACTACAAACACCCTGTCCCCTAGCAGGCTACGGAGTTCGGTGTACAGGGCTATATCCTCCTCGAGGAAGAGATGCGAAGGTCTGTACACCAAGATTAACATATAGTTCGTCCCTCCCACGTTCAGATCGACGCCAAGCAGCTCCCGTTCCGATCGGAACTGGCAGTCAACCGGACTCAACGTGTCCCTCACGTATATTAGTACCCCTCCCCCGTCTTCACGGGTGCGGTTCTTGTGAAACATTCTATACCCGGGAATATCGAACTCCCCAACGTAGTCCCTACGATCAGTATGAATCCAGGACTCTGTGATAGCAACGATATCCTAGCATTCTGATGCTAAGAGCGTCCGTAGCTCGCAAAACTTAGTCCTAATCGACCTAGCATTAAAAAGCACTGCACGGAGGGAGCCTTCCATATTCTGACCGACCCCTAGCACGACCCGTTTCCCGAACAGCCAGGGCTGTCGAGAGTTGAAGAGCCCCTCACCAACGAGGGGTCAACTTCCGCAGGAGCCTGAGCCCCTTCCAACGGGGAAGGAGGGTCACCCACTTGTACATGGAGGCAACCTTCAGTTGAAGGTACGTCCGCCAGCGGCTCAACATCATCTCTACCCGGTGGGGGCCCGTCATCAATCCCGGGCTTGACCTCACCATACGGTATAGGTGCCGGTCGAGCAGCGCGCCTACCACACCTTTACCGTTGGCATTGAGGTGGACACCATCCCTCTGATAAAGGTCCCACCTACCCAGAACGCGTCGAAGGGGTCAACAAACCTCACGCCCAGTGGGACGCACAAGTCTTGCACCCTCTCGTTGATGCCAATGACCTTACTGATCGCGTGGTCACTGGCATTCATCCGCTGTAAAATACCCATCAACATTCCCCTGTCTGCCTTAAGTTTTAAATCATCCGCAAGAGACATGATCTCGGTTATGATCCCTTCCATCGAACCTACCCTACTTCCTTTGAGGAACAGGTCGTTGCCACCAGCATGGACAACGATCGCAGTCCTCCGACTAGCCACGCGCAGCTTCTCTAACTCCTTCCTTAAGTGCGCCGTTCCCCGCCCGGGTAAGCACCTTACCTTCCTCCTGTCCCGGTTTTCAGAAGCAAAGTACTTCTCCTGGCCCTGATCTGTGAGCCCCCAATCAAAACGGTGTCTTGCTCCTTCGCGCACAGGAGACTAAAGCGGTTGGAGGTCCTGACAGCGGCAACCGGGGTCTCAGGTTTCGGCTTCGCAGCCTTCTTGCCCGATACCTTTCGATACCCGTCGCCACCCGTAGACTCAGTCGCACTTACAGCACCCGACCCACCCCGACCAGCAGCTACATCCTTCGGTTTCTTTGGGCCATCAGTAGGCCCCTTCCCACCCTTTTTCTTTATCGACCCCTTCCTACCCTTCTCTATCGGCCCCTTCTTTGCGCTGCGCCCTCCCTTCCCTCCACCTTGCGTTGCAGTTCCGTGCATTCCACATGGGTCGCTGGCGATTCCTGACACCCTGGCCCCCGGTTGCACCTCTACTCTTTCTCCGCGGTCTCGAGCTCTGTCCAGTCCGTCGTTGGACCGCCTTTCCAGGGCGGCTATCCTATCAATAAGCTCCGAGGTGGAGGGCGCAGCCGCGTCAGCGACCGCCGCGCCTCCAACAGCCGATCTGGACGACTCGAACCGCCGGACCCTCTCCTCTAGCTTCTCGTACAACTGCATGAGTTCGCAAAAGCGGCACATGCTGAAGTGGTTGATCTTTTCGAAGCAAGCTTCAGTTTCTGCGGTTCAGTCATTGTAATTTATTTTTCTAACTCCGAATACACTGAATAAGATAAAGCGTTCTAGCAATGAAAACTATCGAAAACGTTCTAACCAGTACATAAAAATGGAGGAAGTCGGTGAATTCTTCCCGCGCAAGCCGTATCCGCCTATATGCAAGTGACGTTCATCCCATCCGGAAGACTACATCTCTCGCTACTGCCGCACCGACCAAGGGTTTCCCCAGGGCTGGACAGTCCCAAACGTGTCGCAGCTACCAACTGACAAACACTCGCGACGCAGGCGTCACGGATTTCCCGCCAAGAGCGACAGCGAGATGCAGCTCCTTACTAAGTCTTACTAGCCACTCACAAAGCCACACTCTTAGAATCCAGTGTTCAAGGGATATCCCACTAGACCCAGCAGCTACGCCCGAGACTTTCCGCTGGCCTGACAGCCAGCTGGGCAGTAAAGCTCTCTTACCTAAGAGCAGTACAGCCGAGTACCATCAATTGGTCACCAAAGAACGGTCGCAGGAGGCTGGTCAGGCCATTACGCGTTGGAATGGGCTTAACGGGGTACTAGCCATACTCCATTCATCGCGCCCCTACGCCTGGGACCCCTCCATCCCAGTCTCTCACGACCTACGAGCGTTAAATGGTGTTATTTATAGAGGTTCCAAAGCCTCTCTTCCCACACATGAGGTAGCAGTAGGGTTCTTATAGTAAAAGTAGAGAAAAAAATTTAATACTAAAAGAAAAGTTTTTTTTTGTAGTCAGTCAGAAGAGAGCATCCTTAACCTAAGCTAAAAGGACAGAGTAGAGATGGGATAGGGTCCTAGTAACCCATGGGACAGGATTGTCCAACAGACTTCACCCGCCCTCCCGAAAGAGAGAGAGAACCTAAAGAACTGGCAACCAATTTCTCTGGAATCCCACGACTCGGGACAGGAGGGCTATCACACCCCAAATATAAAGTTTACAACACCCAGAAGAAATGTGCATAACCTTTATACCCCCTGCGGAAGAACTATTGAGATATTTTAACCCTATGTTAATATATGCTGCTAACTAAAACTAACATGGTAGTGTAAGAATTGAGGATAAATGAAGCACGTGTCTTTGCATGTGTCTTTACTTGGGTAGTAGTTCCCGGATAGCAAGAATCCAGTGGGATGACGTTGATATTTGAAGTATAGAAAACAGCAACATCGGCAGAATGGATGACTGTTGTATCGATTTTTTTTATTGTATAGGGTGGTCCATAAAGGTGTTCCAAAACATTAATTTACCGCACATTATTTTTGGGAACACCTTTTTGGATCACTCTGTATTTGCTTCTTCTTATGTACGTAATAGTTTTGCACAGTGACTGACTTCATGAACGACTTATAACGTTGGGTATAAACGTATCCCAATGAAATTCGTTGTGTGAATGCGTTAAGACTTATTATATGTACACTAGCAGGACTATTAAAATTTTGCAAGGAACTCAAAACCCACTTGCAGCATAACGTCAACTAACACATCCACATTACGATTTCGGAATTTGGTATGAATCTATATCATGAGAAAACTTCAAGATTCTAAACTCTAGAGCAATATTTTCCAGCTGGGGTGTAGCGAAATTTCATGAAAATCCCAAAAATAAGTAACTGAAAATCCAAAAATCACTGAAGATATGGAAATTTTGAATAAAACAAAGCATTCGCGACTTATTACATCCATACGGAAACTGTACAGTTCAATTTTAAATTATGTTATATTAGGTGGGGGTGGGAAACAATGAAAGACGAACATCCCCTGGGGTGCCGCGAAAGAACAGATATGGCAATAGGGTTGCCTTCAGCCAGAAAAGGTTAGGGATCACAACTCTAGAGATACTTCCAGGGATCATAATATTTATTCCTTAACTTCTATATTTAATCAGTCACTGTGTAAAAGGTATAATAGGTTTAAATATTTTAATGACAGCTGCACTAAGTAGGCCTACCGTTGGGTTCAACAGCATGGAAATTTCTTTTACCTGTCCAAAGTGTGTAAGTCCAAGGACCTCAGAGGAGTTATTTTCTTCGTCGACAGAGCTCTCCGCCCTGTAAGAAAATGTGGAGTGTAATTTTACTTGTATTTTTATCCACGAAGGAACAAAATGTTTATTGGTAGTATCAGAAAGAAAAGAAGAAAATGGCAGAATCGAAATACTAATCAGAATGCAATATAATTAAAACTTAGAAGCCATATTTGGCTTCAATAGGCATGAAGTATGTCTAATGAAAACTAAATAAAAACCGCGAGGTACTCTATTAATTTTAAGCTATTTAGGCCTTCCATAAAAAATAATTACGCTTTCTTGAGCATTCTTAATTTAAATACTAAAATATTACTTCAAATATTTTTATTTCAATCTGAAAAAAAAGTGAGTCTAGTTGCACTGAATCTACCCACTACCAGTGCCGCCGAGAGGGCGGGGAAGCCGGGATAAATCCCCGGGGCCCGGACCTCTAGGGGTCCCGGAAAGAGGGGGAATAAAATCTAAAAATATTACTAAAGCAATTGATTAAATAACAGAGAAAAATATGGTTAATGAACATACATTTTATAGAGATTATCATAATCAAACTGAAACAGATAAAATATTATCCGCGGTCCACCAATGCCCAAGACCGACTGAAAGATCTGGGAACCATCGTAATTGAAAGCCAAGTTAGCCCGTACTTTAAATTTCATCAGAATCATTTACCACTTTGCGAGAGAGAAGGCAAAGAAAGTACACTTCTAATTATGAAACTCTCGCAGTAAACAATTGTCTTGCCTGCATGGACCGGTACTGCATTTGTAAATTGTATGGTAATAGAATTAATATAATTGATTCGAAAAATAAAATGGTCATTTTCTTCCGAGTTGTTTATTCATACTGTATGTTTTGAATAGTGACTTGGACATATAATCAGTTTGCTTGTTATGTACACAAAAAAGCATTCATAATATAATACTGAGTAAACAGGGGGGCACATATAGCAATCCTTCCCCGGGGCCCGTGGCAGCTCTCGGCGGCCCTGCCCCTAACGGGTGGAACTCAGCTACTTATATAGGAGGGAAGCCCGCTATACCGATCACGTACAGTCACTGCTGGTAACAACAACAACGCCAGGAGACACGTAGGTCTAGCAAAATAGAGCACCAAGAATGACAGACAGGGTAAAACTAGGATAGCATTGACGAAACGAACTCGTTTGCTTACGGATAAGTAAAGTAGCTATACTATATATGTATAGCAATGAACAAAGGAAGACGGTTTTGTCTCATTTTCAGATACTTTTTCTTTTTAAACTCTGTCACTTGCAGTCTTTTTTCTGAATAAAGATTTTTTTTTGTGTTTTTTTATTTACTTTCGTATCAGTCTTTTGTTGGACGTCATGAATTTAACATTTACTTTCTGAACTGCATTTTATTTTTTAAGTTCTTTTTTAATTTATCTATTAATTAATTTTTTAAATTTATTTATTAATTTCTTTTCAATTTCTTTTCAATTTCATTTCAATTTCTTTTGTAATTTCTTTTGTAAATTCTTTTTTAATTTCTTTTTAATTTCTTTTGTAATTTCTTTTTTAATTTATTTGTTAAATTCTTTTTTAATTTCTTTTTAATTTCTTTTGTAATTTCTTTTTTAATTTATTTTTTAATTTCTTTTTTAATTTCTTTTGTAATTTCTTTTGTAATTTATTTTTAAAATTCTTTTTAATTTCTTTTTTAATTTCTTTTTTAATTTATTTTTTAAATTCTTTTTTAATTTATTTTTAATTTCTTTTGTAATTTCATTTGTAATTTATTTTTTAATTTATTTTTTAATTTATTTTTTAATTTCGTTTTAATTTCGTTTTAATTTCTTTTGTAATTACTTTTTTAATTTATTTTTTAAATTATTTTTTAATTTCTTTTGTAATTTCTTTTGTAATTAATTTTTAAATTCTTTTTAATTTCTTTTTTAATTTATTTTTAATTTCGTTTTAATTTCTTTTGTAATTACCTTACCTTACAAAGGTTCCGCGCGATGATTTCTCATTTCGCGAAGGTCAAGCTTGTCGCCCCTCCTCTCGAGTTGGCCTGGTGAAGTAGTGAGTTGGATTCTTGCGCTCTCCACCTCACATAGCCAGGTACGCCCGGCTCATCGGGGATTGTTCTGAGCCAGGCGTCTAGTCTTCTTTTGAAGATTTCCACTGCAACTCCCTTCGTGTTTCTTAGGTCTTTGGGCAACTGATTAAACAGTTTTGGTCCTCTCACTACAAAACTATTTTCTTTCAGGGTTAAGGATGTTCCCTGTCTCGCCTTCAATTTGGGAATACGACACAGTCTACCGCTTCTACTTTCCATCGTTGTTTGGGGAGTTATGGGATTCAGAGTAAGATTAGGGACTAGTTTCTCCATTATTTTCCAAGTGTAAATAATGGTGTATCTCTCTCTTCTCCTTTCCAGTGAATATAGGTCTAGTTCTCGTAACCTTTCCCAGTAATTTAGTTCTTTGCACCCATTGATCTTGGCTGTGAAGCTTCTTTGGATCCCCTCCTGCTGTCTAATGTCTTCTTTTTTATATGGGGAAGTTAGGACCGAGCAGTATTCTAATTTGGGTATGATCAGGATTTTCAGTAGAGGAATCATTACATTCCTATCCCTTCGTTTAAAGGTTCTCAATATCTGACCCGTTATTCTCTTTGCTCTGTTTACTGCTATCTTATTTTGTGTTTCAAATTTCGCATCATCTGTCGTTACAACCTCTAAATCTTTTGCTATGGAATTTCTCTGAATTTCCTGTCCATTTGGGGTATAATATTCCATGCACTTTAGGTCTTCTCTTTTTCCGTACCGTAATAGCTGAAATTTCTCGGTGTTAAACTTCATATTGTTGTCTTCAGTCCACTTGTAGATTTTGTTTATGTCGGTTTGTAGAGATCCTATGTCTTCTGGGTTTCTTATTTTTCTACTGATCTTTGTGTCATCCGCAAAGGATGTTACTGTGCTGTCTCTGGTAACGTCCTCATCTATGTCAGTTAGCATGATTATGAAGAGTAGTGGAGCTAATACTGTTCCTTGTGGTACTGAGCTGAGGACCTCTGATTCTGATGAAGATACTCCTTGTACTGTAACGACTTGCCTCCGCTCACTAAGGAAATTATATATCCATTTCCCTACTTTTCCTGTTATTCCCATATATTTCAGTTTATGTATTATGATTCAGTGGTCACACTTGTCGAACGCTTTAGCAAAGTCTGTGTATAGTACATCATAGTTTTCATTACTTTCAAGTGAATCAATAATGTTGTTGTAGTGTTCCATTAGTTGTGATAGGCATGATCTGCCTGATCGAAACCCGTGTTGGTTATCATTGAATTTTTTCTGAGTTTCCAAAAAGTCATAGATTTTCTGTCTAACTATTCTTTCAAATATTTTAGTGAGATGAGATGTAAGCGACACTGGCCTATAGTTTTTGGCCTGGGATGATCTCCTCCTTTATATATTGGGACTATGTTCGCGCTCTTCAGGATGCCCGGTATTTCTCCCGTGTCTAATGATCGTCTCCATATCCAGTATAGGGGCTCAGCGATTGCATTCTTGCAGTTTTTGATCAGTGTGGCATTCCATTTATCCGGTCCTGCCGCTGAGTGTGTTTTTAGTTTCGCTATGGCTTGTGTAATATCATCCGTCGTAAAGTCGAAATCCGTTATACTTTCCCCTTGTGGTTCTTCTTCAAAGAACGCGTTTCTATCGCAAATCAATTTGTCAGTTTTTGGGATACTGAAAGATGATTCATACTGAGCTTTTAATATTTCAGATACTTCTGTTAGATCATCAGATAAATCACTGTTCTCATTTTTTAATTCCTTTTTTAATTTATTTTTTAAATTCTTTTTTAATTTCTTTTGTAAGTTCTTTTGTAATTTATTTTTTAAATGCTTTTTTAATTTCTTTTTTAATTTCTTTTTAATTTCTTTTCTAATTTCTTTTTTAATTTCTTTTTTAAATTCTTTTTTAATTTCTTTTGTAAGTTCTTTTGTAATTTATTTTTTAAATTCTTTTTAACTTCTTTTGTAATTTATTTTTTAATTTCTTTTTTAATTTCTTTTTTAATTTCGTTTTAATTTCTTTTCTAATTTCTTTTTTAATTTATTTTTTAAATTCTTTTTTAATTTCTTTTGTAAGTTCTTTTGTAATTTATTTTTTAAATTCTTTTTAATTTCTTTTGTAATTTCTTTTTTAATTTCTTTTTTAAATTCTTTTTTAATTTCTTTTGTAATTTATTTTGTAATTTCTTTTTTAATTTATTTTTTAAATTCTTTTTAATTTTTTAATTTCTTTTTTAATTTCGTTTTTTTTAATTCTTTTGTAATTTTTTTAATTTCTTTTTTAAATTCTTTTTTAATTTCTTTTGTAATTTCTTTTGTAATTTCTTTTTTAATTTATTTTTTAAATTCTTTTTAATTTCTTTTTAAATTTTTTAAATTTATTTTTAAATTTTTTTAATTTCTTTTTTAATTTCTTTTTTAATTTCTTTTGTAATTTCTTTTTTAAATTCTTTTTAATTTTTTTAATTTCTTTTTTAATTTCTTTTTTAATTTCGTTTTAATTTCTTTTGTAATTTCTTTTTTAATTTATTTTTTAAATTCTCTTTAATTTCTTTTTTAATTTCTTTTTTAATTTATTTTTTAAATTCTTTTTTAATTTCTTTTGTAATTTCTTTTGTAATTTCTTTTTTAATTTATTTGTTAAATTCTTTTTTAATTTATTTTTAATTTCTTTTGTAATTTCTTTTTTAATTTATTTTTTAAATTCTTTTTAATTTCTTTTTTAATTTCTTTTTAATTTCTTTTTTAAACTCTTTTTTAATTTATTTTTAATTTCTTTTGTAATTTCTTTTGTAATTTATTTTTTAAATTCTTTTTAATTTCTTTTTTAATTTCTTTTTTAATTTCTTTTTTAAACTCTTTTTTAATTTATTTTTAATTTCTTTTGTAATTTCTTTTGTAATTTCTTTTGTAATTTCTTTTTTAATTTATTTTTAATTTCTTTTTAATTTCTTTTTAATTTCTTTTTTAATTTCTTTTTAATTTCTTTTTTAATTTCTTTTTTAATTTCTTTTTTAAACTCTTTTTTAATTTATTTTTAATTTCTTTTGTAATTTCTTTTGTAATTTCTTTTGTAATTTCTTTTTTAATTTATTTTTAATTTCGTTTTAATTTCGTTTTAATTTCTTTTTAATTTCTTTTTTAATTTTTTTTTTAATTTATTTTTAATTTCTTTTTTAATTTCTTTTTTAGGATTATCCGAGACTTTTTCAGTTGAGGTCTGCAATTAATTGATGGAGTTAAATTTTTTATTGTTCCTACTTTCTTTTGCTAGTTTTGAATATTAAGAGAGTACTGGAAAAGTTCTGCTGATTGCCGATTCTATTCAGCAGAGAAGGCATAAATTTCATACAAAAATGGTGGTAGGAGGTATTTTTATTTTTCTTTCTTTCTAACTCTTTCACGTTCTACGGTTAATATCATATATATTAATTTAGAATCCATAAGTAACGTTGAGGTTTAACGAAAAGAAAATGATTCTTTCTACCAAAATTAATTTGGTTTTAATCACGTACTTAACTCTAAAACGCATTTTTATTTTATTAAATCGATAAATTAATGACAGAAAATTGTGGATTCACGGCTGAAATTCAAAATGAATTACGGAAATAGCTTTTAAATTTTAATTTACTTACGAAATTAGGGACAGTAACCTATTATGTAAATAATAAATAAATGAGTAAATTCCCTCAAAATGATTATATCATGTCCGGATTTCTACTTAGTAACTCTAAATTCAGAATGTTAAAGAAACTTACCATGGAGTACTACTGCAAGCGTGTGTAAGTGTTAAATATCTCGCACCAAAATTGTAGAAAGTTCTCAAAACGGCCAAAGAAGAATTGATCATGTGTCCTCCTTCGACGCCAATTAGTGAAGCGATTTTGTTATCGAAGTAGGCGTCAAGAATTCCTGAACAAACACTTCGTTACAAAAACCATGTTTTTTTTATTACATTTTGTTTATAGGCACGAATAACTGAGGGCCTCCTAGAAAGAAGTGACTAAGCGACAAAAATTAAAAAAACAAAACAAAACAGAAAACGCAGTTAAAAGTTGTACCAATTTGGAAGTGGAATAACTTTTAAACTAGGAGGGTCTCACTTTGCCTTCTTGCGTTAGTGTATACACCACAATAATAAATAATTAACTCACGAGTGTTTGAACCTGAAGTATATTGTATATGGAGGAAAAGCCGGACAGAGTTTAATCAAAGCTAATATTTGGATTAATCGACGCCCAACAAACAAGAGTACATTTACTAAACGTTTGTAACGAGTCTATAAACGTTCTAAAAGGTTTGATTTATAACGACTTTTGATTGGAGGCCAAAGCGTTTGATGGGATTCGAAACTCCAATCCTATCACTTTGATCGCGTTACATAAGATTAATGTACACCAGAACCACCACAATTGAAAGCGGAGATTTATTCAGTTTTTAGAGCAAAAAATCACCACGTAAAGATAATTCTTTATGGGTGGAAAATAAGACTTCATTCCACAATGCTCGAATCCTTCTTCGTAAATGAAAAATGAACAAGTTCTCGAGGTTTGAACTGTGAAGGATAATAATTTGTGGGCTGAAGCATTTTGTTTTGTTTTGCGCAATAAACTCTATTATTTTTAAAGAATTACGCGAGAGGGCTTATCTGGATTATGAAAATGAAAAACTTTATTGGTAGACCATTCATAGTCCATATGATTAATGTACACTTCCGTTCAGAACTCTCTTAACAGCAATGTATGATACATTGGCCACGTAAGGAAAAATTAGTTTTCAATTTAACTCCGAACTTAGTATATAAAAGCGTTTTTCACGATAAGCATATTATATTCATTTTCACAAATGATATTCCAGCAACTTTAGTTTACTAGTTAGCAATAATGACATATACTGTATACGTGAACTAGTTAGCACTTATCAGATATATGAACCCTAACTATTACGTAAATACCTTCAGGAGAATCCGCAAATTGTAGATCGTCAGAATATTTATCAGTAAGTCTCTTTATTATATCGATTTGTTCAAATCCAGCGACCACGCTCTCCGTTATGGAAAAATTGCAAGGCGTCCATGCGGCCCAAAACTAAAGGAAAGAGGTTTTATTATTAAAGGCAGTAGTGAAAGTAGGACGGTACAATCCGGTCCGCACAACTGGAAAAAATTATCATCCGGCACGGTATACCATTAAGTGAATGGGAATTACACCACACACACACACACACACACACACACACACACAAAGTTAAGTATAATAGTCTAAATTAATTGACTAAGTAATCATTTTATGAAATGCTATTTTTGTTTTGAACTATTTTTTTCCTTCTAAAAACTTACTAGTTAATTATTATAAATAAATTCTTGTACAAACTTATGACTCAATTTATTTATTTAAATAAATGAAAAAAATGAAAGATGGAGGGAAGTTTAAGGGATGTGACAACGTAATGTTGAGGTTTTGAGCGTTTAGGCAGTAGGCACAGTACCAGTAAGAAATAAAATCTAACTACATCACTGATTAATGGTATTAGTATAATAGTTCCGCGATTAAAATAGTCTACAATTAAAAATGAAACGTTTATTTTAATTAAAAATATTAAAGAATGTAATCAACTTGATAATAATGATTTATTTTTGTTTTATTTAAGGAACGGAATTTAAAATGCTGTCCTTAATGCATTGATTTCCAACCCTTTCTGACTGAAGGCACCTCAGTGCCGTCTGTTCTTCTTTCGTGGTATTATCATATCCTACTGTTCAACATCCAGTTCCCTCCACCACCCTCCCAACACCGCCTAACTTAAAACTGAGAGGACGCAACTTCCGTGTGGACGAAATAAATTTGAAATTTTCAGATGTTCGGTAACCTTGCAATTTTCAATTACTTGTTTTTACCATTTTCATGAAAATTACGGCACCCCAAGATAGTTACCCCGCGGTAACCCGGTTGAAAAAAGCTGCTTTACCGCCTGCCTAGCAGCATTTGACTGATTTTGAGTCGGCTAACGTCAGGCGATTTTATTTTGTCTCAGGAAAGACCCGCGGACATTAAAGGGTAATTTATAACAAAGCGGAAGAAATAAAAAAAAATGTTTGAATGATAAATTATGAAATTAATTCGTTCGTTTATGAAATTTGTGTGATCGGTTCCTTCAACTCAGTGGTTCCCAACCTTTCTTGTATGGTTACCCAAAACCCAATTCTAATCCAGTTCTATTACCCCAATCATGAGTTATTATTTTTTTTTAACTTCTGGATTATCACAACGTTATTTTTTATAACATCTGGATCGCGTATCATTATCCCACAAAATAGTTGTCTTTTCCTCAGTGAAGTAATTTAACCCTAGGTTGTTGTTGTTGTTGTTATTGGTGGTGGTGGTAGTGGTGGTGGTGGTGGTGGTTAGCCGATCAGCCCACCCTGATCGAGCAAGCCGGTGACACGCAGCTAACCGATCGCCCTCTCCGGAGTGGAGCAGAGGTTCAGCGCACTAGTGATGCTGTATTGTGTTCGTTGTTGTGCTAGAGCGTACAGTCTGTTATAATGTGTTCAGTTGTTTGGGGTATGTCCTGGTACAGGTGGCAGGTGACGTCTGTGGAGTTGTCTAGTCTGTGTTTATATGTCTGTAAGTTGGGGTGATGTTCACATCGGAATCGTGCTAAGTTAACTCGATCCGATCTGCTCAGGCTGATCTCTGACCTGTCAATGGGTGGCGGCTTCGCACCTAGGACCGCATTCAGACCGAGTCGTGTCAGTGCGTTGTGGGTTAAGTGTGTGTGTGTATGTGTTTTCTGTACTGTCTTTCTGGTGTTACCTTAATGGTGCGAGATGCATGATTGTACATGTAGTGGCAAGGGTGTTGTGGGTTAGCTGTCGCTGCTGCCATGAATTGTGTTCCCTTAATTTTCAGTATTTTTGTTTCTGTGTGCAGGTGTTTTATTGGTGTTGTTTAAGTACATCCTGTAATGATACGAACTGCGTTGTTTTGTACTGTCTGTAAGGTGTTTATGTGTGTGTTTGAGATAATGGGTGCCCAGCATGGGCTAGCATAGTCCATAACTGAGCGAATATATTGTTTGTATATGAGTGATGTTGTTTCCTGCTGGTGTCCAAAGTTTGTGCCTGTTAGTACCCGAAGCGTGTTAAATCTTGACGTACGAGTGGCGGTCAGAAAATAAGTTTACACGGCGTATAATTTCGTAACTAAAGGACCTACATTGATTATGTTTGTATCAGGTGAATTCGTTAATCATTGATGGCAGCACTGCATGTCGATTCGGCTGCCATCTACCGTACATTGGTTATATGAGTCAGTTGAACATGGCGGCTCGACTGGAACAGTGCCCTGTCATTTCTGCAACGATATTCCGAGTCTGTCAGTGGTCAAGAATTTCTTGAGCGCATTTGTTACAGGAGACGAGACATGGATTCATCACCGTAGTCCGGAAAAAACGTGCCAGCATGGAATGGAAACACCCTGGGTCTCGCGACCAAAGAAGTTCAAGATTGTGAGGTCCGCTGGCAAAGTGATGGTTACCGTGTTTTGGGATCACAAAGGCGTTTTGCTCGCAGACTTCATGCAAAGAGGCACAACAATCAATGCAGCTGCATATTGTTCAACACTGGAACGTTTACGAACGGCCATTAAATGTAAACGTCCTGGACTGCTCCGTAGGGCAGGGCACCGTTTCAGTCGAACCGCCATGTTCAATTGATTCATATAACCAATGTACGGTAGATGGCAGCCGAATCGACGTGCAGTGTTGCCAACAATGATGAACGATTTCACCTGATACAAACATAATCAATGTAGGTCCTTAGGTTACGAAATTATACGCCGTGTAAACTTATTTTCTGACCGCCCCTCGTACATTTGTTTTTAATGTCCTGAATGTGGTTTGCAAAAGATAATGATGTGTTGCATGTGACACCAAGTATTTTGGGCCTGTGAATGTGTGGAATGTTGGTGTTGTTTAGTGTAAGCTGTGGAGTTATCTGGTGTTCTTTTGTTTGCTTGTTAGCAAGGTGATGGTTAATTTTGTGGGCGCTACTTTGAGTCTATTATGTGTGAGCCAGTCTTGTATACTGTTTATATATGTTTGTAGGTTATTTGTAGCGGTGTCGATGTTGTTGTAGGTGGATGTTAGAGTGATGTCATCTGCATATGATGATAAGGTAAGCTTGTTATCTATGGGTGTTGGAATGTCATGCATGTATAAGTTGAACAGCGTTGGTGAGAGAACAGAGCCTTGAAGGACCCCGTTCGGAAAAAGCTTGTTTTTGGATGACTTGCCATTAAATGTGACATGCGAGTATCTTCCTGAAAGATAGTTGCTCAGCCACCTTTTGGTGTTATTGTGCATGTTTGTGTTGAGTATTTTTCTTATGAGAGGGAAGCGTGGGATAGCATCAAATTTTTTACTAATGTCTATTGTTGCTAATAGTGTACGTTGAGCTGGTCGTCTGGAGTTGATGCCATCCATGATGTGCTGCGTGAGGTTAGTGAGTAATGTCGTGGCTGAGTGGTGAGTGGTATGTGTGGCTTGATGATTTGTAAGATTAGTCTTTCTGTTACTTTGGAAGGTGTGCATGGTAAAGTAATGGGTCTATAGGAAACTGCTTCTGTTGGATTTTTGTTTGGTTTGAAAAGTGTAATAATTTTATCTTATTTTCATATGTTAGGAATAATACACTGTTGTCTGTTGGTATGAATATGTGCTGATGTTTGTGAGGGCTAGTATTCCCTGCGGGCCCAAGTGTTTAAGGTGTATGTTAGAGATGTTGTCTGGTCCAGTAGCCTTCGAATTCTTAATGTTTTTGATGATCTTGGTGGTCTGGTTCTGTATTGAAGGGTGTAATGGTCGTGTTGAGTCTGTAGGTTTTTTGTGTCTGGCTGTTTGTCTGTCTGCGTGTTTCTGGTTGTTGTCTCTTTTTAAGTGACTTATCTTTGCGTAGTGATTAACTAGAATGTTAGCTTGTTGTGTATATGTTGGGATATTATTTTGGCTGCGACGGAGAGCCGCGTGTGAGATGTGAATGCCGCTGTTAGAGTGGGTAATGCTGTTTATAGTCTTGTATAGCCTGGATGTATCTGTAGAGTGGTTTATTGTTGTTATGAATTCCCTAAATGTTTCTGTTTGTTTTTCTTTAAGTTTGTTGTTTATTTCTGTGTTGAGCTGTTGTATCTGCTGATTTATGGTTTCTGTGTGTGGTGTTTGTGTGGTATGTTTGAGGTTGTTACGTTGCCTTATGAGGTGGACTATTTCTCTAATGTAATTTGGGTTGTATTTCCTAATGTTCCCTTGGGTATGTATTTGTTTGCATCATTGATGATCTCATTGAATGTTTTGAGTGTTGTATTGATGTTTATGATGGGTGTGCTGTTTAATTTTTTCGAATTGTTCCTCAGTCTGTATTTTGAACTGTTCCCAATCAGCTTTCTTGTAATTTCTGTAAGTGTGCCTAAGGCTGTTGGAGCAGAGTGTAGAACGTGTTATAATGATGATGGGCAGGTGGTCTGATGACAGTTGTTTTTCTGTTCTCCAGTGTGTATGTGTTGCTAGTGAGGTGGAACAGAACGTTATGTCTGGGGAGGAGTTTGAGTATCCTGCTTCATGTGGTATGTATGTTCTTCTGTGTTGTTAAGAATGAAGAGACTGTTTAGTTGTGTGGCTATGTTGGCACCTCTAGTGTTGTTTTGGTTGTGCAGGTACTGTTATTTTTTTTTTATTGGGTTCAGAATCCCAGCTGAGCCCTGAACGGCTAAGCTCTGAAGGGCCAGTTTAATCTAAAGCCCAAGTTAAGCTAGACTAAAACTTACGGACTTGGAGGTCCTATTAGCTCCTACTTCAGGGTTGCTGACTCGATGTGGGCCTACCTTAGGCCTCAGTTGCATAAAATTAAGATAAGAAACAAAAGGGGCACTATTTATGGTCTTCTTTCTAAACCTTGCAACAACACACAACCTGCACCATTGCACGATGCAACAATCTTGTATCTAAACAACCACGCTGAATTGCAAGAGAGCTTTCTATAAGACCACGCCCTGTAAATGCCGCATTCAACAAACGAGTAGGAAGGTCGCGCAGTGCCCCAAAAAAATGATGCCACAAGAGTGCCCAAACAATGATGCCACAAGAGCCCAAAAATGCTAGCTCTAAATTAAGTGAATTTTTCACTAACCTTACAATTATGAGATGGATATATACACGCACACCTTAACTCAATATATACAAGCAATGCTGCATCAATCAGCTTAGTCATCATATCGCCTTGGGACAACAATGGCTCTTCCTCTTCTAGCTTTTCTAACAGGTACCAACTAGTGTCTTTAGCGTTGAAGTCTCCTCCTAAGATGACATTAGTGAGAGAGGCCAGATTGTGTAACTGTGGATTGTAATTGGCTGGCACCTGAGGTGAACTATCTGGTGGGATGTAAATGTTGATGAGTGTGGTGGTGTGTTTTGCGCGTGTTTTAATGTTAACGGCCTATATTTCTATCGTGTTATCTGTTTGGATTGTATTTGTAATGTTTTAGGTCAATGCTTTTACGTATGTAAGTGATGAGTCCACCCACGTGACCCCCAGTACGATCTTGACGGATTGTCGTGAAGTCAGGGATGGTGGGTGTTTTGTGTGTGCGTTTTAGTTTTGTTTCTTGTATAAGTGCTATGTGAATGTTTTGTTTGTGTACGAATTCCCTAAGCTGCATGATTTTGCTTGTGATGTCATCTACGTTGTACTGTAATATGTTAATATTATGTTTCCGCATGTGTCTCATGGTCCTATTGTGTCTATGTCTTTGTGTATGGTGACATGTGTAAGTTGTAGTGGGGCCTGGATTAGTCTTAATGTCGCCGGAGAGTAAGAGTAGTCCGGGGAGCACGTCCGGCACGCAATTGCTCCCCATAAATGAAAAAATTGCACGCTAGTATAGGTCCGGCCCCGGAAGCCGATCGGCACTCTGACCGTGCCACGCAACAGGCCGTCGACTGTGCCAGTCTGGCCAACCGTAGACAGCCCGCTGCACGGAGATTTGAGGAAGTTTGGCCACCAACGCGTTGATGTCTTCGGTTTGACGTCGCCTCTTCTTCGCGTTGTCGTTCCACGTTTTTTCGTTGACGTTGACGTGTTGACGTGTTCCGCGCTGGAGGATACAACTACTGCTAGAAGCTTCCTCGTCAGCTGCTAACTTTTGGTTTTAATACTGTGTGTAGATTCAGTTATTACTGTGAATCTATTAAAAGAACATTCTCTGTTATTTTGTGCGTATCCTTCGTCTGCAATTTTGTATTGCTCTCTCTGTTGGAGTTCTGAAAATGTATTGCCCGTCTGTCTGCTAAATTGCTGTAATATGGACTCTGTTTCTTCTATTTCTCCTTCCTTTAATTTACACTAGAAATATGTCTAAAATCCAATACAGAAATCCCAACCATAGGTTGGGAACCACTGCTTTAATGTGAAGGGAGAAAACAGTACTTCAAAATGAACTCATCAGTTTTACCATTTTGACTTTCTTTGCTTGAATTCTTTGAACACAAAAAAAGGAAGCGGCCAAAAATGGCGTACAAAATTAACTTCACATCTATACCTGAGCTCCAATTATTCCTTCGATAAGAAGAGGAAGATCAGTACGCGAGAAAGGACTTGAGGCCCAAGGTTCCATCTCTGTTAAACTTTCGTCAAAGGGGACTGAACCTAGTCGATTTCTCGCATTAAAGAAAATAGTCACTGCTAATTCATTATGACTGAAAGAAAAAGAACAAAGAAATAATAATAATGAAAGTATTAACATTGTCTATTAATATTAACATTATCCAACAAATATCACTAAACTCAAATATATCTGATTAATCCCAAATGCTAAATATTAAAAGTCAAATCATGTAAAACAGTCATTGTATTGTTATTAGTGTGAAAAATACAGACGTATAGACCAAAAATTACGGACAAAAACCAGGTAGGACACTAAATAGGATTAAGTTGTGCAACCAGACGTTTGCTATGAATATTTCTAAGAATGTCAGTCTTTAATTCACGTAGAAATGAAATTTGTGATACTAGTATGATGCTTACACTAATAACTTAAAGATTCATCGCAAATAATCTGACCATTCTTCAGAAAAGCTCTTAGCAACGGCTGGTTTCAAAGAAAAATAATTCTTATGCGAGTGTTCCATCTGGTTATTGGTTAAACTATCGTGAGACTGACCCGTCAATAAGGGGTACTTCTGAAAGGATTCTTTCCACTTCTTCTAATCTGTCTTCTAGGGTGTCCGGTTCCAAAGAGACGAACTCTGCTCTTCCCCTTAACGCAAACAAGAAGAAGAAGACAAATGGCGTAAACATTCTACAAAGTTTCGTTTGGAAAACAAGAATAACCTAAAACAAAACGAAAAAAATAAAGTTAGTCTGAAGTTTGTTACTGAGTAAGGAATGGTAAATGCATTTACTTTTTTCCGGACAGTTAGTCGAAGTTAGCATATCGGAAAGGTTTCTAGGTTTGTTACAGTGCGGACGTGACGACAAAACCAGCTCACTGAACAGCTGTTTAAATAAGTTAGCGTCCAGTCTACCTATATACGTCTATGATTATTATTACAATAAAGCGTGGAGGCAGTATTCACAAGAAATAAACAAAATGGAGGCATTATCCACCAAATAATAATAATAATAATATTTTATTTTAAGTGTGTTTTGGGGGATGTTTAACTTCCTTCGTAATAGCAAATATCATTTGATGGAGAGGAACTACAGCTTTACGTGGGATCCGAACCACGGATCACTACATTATCTGGACGTGGAGGATAGTCACCCATCCAAGTATTCTCCAGATCCAATTTCGCTTAACTTCGCTAATCGACGGGAAGCGTTGTACCGACATGGCCACGATAGTATAGCCCATTCTAAGTGGAAAAGAAGAACTTCGGTCCTCGAGCAAGTTTTAATAACCCTTTTTTTCCGGCGTTGTTCTTTAAAACCTAAAGCTTAAGGCCTAAATTAAATAAAATAAATATTCTAATTAATAACTGTTTACTCTTTTTTGAAGTTATTGTAACGTTGTAAAAATTGTAATACTAATATTTAATTTATTAGTGAAGAATTTAGCTGTTTATCTAAAATTTATCATTCTAAGAAAAGTTATGGGGTAAGTTTAAGAAGGGAAAATCCTAAAGTAGCATAGTTCAACTTTCCATTCGTGTAAAATTACGATCGACGTACGGAAGTTTTAATTCAATTTGATGAATTTAATAAAAATAATTATTCAGGATTAAAACACACACATAAGCAAAGTTACTATAAAAAGGCGTGTAAGAGAGGATGAGGTATTCCGTAACTTAGATAACTGTATGAAAATAAAAACCCACTCTAATAGACAGAGTTTATTTTCACGACAGTTTCGACGCCCACTGGCATCCTCCTCGGGTGGATACAGAAACACGAATGAACCAAAACAAGAGGGAAAAACAGTCCAGGGACCGACCGTTAAGAAATTCGCACCTAGGTTAGATCCCATTCTCCCGACACCGGAAGGGCATTTTCATTAAGTACATTCGCGCAAATTTAAAACTATCTTCCTGTTCTAAACATACAGATTCTAATATATTTTTTTTTACATAATTATTACATTTATTATTAAATTTATTACATTTAATATTGCATAATTATTTATTACAGAAATTATAAATTTATTATTACATTGGTTATTACATTATTGTTTACTATACAGAACTTATAAACCGAAAAACGAATGAAAAAGCCGATTAGGAAACAATCCAGCGACCATTGAGAAATTCGCACCTAGGTTAGATACCGTTCTCCCGACACTGGAAGGGCATTTTATTACAGGGTCCGCTTATAAGTACATTCCCACAAATTAAAACTATCTTCTTGTTCTATACATACAGATTCTAATATTTTGACATAATTACTGCATTTATTATTACATTTACATTTTTTAACATTTATATTATTACCTTTACCCTAATTATTAAATTTATAATATTACCTTTATTATTACATCTGTTGCATTTATATTTATTTCCACAATTTATTACTTCCATTATTACATTTACTAAAGCGAGTAAGGAAACATTCCAATCCAGAGACATTTAAGAAATTCACACTTAGGTTCGAACACGTTCCCACGACTCCGTAAGGGATTTTTTGACCAAGAATCTCATTAAAGGGTCTAACTTATAAGTACCTTCGCACAAATTAAAATTATCTACTTTTTCTATACACACAGATTCTATTATTTTTCTTTTGACATAATTATTACATTTATAAAGTACCTTACTTGATTCCCAATCTATAGCATGATTATTTTGGCTGGCGTGATAAAAAATGGCATTATTAGTATTACAACTTCTGAAGGCATATTTGTGTTCTTTAATACGGGTTTCAATATTTCTTCCAGTTTCTCCCACGTATACTAAATCACAACTTTTACAGGGAATGCTGTAGACACAGGCTTGTTCCTCTTTTGCCACGTTATTCCTAACCAATTTACTTTTCACGGTAGACGAATATTTGAACGCCAAAGCAAACTTAAAATCTTTCGTCAACGGTTTTACTCTTTCTAAGCCGGCAATGTAAGGCAAACTCACATATTGTTTTTGGTTAACTGAAGGTTCCCGAGGGGCATAAAAAGATTTTCTGGCTTTAAAATACGCCTTTCTGATAAACCACTCGGGATATTTTAAATCCTTAAAAATGTTCCAAATCTTTGAATTTTCCGGGTCCAGCAAATGTGGGCTACAAATCCTGAGTGCTCTTAGAAACATGGAAGAAATAATTGAGCTTTTAACCCCTTCATCATGATATGAAAAATAATGAATGTACGAATTACAATGAGTAGGTTTTCTATAGACCGTGAAATTGGGCTTTCCGCTTTCGTTAATGACCAAAACATCTAGAAAAGGTAATTGTTTGTCGTTCTCCCATTCATATTTAAATTTAATAGAGGGAACAAGATTATTTAATGACTGAAAGAAAGTGTCAAAGTTGTTCCAGTGGTCAGGCCAAAGTGAGAAAATATCATCTACATAACGAAACCAAATTAGATTCCTGGGACATATTGTTTGCAACAATTCCGACTCATAGTATTCCATGTATAATGTACTCAGTATTGGGGACAAAGGAGACCCCATTCCCATACCAAAACGTTGCAAATAAAATTCTTCACCGAAGGAGAAGGCATTATTGGTGACACAGAGTTTTATCAGTTCTAAAAATACAGATGTGGGCATGCCTAGTTCTACGTTACATGTTGGCAATTTTCTATCTAAAAAACTAAGTACATCATCAATGGGAACTTTCGTAAACAAGGACTCAACGTCAAAACTGATCATTCTTCCCCGTTTTAAATCTAAGGACATAACTTTGTTAATAAAGTCACAGGAATTAGTGATGTGCGAGCCTGAAAATTTACCAACTAATGGGGATAATTTATCTGCAAGAAATTTAGATAACCTGTAACTAAAGGAACCCCTGTGTGAAATAATGGGACGGAGTGGTATATTAATCTTATGGGTTTTGGGTAGGCCGTAAATGTGGGGAGTTTGGGGTTAATCTGTAGAAATCTTTTAGGATCAATCGCCGGGACATCTTTTAATAAGTTCCTGATGGTTTTGTTGAATTCGGCAGAAAGACGCTTTAGGGGGGACGATCTCACTTTGGCGTAGGTGAATTCATCACTAAGTAACGCTTCCATTTTTTGTTTATAATCACACTTGTCCAAAATAACCACAGTGTTACTTTTGTCCGCTTTAGTGACAAATATTGCTTCATTCTTCCTGAGCTTGTCTAAAGCTAACCGGAATCTTTTGGGAATAGAGTCCAATGAGTTGAAATGTTCCAGAAACTTGCTCAGAATCAAACCATTTAAACACGGAATATCCACCCTGGAATTAACTACGGAAGACACAAATCTAAAACAATGTTTTTATCGGGTTTAAGGGCAAACGACAGCCCTAAATTAAGAACTTCCTTTTCGGATTTGGATAAGACATATGTCGATAAATTTAAAACGGAACCTTCCACCGCACACTTTGACCAAGCACTTTCATCACATAAATAGGATAGCTTTCTGTTAAGTCGTTGTTCAGTGCGTCTAGTCTCCACGTCGCATTTATAATCTGCAGTTTCAAACAGCGCCACAAGTAGTTCACACGACACATGCGATTTAAGGACGCGTAGACAATTTCTTAGTTTGAAATACGTATGGTCAATTTCTCTTTTAACACACGGAATACGTTCCTTCAAAATTTCCCTGGCAAAATTCGGAAACGGTGTATGGTCCTTCCTGAAGGTAAACGGTATCAAGGACTTCGGGCACACTTGCTCCACTAAACACTCTTGCAGGAACTTGAGTTGCAGCTTCTTGGTCTTCACAGCCACTAGTGTTTTTTCATATAGACGATAGGAAGATATAAGTTGGGGAAAGGTAACTAATTCCTGTGACTTTATTAACAAAGTTATGTCCTTAGATTTAAAACGGGGAAGAATGATCAGTTTTGACGTTGAGTCCTTGTTTACGAAAGTTCCCATTGATGATGTACTTAGTTTTTTAGATAGAAAATTGCCAACATGTAACGTAGAACTAGGCATGCCCACATCTGTATTTTTAGAACTGATAAAACTCTGTGTCACCAATAATGCCTTCTCCTTCGGTGAAGAATTTTATTTGCAACGTTTTGGTATGGGAATGGGGTCTCCTTTGTCCCCAATACTGAGTACATTATACATGGAATACTATGAGTCGGAATTGTTGCAAACAATATGTCCCAGGAATCTAATTTGGTTTCGTTATGTAGATGATATTTTCTCACTTTGGCCTGACCACTGGAACAACTTTGACACTTTCTTTCAGTCATTAAATAATCTTGTTCCCTCTATTAAATTTAAATATGAATGGGAGAACGACAAACAATTACCTTTTCTAGATGTTTTGGTCATTAACGAAAGCGGAAAGCCCAATTTCACGGTCTATAGAAAACCTACTCATTGTAATTCGTACATTCATTATTTTTCATATCATGATGAAGGGGTTAAAAGCTCAATTATTTCTTCCATGTTTCTAAGAGCACTCAGGATTTGTAGCCCACATTTGCTGGACCCGGAAAATTCAAAGATTTGGAACATTTTTAAGGATTTAAAATATCCCGAGTGGTTTATCAGAAAGGCGTATTTTAAAGCCAGAAAATCTTTTTATGCCCCTCGGGAACCTTCAGTTAACCAAAAACAATATGTGAGTTTGCCTTACATTGCCGGCTTAGAAAGAGTAAAACCGTTGACGAAAGATTTTAAGTTTGCTTTGGCGTTCAAATATTCGTCTACCGTGAAAAGTAAATTGGTTAGGAATAACGTGGCAAAAGAGGAACAAGCCTGTGTCTACAGCATTCCCTGTAAAAGTTGTGATTTAGTATACGTGGGAGAAACTGGAAGAAATATTGAAACCCGTATTAAAGAACACAAATATGCCTTCAGAAGTTGTAATACTAATAATGCCATTTTTTATCACGCCAGCCAAAATAATCATGCTATAGATTGGGAATCAAGTAAGGTACTTTATAAATGTAATAATTATGTCAAAAGAAAAATAATAGAATCTGTGTGTATAGAAAAAGTAGATAATTTTAATTTGTGCGAAGGTACTTATAAGTTAGACCCTTTAATGAGATTCTTGGTCAAAAAATCCCTTACGGAGTCGTGGGAACGTGTTCGAACCTAAGTGTGAATTTCTTAAATGTCTCTGGATTGGAATGTTTCCTTACTCGCCTTTAGTAAATGTAATAATGGAAGTAATAAATGTGGAAATAAATATAAATGCAACAGATGTAATAATAAAGGTAATATTATAAATTTAATAATTAGGGTAAAGGTAATAATAATAAATGTTAAAAAAATGTAAATGTAATAATAAATGCAGTAATTATGTCAAAATATTAGAATCTGTATGTATAGAACAAGAAGATAGTTTTAATTTGTGGGAATGTACTTATAAGCGGACCCTGTAATAAAATGCCCTTCCAGTGTCGGGAGAACGGTATCTAACCTAGGTGCGAATTTCTCAATGGTCGCTGGATTGTTTCCTAATCGGCTTTTTCATTCGTTTTTCGGTTTATAAGTTCTGTATAGTAAACAATAATGTAATAACCAATGTAATAATAAATTTATAATTTCTGTAATAAATAATTATGCAATATTAAATGTAATAAATTTAATAATAAATGTAATAATTATGTAAAAAAAAATATATTAGAATCTGTATGTTTAGAACAGGAAGATAGTTTTAAATTTGCGCGAATGTACTTAATGAAAATGCCCTTCCGGTGTCGGGAGAATGGGATCTAACCTAGGTGCGAATTTCTTAACGGTCGGTCCCTGGACTGTTTTTCCCTCTTGTTTTGGTTCATTCGTGTTTCTGTATCCACCCGAGGAGGATGCCAGTGGGCGTCGAAACTGTCGTGAAAATAAACTCTGTCTATTAGAGTGGGTTTTTATTTTCATATTTTGACCTTCACGTAGAAAAAAAAGGTGAAGTTTTTTGCAATTAGATAACTGTAGTTATTTTAATGGAGTGCTGATCAATTAGATGCCAAACTGAATGCAAATCGATATAAAAAATATTTACACAACCGTTTTTAAAAGATAATATTTTCTTCGCACTGTAACAAAACCAAAAAAATAAGTGTTTGTTTGGAAAAGTCATCATTTCAATGACACTTAAAAATTGTATCGAAAACTATGAAATACTCTTTAACTTTAATTATTTCGTGGGGATATAATTGGTTTCTTGAGGAGTATATATTAGAGATTTTTTTCTATAAGCTATTCTTTCAGCATGCAATAATTTAAATAATTTTCCTCTTATATTGTGTTTATAGTGTACTTAAGATTTCTCATTCACTTCGTGTTATTTTTAATATTTTTACAACAACGGTAAAAAGAAAATACAATTTCGTTTGAAGAAGCGCTTTTGACACGATTTATCAAAACTGTAGCTTTTATTTTTAATTTCGTATATTGTGAACCATTGGTTCTCGACCTTTTCTGGCTCAAGACACCCCAGTTCCATCCGTTGTCCTTTCGCGGCATCCCGGAAGATTTTCGTCTCCCAGCGTTCAACATCCAATTCCCTACCCCTGACATCGCGTAACTTCAACCTGAGCTGTACAGTTTCTGTGCCTATTTAATAAATCGTGGATATTTTTTTACTTGGAATTTCCATATCGTCAGTAACTTTTCAATTTTCACTTACTTACTTTTGTCATTTTCATGAAACTTCGCGGAATCCGGGGTGCAAAACACTGCTGTAAAGTATGATCCTGCTAATAGGTAACATGATAAATGTTCTGTTGTATACTTCCGCTCACAAATAGGTTAAAGGTTTAATGTGTTGATTTCTCCCAAGAATTTTCAGTTGCGGAGTTGGGGAATGAAGGAGTCGGAAGTCAGGAACATAACGTCACTATAAAGTTTATAAACTGTCTTTGTTTATTAATAAAAGCAAACGTGCACCAAATTTTTTTCAGAGGGTTGAAGCATATTCCAGTTTTATTTTGCTGATACAAAGCATTAAAGATTTAAACATTATTTTAACTTAACTCCCTTTCCAAGTCATTTGTCGTATCAACTATGCAGGAATTAGGGAAGAGAGAAAAACTGGGTGTTATTATTATTATTATTATTATTATTATTTTTATTTTTTTCACGCGAATGTGTATAGGAAGGGTACCCAGTCAGAGAAAAAGCAAAACAAATTCTCAACCAATTAGTATTTTTTGACGTTTTGAAATTTTCAGTATTTCTTATATCGATTTTTTTCGGCGAATTTCTTTTCACGACTGTCCAGTCATACGAAATGTACATTTTCTGAAAAAAAGTTTACCATGTAAAATCAATTTTTAAAAAAGCAAAAAATTTGTAATTTTATGTTTATGGGCAAACTTTTCCAGAAATGTACTTCAGGTACACAAAAATTGCAGCTTTGAAAGTTGTAACGGTAGCACGTACGAGTATATGAGGCCCTCCTAGGAAGAAATGCAGGGCCGGACTTTCACCTGCTGAGGCCCTAAGCTATATGAAATTTGAGGCCCTTCTAAAAAAATTCGGGTAAAAAAATTTAAAATAATGTCATTATTACTATAATTATTATTTTTTATATTAATGTTAATGATAAAGAAAAAATAATATATATATATATATATATATAATTTTTGATGAATTAGTGTTAAAGAATAAAAACTAATGATAAAATAAAAATATATTTAAAAAAATGAGGCCCCCGAGGGTGTGTGGCCCTAAGCTATAGCTTATTTAGCTTATAGGTAAGTCCAGCACTGAAGAAATGGCTAAGCGACAAACGTAAAAAATGCCAGAAAACGCAGTTAAAGTTGTACAAAATTTGAAAGTGGAATAACTTTTGAATTTCTGAAGATATTTCGTTGAAATATGTTCAAAAGTTCAAACGTTACTCCACTTTCAAATTGGTACAACTTTTAACTACGTTTTCTGAGGATTTTTACTTTTGTTGCTTAGCCACTTCGTTGGAGGGCCTCAATAGCCAGCTACCAAGCAAAGTCCAATAGAAAGGTTTGACTATATTACGGGTAACCAATCCCAAAAGATGACTGCTTCCGTTATCTGGAACAAATGGCCACGCGCAGTGCTCGGATTATTTCACTTATTCATCGACTAGGTTATGTCAATTGATTTATTCGGCGATTGGAGATACGGTATTACGCGCATCATCATACGTATATACAAACTGTAAAGCCTATCGAACGCACGGATAAAGTATAGAGTTATTCGCATTAATTTATCTTCATAAACAAATCGTAACGGATTCACATTATCACATTTTGCGCAGTTAAATCAAATTCCTTTTAAATATCAGACCAGGGCTTAAAGTATACAAAAATCTGAACCATCACGGTTTGGTGACTCACGCGCGAGCAAACGAGGAAAAATCTCAAAAGCAGAACTGTTCTAATAATGAAATGTGGATCTTGAATTAATAAAGTGATGGTTAGAAAACTGCAATTATACCAACCACATTTACTTTTCATTCATTTCTTTCACCATTTAAACTGAAAATGCGTGTTTACGCATTATAACTCATTAATACAGTGTGCATAACTCAGTCATGGGAAGACAACTCTGAGCACATGGAATACGTCCTTACAGAGCGGGAACGTAGTTTCCCATCTTCACAAACCTAAATTGTCTTTGTAAGAATTCAGTCGTACGTTTTTCAATCTATCCTTAATAATAGGAAGATTCTTAAACGCTTCTCTTCTCAAAATCTTCTTTCAGATCGTCAATGTGGGTTCCTCAAGGGACACTCTACTGGCGATCTTCTTGCGTATCTCTCTGACTCTTGGTCATCCTCCTTTCGGGTTTTCGGTGAAACTTTTGTTATTGCGTTAGACATAACAAAAGCTTTTGATAGAGTCTGGCACAAATCTTTAATTTCGAAACTGCCCTCCTTCGATTTCTATCCTTCTATCTGTACCTTCATCTCTAATTTCCTTTCTGGCTGATCTATAGCTGCGGTTGTGGATGGTCACTGTTCTTCTCCTAAAGCTATGATATTAACAGTGGTGTTTCTCAAGGTTCTGTCCTGTCATCCACTCATTTCCTTTTATTTATCAATGATCTATTAAGTAGCATTTCTTGCCCTATCCACTTCTATGCCGATGATTTCACTCTTCACTTCTCCACCCGCTTCGCAAAGCCTCCCTCTCAACAGTCAGGACTCAGGATAGATTCTTGGATCATTACTATTTCTAATTCACGTCAACAATTTTCATCTCTCAACCACATTAAACTGCGTACCAAACAATATGCAAATGATACCATACTTACTTCTTCCCATCATAATTTAGATTTTCTGATAAATGAAACGAACAGGCAATTAAAGCATGTGCATAAATGGATGTGTGCTAATAAACTTTTACTGAACCCGATAAAGTCATCTTATATGATAATTACCACGAAACATAAATACAAACTATCAAATAAAAATTGGGAATACAATAAACTCTCGAAATTGCAAACCTCAGAAAACTGAACCTCTCGAGTTAACGAACGTTTTTGAAAATATTAATTTTATCACGAAATTCCTAAGTTCAGTATTTATGTATGAAAATATCAGAATTCCAAACTCAAACGAACTATTTCATTGCCCCATCTTATTGAAAAAGTTGTGAACTCTCAATCCTTTGTTGAGGAAGAGCAAAATATAGATGTAGATGAGACTAAAATTACCTGGAATCAAGCTAAGGATGCCCTGGGTATTTTAATTTCATTTGCTCAATCCAAGTCAATTTTTACTGTGTCTGATGTAATGGTCCTTCTTTCTTGGAAAGACACCTTCCATGCAAAAAGAAGGACATGACCGAAACAAGGAAATATCCTTGATATGTTTAAGAAAGCTTCTACTTTAGCTGCTAGAAGAGTTTCTCCCCCAAAACCAGCCAATAATTCTCTTTTACCAAAATCAGGAATTGCAGAACCTAATCATCTAGTCCTCTTGATGTATTTCCAGAGAAATTAAATTCAAAACTAGGTTCATCTCAAGTTCCTCATGTTATTCCAGAACCAGTTACAACAACAAGGGGTAAAGTTTTTCTATTGAAAAGGAGCCTTTGGATACTGTTCCAGTATCCTCTTCCTTCTCAATACAACCTTAACTTTCATGTTTATCTTCCCATGATGTGCCATCACCTTAAGTTCATCAAATATTGCCGCTTGGTGAGTGTTACTTTCATTGTTAATGTGATGTATTTCTCAGTTTAATCTTATTAAAATTGTTTACTTCATGTCAATTTGTTCAATAAATATGCGTCCGAGGTACGTCTTGTGCATTTCTTTTCAATGAAACTTGTTAGAGTATAGCAAGGGTGGATCTAGGCATTTCAGTAAAGGGGGGGGGTCCAAAGAAAAACTGCACCCCCCTAAAATAAAAAGGGCACAGTACTAAAAAATTTTTTTTAAAAAACAGACCACCAATGAGCGAGTGTAATAAATGCAAAACTTCACTTTTACGTGGAGGTCGAAATGTGACAATAAAACCCACACTAATAGACGGAGTTTATTTCCACAACAGTTTCGATGCCCACTGGCATCCTCTTCGGGTGGATACAGAAAAATTAATAAACAAAAGTAAGTAAGGAAACAATCCAGGAAAGGTAACGAACATTCTAGAAGGCCAGAGACCATTAATAAATTCACCCCTAGGTTAGATCCCGTTCACTCGACACCGGAAGGGATTTTTTGACCAAGAATCTCATCAAAGGATCAAGCTTATAAGTACCTTCACACAAATTAAAAATATCCTCTTGTTCTATACATACAGATTCTATTATTTTTCTTTTGACATAATTATTACATTTATGAAGTAACTTACTTGATTCCCAATCTATGGCATGATTATTTTGGTTGGCGTGATAAAAAATTGCATTATTAGTGTTACAACATCTGAAGGCATATTTATGTTCTTTAATACGAGTTTCAATATTTCTTCCAGTTTCTCCTACATATACTAAATCACAAGTTTTACAGGAATGCTGTGACACCAGCTTTCTCTTGTTTTGCAAAGTTATTCATAACCAATTTACTTTTTACTGTAGACGAATATTTGAACGCCACATCAAACCTAAAATCTTTCGTCAAAGGTTTTATACATTCTAAGCCAGAAATGTAAGGCAAACTCAAATATTGTTTTTGGTTAACTAAAGGTTCCCGAAGGGCATAAAAATATTTCCTAGCTTTAAAATACGCCTTTCTGATAAACCACTCAAGATATTTTAAGTTCTTAAAAATGTTCCCAAATCTTTGAATTTTCTGAGTCTAGCAAATGTGAGTTATAATTCCTGAGTGCCATAACGAAACCAAATTAAATTACTGAGACATATTGTTTGTAACAATTCCGACTCATAATATTCCATGTATAATTTACTCAGTATTGGGGATAAAGGGGACCCCATTCTCATACCAAAATGTTGTAAATAAAAATTCCTCCCCGAAGGAGAAAGCATTATTGGTGACACAGAGTTTTATCAATTCTAAAAATACGAGTATGGGCATGTCAAGTTCTACGTTACATGTTGGCAATTTTCTACTTAAAAAACTAAGTACATCATCAATGCGAACTTTAAATAATGAATCAACATCAAAACTGATCATTTTTCCACGCTTTAATAAATCTAAGAACGTAACTTTATTAATAAAATCATAGGAATTAGTGATGTGCGAGCCTGAAAATTTACCAACTAATGGGGACAATTTATCCGCAAGAAATTTAGAGAACTCGTAACTAAAGGAGCCCTTTGTGAAATAATAGGACGGAGCGGTCTATTATTTTTATAGGTTTTGGGTAAGCCGTAAATGTAGGGAACTTTGGGGTTAATCTGTAGAAATCTTTTAGGGTCAATCGCGAGTGTAAAATTAATTGTATTGTTTTATTAGATGAGTCTCATTCAAATATGATAAAAAATAAAAATCTAATTTGAGTACAACAGTTATCAGAGAAAATTTTTCAAACAGTTACAAAATTAATGTCTTGCCAAGTGAAAGAGCTATCACAATAAGATGAAGATAAAAGTAGTGATATGGCTGCACTAATAGTAAGGGCACCTATGAAAATCATTAAAACTACAAATTTGGAAGTACAATGTATACGGATAAAGACTCAAAATAGAATTTGAATAAAATAAAATAACCATGATCTATTTACAAAAACAAAATTTGTTTTCAGAGGCATACACATCATTCAAATAGGGCACTCGCACTTGAAAAAAGGGCACTCGCAAGAAATTGAGGGGGGCAAGTTAACGAACTTTTCAAATTAACGGACTAGCTGTGCAAATTACAGGTTCGTAATTTCGAGAGGTTACTGTACTTCTCTTGCAAATGTAAATAAAGTTAAAGTGTTTGGCATTAATTTAGACGAAAAACTAAATTTTAGAAGTCGCGTACAACATATCAAATAAAAAATATAAAAATTTCTGTTCATATTATTTAAATTAAAAGACTCTTCCTTAAAACGCATTCCTTACCACGTATTATTCCTTCATCCACCCGCATTTATCATATTGCATTACAACATGAGGTAGCTCAAAGAAATATATAAAACATCCTTTAGAAGTAATTCATAAAAAATGTCTGCGAACACTCTCAAATATATTCTCAAACACTCTCAAATAACAAAGTCACACTTCCCCAATGTTTAAAGAGATAAATATTTTAAAACTAAATGTCTTACACAAATTCAGTGTTGCTGTCAATAAGTTCAAATTTATCAGTAAAAATCAGCATACCTCACTCATTCAAAGATTAATCAACTCACTCCTATCAAATACATCATTATTAAACACTAGTCTCCCGGGAGAATTTATTCACAACCAAGGGCGTTGATTGCTCTAAAATAGTCGGGGGGGGGGGGGGACACTTCGCCTTCAAATAGCTAATCAAACAATACTCTGAGTAGTTGTTGCTACAAATACTACGTGCAATTATTAAAATGCAAATTGACTGCTAAATTCCATGATAAATATACACTGGTGTTCATGACAATAATTTATAATATTGCTATTACATTTGCATACGCATATAATACGACATATAACGTCTTATTAGGTGCCATTAATAATTAGCATTTATAGCAATTCATCCACGAAAGTGGGGGGGAACAACCTACCAGTTTCCCCCCCCCCTTTGTAAAAAGTGGAGGGGACATGTCCCGTGCGTTCCCCCCGCAATCGACGCCCATGCACAAACCAAACCATACAGTACAATGTAAATTGTAGGAAATGCAGTCTCTTTCAAAGGAGCAGATGCATGGAATGCAAATCCTATAAATATCAGTCGGGTTTCATCACTAAATGTATTTCGCAAATCACTAAAGAAGTACTTCTTTAAATTTAATTAATCTCCTCTAGAATTTATGCTACTTTTTTTAATGATTAGAAATTCTCGAGTGTTATTAGGTTTACGACAACTACTCATAGTACTTCTTGTACTTTATAGGTTTCGGACTCGATCGCAAGTTCCATCAAGATTAACTTTCATAATCACGTCCTTTTAATAACAGAGTTTAAAATTTCCGTAAACATTAATTTTCATGAACTGTAAAATATGTCATGACGTACGAAGCTGAAAAATTTAAAATATGATTTGGAGGATTTTCGAGACTTTTGCTTTCTCTTAACGAGTATTACGGTGTTGTTCCATAGGGTTGTCACCTCCTTCGCAACATCATCTTAGGTCACTCGATGGAAGGGACCTAATGTTTTTTGTGGAATCCGAACCACGGGTCGCTACATAATCTGGACGCAAAAGATGGTCTCTGATATAACTGCTTATGAAAACCCAATGTCGCTTAACTTCGCTGATCGACGAGAAGCGGGTTTACGACATTGGCCACGACATAGCCCTTTAGCTTTCGTTCGCTTACCATAGTTCCACCGAAGTTGTATGTCTGCGGTATATATAATACGAAGTATTTCCCGCGTGTATCAGTAATTGAAATATCATCTTAAATGAATATTCACAATTACGAGAAGTTGAATTAAGAGAATAAAACTACAATAAGAAATCTATTTATTAAAAGCATAAGCTTTGGCCTATACTAAGGCCTTCATCAAGTTTTCATCTCGCACATGATGAAGACCTAAGTCTCGGCCGAAAGCTCGTGCTGCTAGTAAATCTACAGTATTTCTTACTGTAACTTTATTACCTTAATTCAGATATTCAATCGCGCAAAATTTAACTCTTTGGAGGGGATTAAATGCTTATTTTAGAGTTTGTTTATTAGAAACAAATTTACTTCACATAATGACATGCTTAGACGAAGTAGAGTGTTACAAAAATCACTTTTAGAGATGATAGATACACTGCATTTTTACCCTAAGCGTACCAGTTTCGCTAGCAACAATCCAAGAAAGACAGAAAGATTAGCGGTTTGGCAATCAACAGTAGGCTCAATAAGAGTCGTTATGTCTTTCTGTGTCGATTTCGATCAAAAGGAAAATGGAATATGCATAGTTACAGCAACGTCCTTATCCTTCAGACAAATGGGACACTATTCATTCCCGCTTTAAGTCCCTTAAAATAATATGATATTACTTTATATATTATTTATATATGATGTAATATTAGACAACTATCCAGTCAGAAAGATACCTGATTCGAGGGCAACTATCTCACCCATTAACGACGGCCCCCTAACTCTATCAACAGGCTTCATCTACATAAAGGTACTAAATTTATTTTGTACTTGCAGTATGTAACCCGAGAAACTCAAATATGTTGCACGAAATACTTACAATTTTGATTAATTAAATGAATATTATCCTACAATGTCTTGTGTCCGAAGTCTTCTTCACAATTAAAATATCTTTCAATGTCTTACTCATATTATTTTCACATATGTAATTAAACAATTCTTTAACGAAGCACTAATCATTCTTCCTGTTTGTTAAGACCTATTTTAACTTGTCATTTCTGCAAATATGACATTTTTTTTGGCAAATTTTAACTCAGACCTTGAAAACCACAACAAATAGTAAGAAGAGAATTAAGCTAAACAATAATGCAATTACAAGCTGCTAATTTATAATTATCTTTTATATTAAAGAACTTAACGACACTTACGTGATTCAATTAACTTTTATTTGACTGTAAACTCTTAAATGTGTAGTGTTCCTAAACTAAAAAATAGACAAGGACCATCGTCAACCCTGAAGGAAAAATAGCTTGTCGTCAGGGGCCCAAGATTATTTAACCAGTTGCCCATGTCCATGTGGAAATCTTCAAAAAATAACTAGACACTTGGCTTAGTACAATCCCAAATGAACCGGTTATATTTTGCTTTGTGAGATGGAAAGCCCGCGAAAACATCCCCCTCCTTCAGCAAGTTAATTCTAGAGGTGGGTCCAGACGAGCCTGACCATCGTGCAATAAGAAATTGGCGCGCGTACCAACTATTAATACTGTTACTACAAGGATTTTGTCCTTACATATATGTATCAGAAAGTATATCCTTATATTGTACAATTTTAACTGAATGAACGGGAGCGTTCTGGTCACCATCGTCATGCCAATGATCTTTAATAATACAAACACATGAATCAGCTTCTATAGAGTAAATAATAAAATTTTTATTGATTTTTTTCATTTGTTTTTATTTAAATTGCGTATTTGCAGGCCAATGATTTGACATTTTATTTGCAATTACATCATCCATCCTTTATTTTCTATTAAAAGCATTATTAATTAACAATACAAATGTGAAAACCTATCCAATTCTAATTCTTCTAGCTCTTTCTGGCATCTAACTAAGAACCTCTCCAACAACTTTACTTCCTCTTCTTTCCCTCCTCTTTTCCATTCTGATGGCTCAGTTGCCGTCGTTTCTCCTAACAAAGCTGAAGTCTTCGCTCAAACTTTTGCCTTCAACTCAACCATGGACGATTCCAGTGCTGTTCCTCAATCTCCTCCTCCCTCTGATTCTATTTGTTTGAAATTAGAATCTCCTCCGAAGATGTTCTTTCTGCCCTATCTGGGCTCAAATCTAGGAAGGCGTACTGTCCTGATGGTGTTCCTGTTCTTCTCAAGAACTGTGCTTTTGTGCTGACACCCTTCCCAGGCAAACTCTTTCGTCTTTGCATTTCATCTGATACTTTTCCTTCGTGATGCAAGTTCGCTTTCATTCAGCCTGTCCCAAAGAAGGGCGACCGTCCTCAACCCTCCAACTATCGTCCAATTGCTTTGATTTCTTGCCTTTCTAAAGTTTTTGAATCTATCCTTAATAGGAAGATTCTTAAACACCTGTCTTCTTACAATCTTCTTTCAGATTGTCAATATGGGTTCCGCAAGAGACGCTCGACTGGCGATCTTCTTGCATATCTCTCTGACTCTTGGTCATCCTCCTTTCGGGATTTCGGTGAAACATTTGTTATTGCGTTAGACATATCAAAAACTTTTGATAGAGTCTGGCACAAATCTTTAATTTCGAAACTGCCCTCCTTCGGTTTCTATCCCTCTATCTGTACCTTCATTTCTACTTTCCTTACTGGCCGATCTATAGCTGCGGTTGTAGATGACCACTGTTCTTCTCCTAAAGCTATCAACAGTGGTATTCCTTAGGGTTCTGTCCTGTCACCTACTCATTTCCTTTTATTTATCAATTATCTTTTAAATCGCACTTCCCGTCCTATTCACTTCTATGCCGATTATTCCAATCTTCACTTCTTCACTCGCTTCACAAAGCGTCCCTCTCAAGAGTCACTCCATGATGATTCGCGTAGGAATCTGCTACTTCTGATTGGGGCAGGAAAAACCTTGTGGCTTTCAATGTCTCCAAAAACTCAGTTCCTTCATCTGTCAATACGTCTTGTGTATTTCTTTCTACTGAAAATTGTTAAAGTATAGCGTCTGTTATGTATCTCCAAACTCTCAAGTTAACGAACTTTTCAAATTTACGAACAAGCTGTGCAAATTACTATTCGTAATTTCGAGAGTTTACTGTACTACTCTTGCAAAGGAGAATGAAGTTAAAGTGCTTGGCATTAATTTAGACGAAAAACTAAATTTCAGAAGTTATGTACAACATCTTATATTATAATAAGAGAGCTGTCCGTCTGTCCGTCTGTCCGTCTGTCCGTCACACTTTCAGAAATTGTGAGAAAAAATTGTGAGAAAAAAATTCAGAAATTGTAAAAAAAATTCAGAAATTGTATTACGGGCGGCAATGTGAAGCTCAAGATTTTCATGACTGTGTTCTTTTCTGTAGTTTAGCAATGGGGGAAGGGTGAGGGTGGGGGAAGGGTTGGGGTGGGGGGAAGAATAGGGGTGGGAGGAAGGGTGGGGGTGGGGGAAGGGTTGGGGTGGGCGGAAGGGTGGGGCAGGGGGGTAAGGGTGAGGGTGGGGGTAATGGGGGATGGGTGTGGTAATGGGGAGGGGTGGGGGTAATGGGGGAGTCGGTTAGCCCCAAGTTGTATGAATGGGGGTGAGGAGGTTTTGGGAGATACCAGATTCAGAAATATTGACACAATGTGAAGCTCAAAATTTTCACGGCTGTGTTCTTTTTTTGTAGTTTAGCCTGTCTAACCGTCAGCGAAGCGACGGGAACTGTACTAGTATCAAATAAAAAATATAAAAATTTCGCCCTTCCGCACGACCATCCTCTTACCTTCAACACACAACTCAATCCTTTCAATCCTTCCTCTTCTCCTAACATTCTTGACGTTTTCTTTTCTCGTTATCTTTCCTGGAAAGATCACATATACTCTTTTCCAAAACAGCTTCTAAGAGTTTCTTTACTCCCGCTCAGTTGCTGTCTCTGTACAGGGGTCTTGTCCGCCCCTGTATAGAGTATTAGGGTGTGTCAATTTTAGTAAAGTCAACAATTCAAAAAACTACTAGTGTACTAGTGACCAAATGATGCATTTTTATGTGCTAAATCGAAATATGGCTTTAAAATCCAGATTTGACCACTCCTAGCTACTTATATTTGAAGTTGAAGTTTACGAAAAATCAGCAATTTTTGCAAGTATTTTTTTTATTGTATAAACTACATTTTACATACATTACATACAATTAAAGACATTTTGATTGCATTTCAATATTAAAACTTAGAAATATAGATAGGTTTCTTGAACTTTGCCAAGGATGCCATGTCTGCCTTGCTCTTGTTCCTGGACATGAGCTCCCTACTGGCCACCTGGCCACTGATGTGCGCCTCCCTCCTCTCTTGTGAGTAAACATGTTGTGCTGCTTCAGTTGTCATCCTTACACACCTCTCTACTGACTGTGTGTGTGTAAGGGCCATGCAGGAACTTCCATTGGTCTATCCAGAAACTCCTTGATTGCAGCAGTGGTGAGGGAGCAGGTCAGAGGAGGGTCAGTCACGCCAGAGTTCCAGTCAATAACCTCCGAGAGTTTGGTGGCATCTGGGTTGATGTCAGGAGTCTTCCTGGGTCTGACACTGCAGTCTCCTACCTGTGTGTCCTCATCAACTTCACCTTTGATTTCCAGTAATTTAGGGTGTGTCAATTTTAGTAAAGTCAATAACTCAAAAACTACTAATGCTCAAATGATGTCATGTAATGCTCAAATGATGTCATATTATCTATCAAACTTAGAAATATCTTTAGTTGTTTAAAAAAGCCATTTACCTACTTATATTTGACCAGGACGAAGGAGGACGAAGACTTCATACCAGACTCAGTCTGGTATGAAGTCTTCGTCCTCCTCTCTCCTCCCTGCCTCCTCCACTCATGCATTCACAATCAAAACTCCAGCATTTGTGACTATGTGAAACTTAGAAACCATACTGCCACCAAAAATAACCAAAGTTGACCACACATATCAATGGCACATTGATATACGATGCTACAGTCATATTTAGGTTATATTTCAAACCTTTATGGTAAAATATAAGTAGGTAAATGGCTTTTTTAAACAACACTAAAGATATTTCTAAGTTTGCTAGATAATGTGACATTATTTGAGCATTAGTAGTTTTTGAATTGTTGACCTTTACTAAAATTGACACACCCTAAATTACTGGAAATCAGAGGTGAAGGAGATGAGGACACACAGGTAGGAGACTGCAGTGTCAGACCCAGGAAGACTCCTGACATCAACCCAGATGCCACCAAACTCTCGGAGCTTATTGACTGGAACTCTGGTGTGACTGACCCTCCTCTGACCTGCTCCCTCACCACTGCTGCAATCAAGGAGTTCCTGGATAGACCAATGGAAGTTCCTGCATGGCACACACACACACACAGTCAGTAGAGAAGTGTGTAAGGATGAAACTGAAGCAGCACAACATGTTTACTCACAAAAGAGAAGGGAGGCGTACATCAGTGGCCAGGTGGCCAGTAGGGAGCTCATGTCCAGAACAAGAGCAAGGTAGACATGACATCTTTGGCAAAATTCAAGAAACCTATCTATATTGCTAAGTTTTAATATTGAAATACAATCAAAATGTCTTTAATTGTATGTAATGTATGTAAAATGTAGTTATATACAATAAAAAAAATACTTGCAAAAATTGCTGATTTTTCGTAAACTTCAACTTCAAATATAAGTAGCTAGGAGTGGTCAAATCTGGATTTTAAAGCCATATTTCGATTTAGCACATAAAATGCATCATTTGGTCACTAGTAGCTTTTTTGAATTGTTGACTTTACTAAAATTGACACACCCTAATGGAGTATGCTTCTAATGTATGGGGTGGCTCAACCCACACAGGCGTACTTGACCGGGTGGAATCAAATGCTTTTCGTCTCATCAATTCCTCGCCTCTTATTGACTGTCTTCAATTCTTCTCTTTACCCCGTACTGTTGCCTCACTCTCTCTTTACTATCGCTATTATAACGAACACTGCTGTTCCAACTCTCTAACGCAAGCGTTAATCGTTATTTTCACTCTTTCATCTACTCAACCGATCAACTCTGGAACAATCTTCCTCGTTCCATCTTTTCTCCTGTCTATGACCTCCCATCTTTCAAACGCAGAGTGTCCAGGCATCTCGAAAACCCTGGACCTTGATTTTGGCTATCTTCTTCTTCTTCTTCTATGTGGGGCGCGCTTTTGCGGGCATTTGCCCTTGGTCCCCTCCTTCTTCCTGCGTAAAAAAAGCATTAATAACAGAAAACTGAAAAGAAAAATGGTGTCTGAAAATCTTTTATAAATACTGTACTACTCAATGTCAGATCTCATTTTTGCACAAAACAGATTTTAGTCTTTTCTTTACTGATAAAGATTTTAATTTCTTCGCATGATTCCTGAATAAACGATGCATCACTTCTATTATACTGTATTTCAAAGACTTATCTCGTAAAAAGTTCGTAACAGTCTCAGGAGCCTTTAAAGAAATTACGCTCCTTAAGTTGCTCATATACTATCTTAAGGTGTTAAAAGCGTAATTGTGATGCATATGTTATTAAATTATAATTATTTTTATCATAGAATTCATGATATTATTTGTGGAGCAAATTCCACTGACGGTGTGATATAAGAATCTATAATATATATAATGAAAGAATTTCAGGCAAGATTCTAAACTAGTGTTAGTGTTTCTCAAACGGTAGGTCGCGAACTCCCGGTCGTAGTTTGTTTACCCTTGTAGTAGTGATTTGTGGGGGGAAAAAACCTCGCTTCGTGAGTTTCTTTACCCTGTATGGGTGATAAAGAGTCGCGCCGAACTAAGACCTTCATACGGGGGTCGTCGTGGGGCAAATCCGGCTGAGAAACGCTGTTCTAAACTTTCCAAAGAGGAATCGCTTGGTTTAGATATAGTCAAGGTAAGTTCAGGGCTCAACTCATTTTCATATTCAAACCCAATAAACAGACGAGCAGGTACGTAGTTAGGCCTACTTCAAAACCTACATATATCGATTCAGCTGACGTGAAAAATAAATAATGTAAAACTTTTATCCAAAAGCCAGACAAAGTTTAGTATTTACCTTAAGCCCACGATACACCATTTTTTAATGCAGCTTTACAGGTTTGATCCACTGGCATTGGATGCAAAACTTCAGCTATAAAAGTAATAAGTGAGGATGAAATTCAGAGATTTAATACTAAAAAACAGAAGAATCTTCGTCAATGACGACGTATGTGAGGAAACACGTATAATTCGTAAAGAAAAGCTCCCTAAACTTACAGAAGCGAGGAAACTCGGGAAAGTTGCCTACTTCCTTGGAGCGAAGTTAATTATTAAAGAAAGAGAAACTCCTCCAACGCGGAATACTTCGGTCAAAGGAGTTCGCCTTGTTAGTGAAGAAGCATTCGAAGCTATGAGAACTACGAAAACGCTAGCCGACAGTCGGCACACAGGAGGCCTGCGAATAACTCCGCATACAATCTCAACAGTCGACTTTCCCATTCTCAGCTCAACTGGGCGCTAACCCCTTATTCCTGTATTCTGTATTTAGTGAAATTGTTTGAGAACTACTGTTAAATGGCTTTCATCGATAAAGACTTTCATAGTATATGTGCCAATATTAATCATTTCAATTCATTACCAAAAAATTCTGTATCCAGTTTAGAGAATCTAGAACAGGAATCTGGTGTAGGCAATTGCATGGTCTCATCGATAGATGAGTTGAATGCCTTTGTATATTTATAAAAATCTTTCAGTGCTAAATCTAAACATTCGAAGCTTACCTAGGAACTATAACTACTTATTGATCCTTTTGAAAACTTCTACGGTCAAATTTAGTGTTATAATTCTCACGGAAACCTGGTTAAATAGTAGTATTAAAAACCTATATAATATAGATAATTACGTTGGTTATCATACTGTAAGAGATGGTCAGATTGGTGGGGGTATCTCTGTGTATGCGCATCAAACTTACGACTCTAACGAAGTATTTTCTCATGTAATAGTGACAATGAAAACCTGATTGTGAATATAAAAGACAAAAGTAATGTATATTCTGTCCATGCAATATATAGACCACCTAATACTAATATCAATAGCTTTTTAATTCACTTAGAGAACATGTTATGCAACTTTCATAAATCGAATGCCATAGTTACGGGTGACTTCAACATCAATTTGCAATCTGAAGCAATATCCCATAAATTTTTAAACTTAATGAATTCTTTCTATCTTAGTCTTTCTATTACCAAACCCACTCGAGTCTGTAGCTATGGCAATCGAATAACAGAATCTACGATTGATAATATATTTGTAAATAGCAATGCCCTCGTCAATTCTGGAATTATAACCACAAACATCAGTGATCATTTTCCTACTTACGCTATATTCAATAACAGTGTTCAGGTTGCGGACAAAACAACTATTGATCACAGAATATTCTCAGAGGTTAACAAAAGAAAATTTATTGGGGGCTGTAGAAAATACTTGACTTGACTGTGACGAACCTTTAAATGACCCAGATCATATATTTCAGTTCTTCCATGACACCTTATTCCATATTTTTAATATTTGCTTTCTTTTAAGGAGAAAAACAGTTTCGCCCAAAAGTGTCGTAAATCCATGGATCACTCCAGGAATTATCATTTCAATAAAGAACAGAGATAAATTATTCAAATTGCAATTACAGAGCAAAATTCCTAAAATACAATATACTCAATACAGAAACAAATTAACTAAAATAATCAAAATTGCAAAATATAACTATTATAGCAATCAATTTTCCAAACATAAAAGAGACATGAAAAACACTTCGACAACCATAAACAATCTTCTCGGAAAACAAATTAAGAAAAATTCAATAGAGAAATTAAATGTTGATAATAAAGAAATTACTGATGATACTGCTATTGCAGACTCTTTAAATGCACATTTTACTTCAATAGCGGATAAGCTTCGTTCACAATTAATAAATAATGATCACTCACCTCTAGAATATACGCCACCCAGCCCACTAAATTCATTTTCTTTTGTTCCTGCTACCTCTACTGAGGTCCAGAATATTATTGGTAAATTTAAAAATACAAAAAATAACATTCATAATATTCCTGTACCTATATTGAAACTTGTTAAAGATAAGATATCTGTAACTTTGGCTAAAATTATCAATCAAAGTATTTCCAAAGGAATATTCCCATCAATGCTAAAAACTGGTTGTATAACACCCCTTTTTAAAGGGGGTGATCCTACACTAGCAACAAATTATATAGGCCGGTGTGTTCATTATCCGTGTTCAGCAAAGTTTTTGAAAAAAATTGTAAAAAGTAGAATGCAGCTATATTTAGAATCCTACAATTTATTATCTCCAAATCAATATGGCTTCCGTAATAATAAAACAACGGAAATGGCTATTTTAAATCTTATGGAAAATGTAAATATAACTAAGGAGAACAGAGAAATAATGATATCAATATTTATGGATTTTAAGGCGTTTGATGTAATAGACCATAATATCTACTTAATAAATTATATTGTTACGGCTTTAGAGGAGCAATCAGTGATTGGTTTAAAAGTTATTTGTCCAATAGATATCATTTTGTATCAATAAATAAGGTTTGTTCAACTAAAGCGCTTGTCAAACATGGGGTGCCACAGGGCTCAGTTCTGGGTCCACTGTTATTTTTATTATATATAAATGACCTGCCACGTTTATCTGATATACTGAACTTCATAATGTTTGCAGATGATACAACTGTCTCTTTTTCTTGCAAAGATGTTAATACAGCTAAGAATATATTTCATTCAGAATTCATCAGTGTAATGAAATGGTTGACCACCAATAAACTCTTCCTAAATACCAGTAAAACAAATTTCATAATTTTTACTAATAAAAGAAATGTATATTTTGATAAACTTAATGTTAATGAAATCGCCATAAAGAAGTGTACTGTAACAAAATTTCTTGGTATAATGCTAGATAAGAATTTGCAATGGAGTGATCATGTATGATAAATGTTGATATATCACGAAAAAGATTTCAAGGAGCGTTGCTATAATGTTTAAACTTAGAAATGTTTTATTGACTCTTTATCATACTCTTGTTCTTCCTTATTTAACATACTGTACCCTCGTTTGGGGAAACTCCGCTAACACGCATTAAATGGTAGCTTTGTCATCCAAAAACGAGCAATAAGGTTATTATCTGATGCTGATTTCCTTGACACTCAAGTGCATTATTTAAAGAGCTAAACCTACTAAAGCTCAACGATATAACCAAACTGGCACATTTTATTTTTATTTACAAGTGAAGAACAAAATCATTAATTTGCAATGGGTAAATAGATATTTTGTAACTCATCAAGAAATCCACTTGTATCAGACCAGAAATAGATCAAAGCTCGTTATACCTCAATTTAGATTGTCTTTATCTCAAAAACTACCCATTTTCATTGGATTCAAACTATGGAATGACTTGTATGCCGATATAAAAAATATTGTGAATGTAAATTTGCTTAAAACCAAGTTGAAATCTCGATTAATAATGGCATACTAACAAAAATCTAGGATTAATGTCCACTAATATTGTTTAATATTGTCCATTAATATTGTAATACATGTTTTAACTATTAATAATACTTATTTGCTTATTTATTTATTTATTTATTATTATTAATTAATAACAACTAGCTGCTTATTTTTAATAAGAGCCCAGTAAAGCCTAAAGCTTAAGGGCCAAATTAAATAAAATAAATAGTCGAGCTTCACTTATTCATCTCATTGTAAATTGAAAAAATGTATTTATTTCATTATTATTAATAAAGATCATTCAATTCTATTCTATTCTATAAATTTTGATGGTTGCGTTCTTTCGTGAGTTGACCAGTTGGCGTTTTTACATTTCACAAGTGTGAATTAATTAGGAATTGGTACCAAAATAAGTGGAATTCATTCGGTCTATACTGGCATTTGGGATATGACAAATATACCACCATCGACCTAATGTCGGTCTGTTATCTGGATTGGTTTTGGTTACTTCGTCGATAAAATTAATCCCATTTCCAAGGAATTGTCTTAATGCACTCTGTAAGTAAATGAGTCGCCGTAGGAACATTTAATTTTAATTTGTTTTTACCATATGACACTAATAAAGATATTTAAACAGAAATTTTTAAAATTTGTATTGTTTATAAAGATATTCTATTTTCTTCTTAAAATGTTATTGCGCAAATCATTAACACATGTCTTAAAGTTTTCAAGAAAAACTGTTAAAAATGTCAAGCAAGCAAGAATTGAAATTCTTATTGGTTTACTTATTAAGTGATGACTTCTTTAATTAGTAGACAATGTTATGTAAACATTCTCTCTCTCTCTCTCTCTCTCTCTCTCTCTCTCTCTCTCTCTCTCTTTCTGTATATATATTTTTTTAATGCAGAAACGAGGCGAATGCCCGCAAAAATGCCCCCACCTCATACAAGAAGAAGAAAGCCAAAATCAAGATTGTGACGAGTAGACAGATGGAGGAACTGAGATTCTGAGGAATTGAAAGCTACGAGGTTTTCTTTGCCCCAATCAGAGATGACAGAAAGATCGGAGCTCAGGTGTACCATAGCCGTCCAACGCGAATCATGAAATGTCTGTTGAGAGGGACGCTTTGGGAAGCGGGTGGAGAAGTGGAGAGTGGAATCATCGGCATAGGAGTGGCTAGGACAGGAAATGCGACTTAATAGATCATTGATAAGTAGAAGGAAAAGAGTTGGTAACATGAACCTCAGGAACACCACTTTAAATAGCTTTAGGAGAATACCAGTGGCAATCTACAACCACAGCTATAGATCGGCCAGAAAGGAAATTAGAGAGGAAGGCACAGATAGAAAGATAGAAACAGAAGGAGAGCAGTTTGGAAATTAAGGATTTGTGCCAGACTCCATCAAAAGCTTTTGATGTCTAACGCAATAGCAAAAGTTTAACCGAAATCCCAAAAGAAGGATGACCAAGAGTCAAAGGGATAAATAAGATCTCCTGATGTATTTTCTCATTTCTTATATGGAAAAAGACCTCAGACCGGATTTCAAGCTAAATCCATCAATTTTTGAGGGTGGCGCAAGTTTGAAGAATTTTGCCACCCCATAATGAATAAGGATACTTACTGTAAGTCTTCGAGTTGTACCGCCTATGAATGAATATGCATGAATAGATCCATTTTTTATTTCCAACATCGTTATTGGTAGTGGAATATGGGCAAATGTTATGAGAAATATATTTTTCATTTTTACCCTTGTTTACTATATATATATATATATATATATATATATATATATATTATATATATATCGCTCTCGCTTTATGCGACTTCTCTTAATGCGATTTCACTATTATGCGACGACCCTACCTCAACCATTCTCTCGCTTTGTACGAGAAAAATTCGCAGTTATGGGACTGGCCGGGTTGGATGTGCGAGTTCGTGCGACCAGTGTTGGCGGGCGCAGACTCCACTATGCAGTTGGTGCGGGTGGAGTGGTGAGTTAGTAGCCACGCGAGGCAGCCCGCACGCTCCCTCAATCTCCCTCACTCAGTGTCACATTGTCCATTGTTGTGTGCGACCTACGCTACTCTATCTCATCTTGGAGCGTGTGTTTTTGCCATTACTGTTGACTTTAGTGATTAGTTGATGATGAGTATTCAAGTAAATACCTCGTTAACCTCGTTGCAGTTCCGTACGTTGGTCTCTCTTCACACAAAGGTCAAGCTGGTGGCCCTGCCTATAGGTCTGGCTTGGTGGAGGAACGAGTTTCTCTCTTGCCCGTACTTGCGTGAGGATATTGATAGGTTAGAAAGGGTTCAGCGTCGTGCCACGAAACTTATTCCGTCATTGCGCAATAAGCCTTATGAAGATAGATTAAAGAGTTAGACTTGTATTCACTCGCAACTAGAAGATTAAGGGGAGAGCTTATTGAAGTTTTCAAAATCGTTAATAACATCGATAACGTAAATTTTGACAAACTGTTCACTTTCGATAATAGTAATACTCGCAATAACGATTTAAGTTGCGTGGCAGACGTTTCATTACTAATATCGCTAAAAACTTCTTTACGTTTAAAGTAATTGATAAATGGAATAATCTTCCCGCGTTAGTCGTTCATTCTACCAGCGTTAATATGTTTAAGAACCGTCTTGACAGACATTTTAAAAGTATTAACGTTGTTTAAAATTAAAAAAAGAAAGTTAACAACAGGAGCTCTGGTGGTGGTGCTCGAGGATGAGTCTGTTGACGATGAATGCCAGCTTGTGACATGCCAGCGTGTGATGCCAGCAATAAAAAAAAAAAAAAAAAAAAATTAGACTAACACGAACGTAGATGTAGCTCGTAGCGTAACTACCCACTTTTTGTTTAACTGTACCTACTTTTTTTTTCTTTTTTTTTTTTTTTTCCTTATCTCCTTCTTTGCATGTCTGTAACTCTCTTTACTTGCATGTTTGTAGTTTGCATGGTATGACAATGAGTTAAGACTGTGTTTGCATGGTTTGTAAGCGTTCTTATTTACTTCTTTTCATCTTTCACCCCTCTCCTATTTTCTCCGACTATTTTTCTGACTTGTCGGCAGTGGCCGGCGGATGATGATGGTGAGACTTTTTTCCTCTTTTTCTGAATGAATGTTAACCCACGAATGATAGGTGTTGCTCCTTACTTAACCCCTTATTCTCCTCTCTTCTCTTAACCCCCTACTCTTTCCTTTCTCTCGGGCTAGCCTTAGAGTGGATCTTAGGGTCTTTGTTAGCCTTAGCTTCTGTAGATCTGTAGATCCTGAGCCAGGCACCTAGCCTTCTTTTGAAAACTTCAATTTTGACCCCTGTAACGTTTCTGAGGTCCTTTGGAAGCTGGTTAAAAACTCTTGGCCCCCTGACAACCAAACTCTTTTCCTTCAGCGTTGAGGAGGTCCCTTGTCGGCCCTTTAATTTGGGAACACTACATATTCTGCCTTTCCTATTTTCCAGTGTTTTTTCGATGGTAATTGGGTTTATTTTGAGGTTTGGTGCCAGTTTTTCGATCATTTTCCATGTATACTCTATTATGATGTACCTCTCTCTTTTTCTTTCCACGGAGTACAGAATTAGTTTACATAGTCTTTCCCAGTAGTTGAGTTCTTTGCAGCCATCAATTTTGGCTGTGGAATTTCTTTGAATATCTTCTAGTTTATTAATTTCTTCCTTCTTGTATGGGGACGTCAAGACTGAGCAGTATTCAAGTTTTGGTATGGCCAGTGTTTTCAACAGGGAAATCATTACTGACCTGTTCCTTCTTTTAAAGGTTCTTAGTACCTGTCCCGCGACTCTTTTTGCTTTGTTTATCGCTATCTGATTTTGTGTCTCGAATTCCGCATCATCGGTTATTATAATCCCCAAACGACCGCTTTCATACTTCTCTGAATTTCCTCTCTATCTGAGGCATAATATGCAGTGTGTTTAAATTCCTCATTTCTACCATATCTCAAAAGCTGGAATTTCTCGGTGTTAAATGTCATGTTGTTCTCTTCTGACCATTTGTATATTTTGTCACTTTTTGCGGTACTAAAAATTGATTCATACTGAGCTCTCAATGTTTCACATATTTCTTTTAGATCATATATATATATATATATATATATATATATATATATATAGAGAGAGAGAGAGAGATGAGAGAGAGGAGAGAGAGAGAGAGCAAAAAACAAGAAGGCAACCACAAAAATAACCTGAAGTTATCTCCAAATAAGGAGTTGAAACAACTATCAAAAACAAAGACCGGGAGTAAAAATGGGGAAGGAACTGTATGCAGATACTATTTAAGAGGCAATTGCAGATATAAGGGAGGACAGTGTATATATGAGCACCGCACTATTTACGAATTCTACTATAATAATGGTCACTGTAAATTCGGTGGCAGCTGCAAATTCTACCACCTTGCCATTTGCAAGACTTACGCAAGACATGGCACCTGCAAATCCGGAAAAAGATGCTACTACCATCACCTCCCAATAAACTAAAAGGACAAGAAGGAAAATGAAAATAAACCTATGTATACAAATCACGAACAAAATTTTTTCAACATTGCAGACACAATACGGCTGCTGAGCCTCATACAACACATGCAGTTGACACAGTTGGGAACCCCCGAGCCGAACCGTTTCCTGACAATAAGCTACCAGAATAGGTAAGCGGAAATGGATAATGAATTTGAAATGCACAAGTGGCAACGAGTAAAATTAAGGACATAAATATTGTCCTGGCTAATATTCAAGGGATAAAACCGAACCATTCGCTAAACAAAGTTTCATACAGGATTTATGATAAACAAAGGCTAACATCGCATGCCTCACAGAAACACATCTTAAAGATTGCCAAAGAGACTGTGAAAACTGCGAATACTGCATAGATAAGAAAGAAATACTGTACATATCGATGGTTACAACTTACTACGAGCTGATAGGACAGCAAGACGTAAAGGTGGTTATATATGTACCGTACGTAAGAGCAGGGCCGGATTTAGGTTTGTGGGGGCTTTGTGCGAGGTCAAGCTGTGGGGGCCCTGTGTGGGGTCAAAATGTGGAAGCCTGTTTGTTGTTTCCTTTTATTTACTAGAACACAAACATCTCAAAAAACAATTTTATTGAAAAAAAAGGAAATTTATTTATAGAGAGACTTTGCGTGCTTTTCAGCAAGCAAAGTCACTGATAATGTTAATAAACTCATTAACCTAATTTTATCGACTGATTACAGTTCATTTTTAATAGTTTAACCAGTGTTATTTACAGAGCTGGGCAGTAACGCGTTACAAGTAACGGCCGTTACGTAACGTGGTACTTTTTTAGTAACGGTAGTGGTAACGGCATTACATTTCAAATCAAGTAACTCTTTCAGTAACGACGTTACTTTTTTAGGGAAATACATTCGTTAGTCGTTACTCGTTACTTTTTTATCGTAGCTCGCAATTAGTTTCTTTCGATCCTCACTCATTATTCATTAACTGTTAAAAATTTGTCCCTTTTCTATGAGCGAGGTGTGCATGTTAACCGTTGGCATGCTGGTAGCCTACCCCCATCCACCCTCTCCCCCTACACTAACAGCACTGTCAAAGTAAAAAGGTGAAGAACCCTGGAGCAGGGAGGGACCTAAGTTCAACAGAGGTTTCGTCATTCCTCTCATCTGGGCCTTCACGGCACGTTAGCTCTGCATCCTTCCCATCCACTAACTTTCAAAATATGTTTATTAAACTTAACACTCCTATACCATCTAGTGCCGCTGTTGAGCGGGTTTTTTCAGTAAGGAAGGATATACTGCGTCGGAAACGAGGCTCGCTCTTAGATGCAACTTTCGAGAAGCTTGTTTTCTTAAAGGCCAATAAAGATCTTTTGAATAATAGTTCTTAAGTTTGTATATTTAGCTAATAAATGTCAATTATCATTGCCATGCACACTGCACAATAACTCATTTGATTCATTTCTTTAGTATTTCGTATTATTGTTTTGCAAAATTAAACTTTCCTGGTATATTCTAGCATTAATAAATTAGTATCAATAGTATGCTACATCCTCTGTTATGTTGCAATTCCTAGTAATAAATCTTGCAGTAATTTTGTTTCACTTTTTTTGAAAATATTATGCCTTATAAGTCATAACAACGCAATGAAGGCATGCACAGACTTCATAGCCTATGCATTAACCAGTGGATACAAACCAACACATACTCGCACAAGCGAATGTTTATATAATATAATATTTTATGTATATATAAATTATAATATACCTACGCATATATATAATATATTTACATTTCATTAAAAGTAACGGTAACGAGCAACGGTGCCGTTACTCGTTACTTTTTAAAAATGGTAACTGTAACGATAACGGCATTACATTTATAAAGTAACGAGCACAGCACTCAGCACTGGTTATTTACTAGAACACAGACATCTCAAAAAACAATTGTGATAAAAAAAATAAATTTATTTACAGAAAGACTTTGCGTGCTTTTCAGCAAGCAATTAAATTATTTTATACAACCAAGAAAATGTGGGGGGCCCTGTGCGGCAGCACACTCCGCACACCCCTAAATCCGGCACTGCGTAAGAGTCATATGAAGAGACGATAATAAATAAATCAAACAGCTTCGTGGAACTTTTAGCAGTAAAAATAGAAAAACTAAACGTGGTACTTATAGTCATCTACAAACCTCCGAACACTATAACTGAAAATTCTCGGATGCACTTGCTGATACTGGAAACCTAATGAAGTCCTTAGACTCTCCAACCCCCAATATAATAAATACTCTGCGGAGATTTTAATACAGGGTGAGTCAAAAGTCTCCATATATAGGCAAAAATGGTCACTTTATTATGCAATCACTCGTAAGTCACAAAATATGCTCTATGTGGGCACCATTACACTGAATGCACATACGGATGGCACATACAAAGGCATCTCAGCACATCACCTGCAAAAAAATAAAAAATAAATAATCATTTATTTATCATGACTATTTTGCCTATGTATGGAGACTTTTGACTCACCCTGTGTATATATATATATATATATATATTATATATATATATATATCAGGGCTGTGCGGGTCTATTACTTTCGGGTCGGGTCCGGGTCTGGGTCATTTTTCTAATTTACTTTCGGGTCCGGGTCCGGGTCGGACCCGAAAGTTCACTTTCAGGTCCTGTCGGGTCTTTCAGTATATGACCCTGGTCTGGGTCGGGTCCATTATTAAAAATGTAATAATTATAATGTGGTATAGGATATAAGACTGCTATTAATTAATCCAATTTTGGAAATGTTTGAAAGTAGGTGTATTAATTGTATTAATACTTAATAGTAACTAGGTAGTTATACATGCATTGTATGATTGCTCTCTTCAGCCCCTTATTCTAAATTTTAATTAATTTTGTGAAAACAAATTCTATATTGTTTTGAGTGAACTCAAATGGAAATTATCATCTTCTTGCATTAAAATTAAGGTTAATATTCGTTTTTTGACCCAGTCACACCCAGCTATAACAGCAATATATATTGAATAACCAATCAAAGCTGAATAAGAAAATATATATATTATCTTGTGCAAATTTGTATAAAATGTACTTTTAAAAAAAAATATCTTCTACTTTCTAATATGTATGTATATAAATTTCGGTTGGTTTGTTTATTTGGGCTACCTTTTTTGGACTTTTTTGGAGATTTTTCTTGGCTTTTTTTGGCTACTTGGCTTTTTTTGGCTACTTTTTCTTGCTTTGGCTACTTCTTTCTGTTTCTGGTCAGTGTGGTGGTTTTCGTTCTAGTGGTATGACGTGTGAATCTTGTGAACTTGATTTCGAAGACCTAATCCGCCTTGTTGGCCTCGATGAAGATAAAAGTTTAGATGTTTTTTCCAATCACGGCATAATTCCGACATCCGTGATTTGCCCTAAATGTAATACTGCCTGTATTTTAAAACAAGACTCGAAGGTGTTTAGGTGCCGTAAAAAAAATGGAAGGATGTGAAATCGTGGGTTTTACGTGCTGGGAATAGACGTCCTCATTCCGGAAATATTTCGCACGATACTTGTTCCTGGCAGACATCCTGACGATTCTACAGTTCTGCATCACTTCCTTACTGCAATTGCAGAGCTATATCCTCCAAAATAAGGTGACTGGTTAGTTAGGTTAGGTTAAATTAGATTAGGTTAAGTTAGGTTACGTTAAGTTAGGTTACGTTAAGTTAGTTAGGTTAGTTAGGTTAGGTTGTGTTTAGCATGAATGCAAACTTTTCTGGTCGATTTTGAGGTGTTTTGCACGAATCTGCCATCTTTTCCTGTGCAAATGCGTAGTTTTCGAGATGACGATATCTCGAAAACTACGCATTTGCACAGGAAACGGATGGCAGATTCGTGCAGAGCACCTCCAAATTGACCAGAAACGTTTGCTCTCATTATAAAAAGAGACTGGGTCAAAAAACGAATAATTACCAAAATTAAATACTTTGTTTATCTTAAAAAACAAAAATAAAACCGATAATATGAAATAATTAAAGTCATTTGGTAGTAATAGTATTTATATTTTGAGGGAAACATATTCTGTGAACCAAAGCTGGGCACTTGCGGTTTTTTTTGCGGTACTACCGCACTACCAAACCGGTACCGCATAACGCAGTACCGCAAAGGATCGCTGAAAGTACAGGCTGTACTTTCAGCGATCCTTTGCGGTACTGCGTTATGCGGTACCGGTTTGGTAGTGCGGTAGTACCGCAGTACCGCAGTACCGCAAAAAAACCCGCAAGTGCCCAGCTTTGCTGTGAACTCCTTTAAAACAGATATTGATATAGCGGTATAGCCTATACTTATTTCCCCTAGAATCTAGATTGAAAGTTGTGGCAAGACAGGAAAGAGATTTCTGAATTTTTAACTGATTTTTTTTATTTTGAATATACACAGTATATATATATATACAGTACTGTGCAAAAGTCAGAGACCACTGTCGATCTGATAACTATTAGATAATCAGTTGTATGAAAATTGGTTTTGATACTAAAATACATATTAACTAGAACCTCTGGTTCATATTAACGTATAACTAAGTTATTACTTAAGTGTATAAAGTTATATAAGCTGGATGACCCTCTAGTCTGCATAAATTGGACTTGAGGGTTGATTCATTATACTGTACAGGGCTATTCAAAATGATTCACCTGATTTCAAATGAGAATATTTTTTAATGTTACAAATACAGAGTGATTTGTGATACATCAACCAAAAGAAAAACTGTCAAAGTTTGTCTCTCATCTCATAAATGCTCTATGTGACTTTCCCTAGTTACACGAGCAACGTCGACACGATAGTCGAATTCCTCCCATACTCGCTCCAGCATGTTCGTTGTCACTGACTCTACGGCAGTAACAATGCGAGTTCGGAGCTCATCCAAAGATGTGGGCAACGGTAGTACGTACACAGTATCCTTAACGTACCCCCAAAGGAAGAAGTCGCACGGTGTAAGATCCGGCGACCTAGGGGGCCAGCTGTGGAGCACCAAGTCATGGGGCCCACTGCGACCAATCCAACGGCGAGTGAGCACTTCGTTGAGAAAACGGCGAACATCCAAATGCCAATGAGGCGGCGCCCCATCTTGCTGGAAAATGTAGTCGCCGGAATCTTCGTTCAGTTGGGGAAATAACCAGTTCTGCAGCATATCCAGATAGGGGTGACCAGTCACTGTGTTTTCCATGAAAAAGAAGGGGCCGTAAACCTTTGCCCGGGAAATGGCACAGAAGGTGTTAACTTTAGGTGAGTCGCGCTCGTGCTCGATTGTTGCATGTGGTTGTTTTGTGCCCCATATGCGAAGGTTGTGACGGTTCACCTTGCCACTTAAATGAAAAGTTGCTTCGTCACTGAACACCAGGCGGGGAGCAAATTCGTCATCCTCCATAGCCTCCTGCATAAGATCGCAAAAGTTCTGTCGTTTTAACTTGTCCCCCGGCCGTAGAGCCTGCAACAGTTGCAACCTGTATGGCTTCATATGCAAGCGCCGTCTCAAAACACGCCAAACAGTCGTCTGAGGAAGTCCCAATTCTCGACTGGCGCGGTTTGTCGATTTCCTCGGGCTACGTTGGAAACTCTCTCTGATTCTTTGCACATTATCCTCAGACACGCGCGGTCGTCCTGTGGACTTGCCTTTACACAAACATCCTGTTTCCTCGAACTGCCGATACCACCGACGGATGCTCTGAGCACCCGGTGGATCTGTTCTGTAACGTCGACGAAACTCACGCTGCACTGTGACTACCGATTTACAGCTCGAAAATTGCAACACACAAAACACCTTCTGCTATGCGGACGCCATTTTCACACTGACTGTTTGTTGCTAGGCTAGGCCACGGCGTGACTTTGGAGCCCTCTCGCGGTGATCTTGTAAAACTCAGAGATTTCCTCTTTCATATGGTGTATGCCCAGTTGATGCACGGTTGATAGGTACGGAAGTATTCTCAGTTGAAATCGGATGAATCAATTTGAATAGCCCTGTATTACTTATAACGTATGTGTTTAAAGAATCACTTCATTTTTCATTTTCCGACATGCATTATTTTTGACCCAGCTCCCATAGATATGGTGATAGAAGCTTACTTATTGCTTTAATTAAAAACTTTTCATATTATCCCAACTAATTTGAGGTCAACGTCATGGGGTTAAGGTCATCTTCAAGGTCATAGGATGTGTCAATTAGGGACACTTAGCGCATTGACCTCCGTGCATGTGATGACAATTTGTGACTATAATAACTCTTGAACCAGACATCATAGAAAGACAACTGAGCCCTTTTATATTTATTATTTTATATATATCATCTATTATAAGTGACATTGTAGCAAGGTCTAAGAGTCATCCTCAGCATCCATGAGAAGATCATCATCATCTATCTCCATAGCCTCCTCTGGATACGGCTCAGCATCTTCGCACTCTTGCTGGCCCTCATCATTTTCAGCGTCATCAGTGTCCAACAGGTCAACGAGTGATGGGGGCAAGATAGGGCCAACTGACCGCACAGGCTCCAGCACCCCCTCCTCTGTTTTCAGCCACCCTTAACCCTCGTCATACGGTTTGGGGCGCTCGAAGATAGGCTCAGCAGCACGCCTGTAGCAGGCCACACGGTGGTTGACTCGCTGTACATGAGGGACGAGCGAGTCCTGGCAGGGAGGCAGGCGAACCATGTCGACCTTCGACTTGGAGTTGAGCGTGTGGTCCTCTCCCACCATCTTCTTGAGCAGCTTGCTCCTCACCACGTTCACAGAACTCTCACGGGCTTGACCATACATGGCGCAGGTGAAGGCCTCCAAATGCTCCTGCACCTCTGGGGCCACCCTCCACTCCACGCCGAGCTGCCTGTAACATAGTACATGAGATACGATCACTACTACAATTAATTTGAAACAACACGTCTATGTGAATATGCAATTGTTGATATGCAAGTGTAATTTACCTGAAAGCCTTGTGGAACTTGGGGTTTTTCTGGAGCTTCTTCAGTGACGCCACCTTCCCCTTGCCCTTGAAGGCGCTGGTACAGTCCTCCCCCGAGAACACATAGAAGCCAAGGAGGGTGGAACACCAATCCTTGCCCAGTTCACCTGCCAGCTCGCTGATGTTGATGAGCTGTCGGCGTTTGCCCGTGCCAGTGTCAAGGTAGACAGTGAGGGCGAGCTCGTGTGCATGGAGGAGGAGGATGAAAAAGATGTCTGAGTCGGGCGTACGCACAACCGCTGACTTGAATCCGAGGTTCTCGGCGTAGTGGAGATAGATGGCAATGCGGGTGTCGGTCTCCTCCTGGTCTGATCGCAGAGAGTGGATCTCCGTCACCTCGACCTGAAATGAAGAAGAGCACTCTATATATGTAGGCGAAAGTTTAATATCAAAGGACCTCGTGGTACTAAGGTAGTAGATAAGACATATTTTACCTCTCCATTTGATGAAACTAGCTGATGAGCCTTCCCCTCCACAATGAGAGCAGGTGTCTGACACTTCTCCAGCCGTGACGCAGCCTTACTGCTTCCCCAGACCCTCAGCAGCAACTGGCAGAGCTGCAACTTGTTCATCTCGTTGGCCAGGAAAAGCTTGAAGTCCTTGGGCTTCTGCGTGGCGGGACCCTCCACGAGGAACTTCTCACCAAAGCCACGTCTGATCCTCTCCTGCGCCTTGATTGAGTCAGCATGGTAAGAGTCGGTGGAGAAGATGAAGTTCTTCTTGGCCACCATTTGGTCTGGGATCTGGAGGCAGATGTCACCAAACGTCGGGGGCAAGCTGGTCAGGGCGTGGAACAGCGCATTTCCGTCTTGGATGAAGAAGGTGTCTTTGGGGTAGGGTACCTCTTCTGTTCTATCATCCAAGACGTAATGCATCATGGTCGCCTTGTTTGTCTTGGCAAAGAAGCCATCAGGGGTGCTAAGGCAGTGAGGGACAGGTGAGAGGCAGTATCGCATAGTGGTGCACCGATTAATCGGTATCAGCATCTGGCATGCCGATTAATCGGCAAAATGCCGATTAATCAGCCATGACGATTAATCGGCATGCTGATATTAGGAAAATACCTTGCATGGCCGATTAATCGGTAAAATGCCGATACAGATTAATCGGTGCACCACTAGTATTGCATGAGCTCGTCCAGGTTGAGCGGTTCATCAAGCAGCTGCGACTTGACCAGCAGTGTGAAGGCCAGGTTACTCTGCTCCTGTTACTGGATGAGCTGCAACACAATAATGAAAACATATCAAACACCACATCACATCGCATCACAAGCGATTCTTTAACAAAATGACCTTGACTCATGCCCTTGGAGCATGACCATGACCTCTAACTGCTTCTAAACCACCACCAATCGATTTCATGACCCTAAAAACATAAATATAGACTCTAAGTTTGCATCCCTGGCTATATTTTCAGATTTCCATAATTTTCGGTCCATATCCAAAACCTAGGGGGTGGGGTCAAGTATTGAGCCATAACTCAAAATTAAAGTGCTATATCAAAATTTTTAAAATTGATTTATTAGTTGGGATAATGTGGGGAATTTCTAAAGCAATAAGAAAGCTTCTATCACCATATCTATGGGAGCTGGGTCAAAAATAATGCATGTCAGAAAATGAAAATGAAGCGATTTTTTAACAAAATGACCTTGACCTTCGCCTGAATCACGTGACCTTGACCTCCAATCGTTTTGAAACCTCGGAAATCGATTCAGCACCTCAGAAAACCATAATATCGACAGCAAGATCGTCAAAATCGGCTCATTAGTTACTGACATATGACAGCGTTTTAATGGATGCGGATGGCAGCCATCTTGGAAATATGCTAATTAGGACCCCGTGGGACATTTTTTCCCGCTGGCAACATAAAAATTCTTTAAGTAGATGTCCTAGGGGTGCTAAAAATCATTTTGGAATTTAGTTTTAGGTGGGGGGGGTGCATGGGAACCTATATCTCCTGCCATACTATCTACACCGTGCATCAAGTCAACTCAAATATGTCAAGTTCTTTCCGTCCAAAACTCAGGATCCGACTAAACTTGATTCGCGTTTTGCCGAAGCCAGCTCTGGAGGAAGAAAATTTGGGTTACTTTTTTGTAAACAAACCATTTGTCGTCTGCAGAATCAAACGTATTTGAAGAATTCATTGCATTATTTAGACCCATATATATAAAAGAAAATATATTTTAATGATATTACAAGCCTGTGCTAAATTAATTTTATGTATTTATAAGCCTTAACTAAAGAATTGGCCTACAGTCATTGCAATTTGGGCCTATATTGGACTAGGCTAGTGTTGCTGTGGCGAGCTCAAACTTAGGCCACAGTTAGTCCTTATTCACTATTATTTGTGCTCGTGGGTGATTTCAATTTGCCAACATTGAATTGGACATTGGAGCATAATATGTTTCAAACTGTTGATCCTACTGCTCAATCATTTCTCAATTGTTTCAATTTATTAGATCTAACACAGTGGGTTACACCGTTACTGAAACAACATATCATTCCTCTGGAAATATACTGGATCTAGTTTTGACATCTGAGAGTGATAAAATGGGATTGGTTGAAATTCTGCCTCCTTGTCCTGGTGGTGATCATAATCAGGTTAAATTTTCTTACTTGTTTATAACTAACACTTTTACTCTGATTCAGACCCTCCAAAAAAGTGTTGGTATAAGGGTAAATATGAGTTGATTTCTGAATACTTTGAGAATGTTAAGTGGGATTATGAGTTTAGGTACTTTGAAGTCAATGGTATTGTTGGAAATAGTTCTTCCTCTTGTTGAGAGATATGTTCCTTTCCAGGAGGTGAAAGCTGATTGCAGGTAGAAGAAAATTCCAGCAGATCTTATTCGCAAGATAAAAAAGGCATGAGCTTTTAACAAGAATTGTCGTAGTTGGTTTGGTAGGCATTCAGTTCCTGAAAGACAAGCCTGTCAGAGGCTTGACGAGAGAAATTCTGAATACAAGAACTTTCACATACCTCTCCGATTGGCTATGAGAGTTCACTAATTTTATAAATGGGTGACCAACCAAAGTAACGGATTTAAGGGAAGGGCCACTCCCCTCTTTTGGCTCTCGGTACCTATTTTGGCGCCTCTGTCAGAAGGAATAGTGCCCCTATCAGAAGGCCTTGATAGGTGTTTTCCTTTTGTCTATTTTCACGGATAATGGTGGGAGGTGACCCTTTGCAATTTTACATGGGAGTATCTGTCCTATAAGTTCATCTCACGTTCTCATATTTCATTTTGCTCTCTTTGAAATATCCAGGTAGTGGCTAGTAACTTAGTAAGGTTTTAAAAATTAAAGTAACATATACTAATGGCAATAATTTCAAACTTTGGGCAAATATCTAGCAATTAAAACATAAAGCAAAGGATCATCGATGTTATTATAAGTTTTTCAAAATCAGCCTGAATAACACATGCTCAATCCGACGTAAAACAATGTGTTTTCTGGCTTGGCACTCGTATTCTAAAGGTATAAGGAGCACTGGATCCGACGGCGCCCCTAAAGTGGTCAGCTTCCCTCTCTGAAAATTTCTAGATTCGCCACTGATTCCTACATTAGGAGTAAGAAGGTGGGAACTCCTACCACTGGCAGGGACGGATCCAGAGCACAATTTTTTTTTTGGGGGGGGGGGGTCACCTTCCAGAACCTGAGCTTATAATACATTGACAGGCAACTGGTGTGACAGAATTATCAACGATAAAGAATGCAGGAAGGTATCTGTTTTTGGTCCAAAAAGTCAATTCCTTAATTAAGATGACAGTAAGCTCCAGTGAGGCATAAAATTAGCGCAACAACATTTACATCACTATTTTATTAAGCATCATCATTAGGGGCAATTAAAGAAAAATATGTATTAAATGGGTCACTTTTGACTCTCACTGTGGCCATATATGCACTCTTTTTGCCCAGTATACCAACATACCTCAGTGTATGCATCCCGACTTGGCGGCTTATAAATACCTCTGAAACAATTGCACATTGCTCGAAAAGTAACCACGAAAGGGGGCACAAGTACAATTTTATTGAAGTATCAAACGTAACATCAAAATTCTGATCTGCTTATTTTTCACGCCTAAGCCTTGACCCAGATTTTCCCAGCTGACAACAGTGTGGTGGCGAGTGGTATCATTTATTATCAACAAATTGAGTCCACCATTCTACGTGCAGTGTGCACGTTCAGAGAGACCGTTCCTTTATATATTACACTTACTAAAATTGTCCAAAGGAAACAACAGTGATTATTTTCATTGGGTGCTTCACTCTAATTTTGTATTATCTCCTCTTTATGTTCTGATCTCCTTCTTTCTTTCACTTTCTTTACCTTTAAGGTTTAGAGGCCTCGTGGTTTAACGGGGTGATCGCCCCCTCGCCCCCTCTAAATCCGCCCCTGACCACTGAACTCCTAAGATTACATGATGGTTCTTTAACAAAAAACTGTGTTAATAGCAGAAAACCTTGCAGATGCATTTGTGTCAGTTTATACTACTAACACTCAACAAAACATAACTGCCCATCAACATTTCACAGGAGTATTCAATCATGTATCCATGTCTGATGGTGGTGTTAGAGATCTAAAAAATTTAGACCCTAATACTAGTATGGGTCCTGGTGGCTTGCACCCAATGTTGCTGAAGCAATGTGCTGCTCAACTGACTTACCCACTGTATAAAATATTTAAAGATTCACTTGATTCTGGATGCTTGCCTGGGTCGTAGAAAGTATCAACTATAATTTCTGTATTTAAAAAAGGTTCAAGGCATGTAGCACTAAATTACAAATCTATCAGCCTTACATCTGTGTGTTGTACGAGTCTCGAGCGTGTAATCGCCAAATATCTATATGAATACTTTGATTCTAATGGTCTCATTGAGAACAACCAGTTTGGTTTCCGTCCTGGAAGACCAGTGGAGGATCGGTTATTACTGACTTATAATGAAGTAAGTACCTGGCTGGATGCTGGATGGGTGGTTGATGTGATTCTCCTGGATTTTGTGAGGGCATTTGATGTTGTTCCTCATACTGTTCTTATAGACAAGTCGAGACAATTGGGAATTCATAGAAGGATTTTGGATTGGATTTATAACTTTTTGGTATGAAGAACTATGTCAGTTTCTGTGTCTGGTGCCTTTAGTGGACCTAGAGAAGTTAAGAGCGGTGTCACTCAGGGATATGCAACAACAAACAAACATTTTATTTAAGGCTCATCAGGTACAAACATTATACAAGAGGTCCATAGAAGATTAAAAGAGTTGTCTGGAGCACTGACTAAGTAGGCCAGTGAATCACTGTGTATAATGAACATACTGTACAGTTGCCTACGCCACTGCTTCCAGATTTGAGATTTATAAAATATATCGGAGACCAGTCCACTAACCATGGCTTCTATTATTATCTTATTGACTGACTCACCAAGTCTAGTGATAAATCTAAATACAAAATTGCGAATGACACTGGCACAGTTAGGCACCTTATTGACTACAAACAGCATACTAACGTCAGAAGGAGCACCATTTACAAATCTTGGAGTCCTTAATAAACTCTTAAAAATATTATTATATGCAACATATAATTTCCTCAAATTATACATTCTGTAGTTCCACCACAAATGAGCTCTATACATTGGAGTACAAAAAGTTTTGAACAAAATCAACTTTACATCTAATGAACACGTATGAAATTTTCTAACCGAAGTATTTCCCTGAACAGATAATTGTCTACATTGCCTTAGAATATCACAGTCATCTGAAACACTATCCGTTAGTATGTGGCCAAGATACTTAGTCCGGGTTACTTCTGACAGCACCATACCATTCAATTGAAATTCTCGAAATTTTATATACTTGTAGGTCTTGGTCCTCATAATCATAACATGATTTTTATCAGGATTATATTTTATGTCGTTATCCTTCCCATACCTTTCACACACCTTCAAAAGTGTGCTGAGCCCTTTTACAGATGGAGAAATAAGAACTACATAGATCATCTGCATACATCAGATCATTAACAATCATTGTACCAATATAGCAGCCTATTTTACAGGTGTTCAGCACAACAGATAGATTATCCATATAAACATTAAATAAGTAGGGGAATAGTATCCCTCCCTGCCTGACACCATTGGTCCCAGAGAATGGGTCTGAATTAACCCCACCCCATCTTACAATCATTGTCTGGTGATATTAATATACGGACCAAGTAACCAGGTACATTACGATTTACAAGTTTCGTGAATAATTTGTCATGACTAACACGATCAAAGCATCTTTAGAGGCATCCAGGAAACACAAAAATACATCAGCATCTAGAGTTTGGTATTTACAGACCATTTCCTTCAAGACATACACACACACACATATCAGTACTGTGTTTCTTTTTTAAACCAAATTGGTTATCACTAGTATACAGTTATCATTCAAGTCTATTACAAAGTTGATATTCAAACACCTTAGACATAATACTGGCCAAGGCTATTGGCCTATAGTTATCTTTACTGTTGATTTTACCCATTTTATCATTTAGTACTGGCACCAAATCAACGAATAACATTGCATCTGGCAAAACACCATGTATGAGTAAACCTGTAAAGCACAAAGCTAACAGAGGCACTAATCTGTCACTACTAAATTTCAGATACTCAGCAGAAATACCTTCTGTTATTTTTTTATTTTTTTATTTTATTGGGTTCAGAATCTCAGTTGAGCCCTGAACGGCCAAGCTCTGAAGGGCCAGTTCAACCGACAACCCAAGTTAAGCTAGACTAAAACTTACGGATTTAGAGGTCCTATTAGGTCCTACCTCAGGGCTGCTGACTCGATGTGGGCCTACCTTAGGCCTCAGTTGCATAAAATTAAGATAAAAAAACAAAAGGGGCACTATTTATGGTCTTCTTTCTAAACCTTGCAACAACACACAACCTGCACCATTGCACGATGCAACAATCTTGTATCTAAACAACCAAACTGAATTGCAAGAGAGCTCTCTATAAGACCACGCCCTGTAAGTGCCGCATTCAACAAACGAGTAGAAAAGACGCGCAGTGCCCCAAAAAAATGATGCCACAAGAGTGCCCAAACAATGATGCCACAAGAGCCTAAAAATGCTAGCTCTAAATTAAGTGAATTTTTCACTAACCTTACAATTATGAGATGGATATATATATATATATATATATATATATTTAGGATAAAAACGAAGACGTAGAGCAAAAAAGTCATTATATTTGGCTGCAGCCGACGTTTCGGGCAACTCTACCCATTTTCAAGGCCTAATAAATAAAAAGCTAAAATTAATGCATGACAAAAATATATGAGTCAAAAACTAAAAATAATTTACAGTACAGAATAAAACCTCCAAGAATAAAAATTAAAAAGCATAAAACAAGCATAAGCCAAAAACAAAAAGTAAAATTTATATACATGACAAATATACACATGATAAAAATAAAACTTAAAAACTAAAAACATTCAAACAAATTAGTTAAAAACTTCACTAATAAAAAGTTAAATGAAAAAACGCAAAAGTGCACCAAGCATACCATGCTCACTTGACAGCCACAAACAACTGAGGCGAAAAGGAGACAGGGTCAAGGGGGGGGAAATTAGTTTGTAGGTATTTTAATTAATATAAAGGGGGTAACAACTAGAATCAATATTTAAACTGGAGTTCAGAAATTTAATGCACAGAGATTCGTAAATACGGAGAGAGGACGGGCATTTTAATGATTTAAGAATTTTAAAGTTATTAACGGAAATATCAACCTTACACTTAACACAATGATTTCTAATGGCAGACTGTTCCTTTTTAGATAAAACTTTCCCTGTCCTATGGCTAATACCCATATGGGAGCAAAATCTTGCCTGCAAAGAACGAACTGTGCTGCCAACGTAGTTCCCCTTGGAGGTTTTATTCTGTACTGTAAATTAGTTTTAGTTTTTGACATTCATATATTTTTGTCATGCATTAATTTTAGCTTTTTATTTATTAGGCCTTGAAAATGGGTAGAGTTGCCCGAAACGTCGGCTGCAGCCAAATATAATGACTTTTTTGCTCTACGTCTTCGTTTTTATCCTAAATGTAAATCTACGTCTCCTTAGGAGGGATCCTATTTCATATGTATATATATATATATATATATATATATATATATATATACACCTGTAATATTATTTTGCAGGTTTATGATGACTTTATTAGAATGTTATAGCTAAGTAAAATCATTTTGTTTATATTCAATTCGATTAAACTGATGAATCTGATGATGTCTGAATTAAACTGATGAGATGTAAGATACTTTATTATATGAAAATAATGATATTTTCTTTCATGTAATTAATCCTAATCTGTAGCATAAACAATTCATATAAATGCCCTATGTTTACTATATCTATATTATTATTATAACTTGCGTCATTGAGTATATATATATATTTTGTGTACCATAACTATATTATTGTTATTTATATTAACAGGAATGTTGTTCAATTAAGTTGATTAAAGCCTAAGAAAAGGAGAGCGTTTCATTTCAATTTAATCAACTTAATTTCAAGATCAGAGGATATAGACAAGTTTCTGAAGCCAGAAAGATTTGATGCCGAGCCCTCATCCTCAAGTTCGTCTCGTCTCTGGAGTCGCTGGTTCGAGACATTTCAGAACTTTCTGGCCGCGTTACCTTCTGATCTTCAGACTCGAAAGCTAAGTTTGCTTGTAAACCATGTATCTCCTTTAGTCTATGAGTACATACTTGATTGTACTACCTATGAAAATGCTATAAAGTTGCTCAATGAACTTTATATAAAACCGAAAAATGAAACGTTTGCTCGTCACCTATTAGCCACCCGTCGTCAGGAGATGGGAGAGAGTATGGACCATTACATGAATACATTAAAGCATCTGAGTAAAGACTGCAACTTTCAATCGGTCTCTGCAAATCAATACAGAGATGAATATATAAGAGATGCTTTTATAAACGGTTTGAATACTCCTTTCATTAGGCAACGATTGCTTGTAAACAAATCTCTCAGTTTACAGATCGCTTTTGATCAAGCTCGCAGCCTTGCGTTGGCTCAGATTCAGTCTGATACTTATATACGTTCTAATGCTCCCCTAAATTCAGTTAGTTGTGAAACTGAAACAATTACAATAGAAAAACATGAGGCTAAACAAGGTGCTAGTGAAACTCTTTACGAGGAGTCTTCTAATGCTGCAGCAAGGTCTCGTAGATGTTTCTTTTGTGGAAGTAATGTGCATCCGCGAGCTAAATGTCCTGCAAGAGATAGTTTATGTCATAAATGTGGTATTAAAGGCCATTTTGCCAGAGTTTATCACTCTAATTCAAAAGCTTCTGCTTCTGTTAATACTTTAGCTTCTCTATCAGGCTCTACTTCTCATTCTTTGAAAGAGGCAATTCTTACTATTTTAGCTAATGGTTTGTCTTTGAAGGCGCTAGTGGATACAGGTAGTACCGAAAATTTTATTGATATAAATATTGTAAAATAAAACAAATGGAAGGTATATCCAGTGGTGTGCACGCGCAACGATTTTTGTAGCGCCGCAGCCGCAACCGCAACTCTGCTGAAATAGTTGCGCCGCACGCGCAAGCGCAACCCTTTTCAAAAAGTTGCGCCGCAAGCGCAAGCGCAACCAAAAATGTTGCGCCGCAACTTTTTGCGGCGCAACTGCCCACCTTTGCATTTAACGTATATCTGCAGTGGTGGGCACGCGCAACGATTTTTGTAGCGCCGCAGCCGCAACCGCAACTCTGCTGAAATAGTTGCGCCGCACGCGCAAGCGCAACCCTTTTCAAAAAGTTGCGCCGCAAGCGCAAGCGCAACCAAAAATGTTGCGCCGCAACTGCCCACCTTTGGGTATATCCTCGTAAAAGTCAAGTGTCAATGGCTAATACTTCTCATGTAACTAAAGTTGATGGGTTTTGTTGTGTAGATTTGACATTCAAGGATCGTACCTATAAAAATGTTGTTATCACTTCTGCCAAATCTATGTACTAATGTTATTCTTGGCCATGATTTTTTGTCTAGACATGAATCAGTTGAGATACCTTTTGGGGGAAGAGAACCTTCCTTAACTGTGTGTAACCTTGCAGCAGCCGAGGTGGAACCTCCGTCTTTATTTAATAATTTAAGTCCTGAATGCAAACCCATTGCTATTAAGTCACGCCGATATTGTGAGGCAGATATGAGTTTTATTTCGTCCGAAGTAGATCGCCTTCTTAAAGAAGGCATTATCGAACCCAGTCGAAGTCCTTGGCGGGCACAAGTTTTAGTGGTAGCCAATGAATCTCATAAAAAAACGCCTAGTTATCGATTATTCTCAAACAGTAAATAGATACACGCAGTTGGACGCTTATCCTCTGCCTAATATAAATGAAATGGTGGGCGAAATTGCACAGTATAGTATCTTTAGTACAATAGATCTTAAGAGCGCCTATCATTTGATCCCTATCAAGGAGGAGGATATGCCATACACTGCTTTCGAAGCCTGTGGCCAGCTGTTTCATTTCAATAGAATCCCGTTTGTTGTAACAAACGGCGTAGCCTGTTTTCAGAGTGATCGATGACATAATTCGTAAAGAGGGTTTAAAGGATACTTTCATTTATGTGGACGATATCACTATATGTGGACACGATCAGAAGTAGCATGATGATAATTTGACAAAATTTTTAAATGTAAAAAAGTATAATCTTCATGTTAACGAAAATGAGTTCTACATCTAAGTCATCTATAGATTTATTAGGTTATAGAATAAGTAATGGTTCTTTAAAGCCTGATCCTGAGAGGTTAAAACCACTGCTCGAAATGCCTCCTCCTAATAATAATGCTAAAGTAGGCTGACCATACGTACCGTTTTGAACGGGACAGTACCGTTTGTTTTATATTTCCTAGCCGTCCCGTCGTTTTAATAAAAATGTCAATTTTGTCCCGGTTTATGTACTTACTTTTTCATGAATACAGAATATTACATAACCCCCGTCCCTTTTTTGCCATCCCAATGTCCCGTTTTTGTCTCAAGGAAATATGGTCAGCCTATGCTAAAGACATGCGCCGAGTAATGGGTATGTTTGCCCATTATTCTAAATGGATCGGGAAATTTTCCGAGAAAGTACGACCTTTGGTTGAAAATAAAACACCCTCTCCCTCTTAATGTAATTAATGCCTTCGAAAATCTTAAAAGTGATATTGCTAATTCTGTTGTTGTTGCCATTGATGATAATATTCCTTTTGTAGTAGAGACTGATGCGTCTGAATACGCAATAGCTGCTCAACTTTGTCAAGCTGAACGTCCAGTCGCCTTTTTCGCCCGTACTCTGTCGCCCTCTGAAAGGAATCATTCCTCTATAGAAAAAGAAGCATACGCCATTGCTGAGTCTATCCGAAAATGGCGGCATTATCTGCTTGGTAAACTCTTTAAACTAGTAACGGATCAAAGGTCAGTAGCGTTTATGTTTGACACTAAACATAAAGGAAAAGTTAAGAACGAGAAAATCATGAGATGGAGACTTGAATTATCAAGTTTTAGTTATAATGTTATAATGTTTCAGACCAACAAAGACCCTAGGATCCACTTATGGCTGGTCTACCTAACTGTGTTCGTAATCGTGTATGGCGGAGGTGGCGGAGGGGACCTACAATTTTACGTGGGTTCCGAACCACAAGAACATAAGAAATTTATGTAAAAACTGCCGGTAAATTGGTAACAACCGATTTTTACGAAACTAAATAATTATCAATTTAAAACTAATTAATTATCGATTTCAAACTAAAGATAGAATCTCTGGATCCAGAGGATCAAGTCATAATAGACTACTATCCACAAATATGTTACAATCTATATCTATTTATAACGGGCATGCAAATATATCAGATCCAAAGAATCCAGTCAATTTCATTACGGTATCCATCAAGTCACGGTCCATATCGATTGCGAACCAAGTCAAAATCTACAACTATATACATTACAACATATACACTTAGGAGGAAAAGTGTAGGTGTGGCTGTAAAGACTACAGTAATGTAGAAATGTGTGCGCACCCATTTTGGGTCTCCCATTTAAAGGTGTTTGTGGGGCAAGTGAAGATCATGAGTTTTTCAATACCTCACAGTACTATGGGGGGCACCGCTCGGCAGAGTAATCTCTTTAAATAGGGTGTGTAAGGACAGAGAGTATCCCCTAACCCAAGACGCTGCCTCCCTATTTCCCACAACACTTGTGTTGAGCTGTGGGATCTATCCCCACAAAGCCTTAATTTTACTTCCTTAAATTATACCCTTTCTATCAACATATGCGTCTAATCGATTTTTAAACATGTTTATAGACGTGCTACTAATTACTTCTACCGGCAAATATTCCAGCTATTTACTATTCTATGCGTAAAAAAGTTTTTCGCAACTGCTGTCTCGAACCTTCTACTTGTCAACTTACACCCGTTATTTCTAGTCCTATTATATTGAGATATTTCGAAAAAGCTCTCTCTATCTACGTTATCAAACCCATTCATAATTTTGAAAACCTGGATTAGATCACACCTTAACCTCCTAGTCTCGAGTGTTGTCAATTTTAACTCCTTAAGCCTATCCTCGTACGACTTTGACCTAAGCGACGGAATCATCTTAGTTGCCCGTCTTTGAACTCTCTCGATTTTGTCTATATCTTTGCGCATATACGGATTCCAAAATTGGACCGCGTACTCCAAATGGGGTCTAACTAATGATTTATAAAGAGGAACTATAATATCGCGCGATTTGTACTCAAAATTTCGAGCTATAAAACCTAACACTTTGTTCGCCTTATTGACCGCTGCTGTACTTTGTTTCGCTACTTTTAAATCACCAGTGACTATAACTCCTAAATCTTTTTCCTGCTCTACCTTGTTAAATCTTTCCCTGACATACTATACGCAAAATTACCGTTACGCGAACCTATATGCAAAATTTTGCACTTATCAACGTTAAATCTCATTTGCCATGTGACTGACCAATCAACGATTTTATTCAGATCTTCCTGAATTTTACCTCTATCTTCGTCATTAATCGCCTTACCACCCACCTTCGTGTCATCCGCAAACTTTGAAACTGTACTGACTAGGCCGACATCTAAATCGTTAATATATATAAGAAAAAGCAAGGGGCCCAATACAGAACCCTGAGGAACGCCACTCGCTACATTAGCCCAACACGACTCCGCTCCATCAACGACCACCCTCTGTTTCCTACCTTGCAACCACTCTTCTAGCCAATTTATTACTACACCCCTGATTCCATGAGCCTTAGTTTTTTCAATGAGTCTTTTGTGCGGCACGGTGTCAAACGCTTTTTGAAAATCTAAATACACTACATCAACCGCCCGATGTCTATCGTAAACGTCAACCACGCTTTGGAAAAATTCTAAAAGATTAGTTAAGCAAGATTTGTTTCGCCTAAAACCGTGCTGCGTATTTCTTACTAGTTTATTCACTTCTAAGTGTTCGACTATACGATCCCTAATTATTGATTCCAGTAGCTTACCTACAATAGACGTTAAACTGATTGGCCTATAATTTCCAGTGGTGGGCACCGTTAACCAAAAAGTTAACTTCGTTAATCGCTAATCCGTTAACCAAAAAGTTAACTTCGTTAACCGTTAATCCGTTAATTCGTTAAACATGTAACGGAAGTTACCGATAAACCGTTAACGTTAACTTTTATTATAAAAAAAATGAAAAACACAATATATATATAATTTAATTTTCCCTCTTCTTCTCGTTCTCCATTTTGTCCATGAGATGCATGTTGCCCTTCATGAAAATTAGCATATCAAAGTTTTCATCAGACAGGGATGATCTCTTGGCCCTCAGGATGTCCTTGCCCATAGAGAACAAACGCTCCACTGCAGCACTGGAGGGGATGGCTGTGTTGAACTTGATGAACAAGTCCACCAACACTTGCTCACCCAAGAAGGCAGCATCTGTCAGCAAGTCCTTGGAGTTGGTCTCCAGCCAGGTCTTGACCAAGTTCTGGGCCTTGCCCTTGAGTGACCTGTGGCTTCTGCTGCTCTCTTTTGTCTGGATGACAGCACTGAAGAAGTCATCCTCCTCCTCCTCCTCGTTGTTGCTGCCTCCACTGTTGCTGCCCACTTCGTTCGTTGGACTGCTGCTTCATGGCCTCCTCGACTGTACCCTCCATGCTTTTCCTCACCCTGGCGACCTTGGTGTTGTCATACTTGTCCAACCAGATGAGGTGAAAACGCTCCCATTGTAAGACATCAATTGACTTAATTTATGTCATCAAAGTGACATGAGAATTGAAATCTTACCTGATCAGTTTTATGGTTCTTGAAATGTATCAAGGAGACTACTAATAAGGTACTCACAGACATATTATAAATATACATGACTTACTTGACAACGATTATTTTTAAATATTCACTAGCACAAACATGTTGCGCAAGAGACAGACTGCAAATGAAACGAATGTAGTTATTTGTTGTAATTGTTACATATATATTATTGAAAGTGCCCTAAAATGCTCGTGATATTTCTTGAAAGAAGTTGAAACATTCAACTCAAATGGCAAATCTTTCCGCCTGATTTTACAGTCGACCATGTTTTGCTCAAACCAATGCCATAAATAACTACATATTTGGTAAGACACAAATTGTGGCGACGGAAACAAATATATCGCCTGATTTTGCACTGCGGAAATGGAAATTCGTTCACTATTAACAGTGGCGGATTAATTGCGCACCTGCTCAGCACTGAAAATAATAGAAACTTTTAAACGTTTATTTATGAATTTTTTGGGTTAACGGACTTCAGTTAACGGAAGTTAAATGTAACGGAAGTTAATTAGTCCGATAATGATTTTCAAAGTTAACTTAAAAGTTAAATCGTTAACGAAAAAGTTAACTTCGTTAATTAATGATTAACGGATTAACGGTTTGTGCCCAGCTTTGATAATTTCCCGCCGCACCTTTATCGCCTTTCTTAAAGATAGGTGTTACGTTTGCTAACTTGAAATTATCTGGTACGCACCCCCAGAGCTGGGCAGTATTTAAATACATTTGTATTTAAATACGTATTTAAATACATTTGTGTATTTAGAACTGTATTTATAAATACATTGTTTTTCATGTATTTAAATATAGTATTTAAATACTTTAATGAGTATTTAAATACAATGTATTTAAATACTCAAAATATAAAAATGTAAATACTTTTACTGGTTTAATACACGTTTTGTACTAGCACAGTACGACGCATCAACAGTGTAGTACAGTATGGTTCATGTTTCAACGTGTCATTTCAATCAGTTGTGTGCCACTCTTAGTTGAAAGTGGTTGATTTCTTTATCATGTGCGTGTCATGGCTTCAACAAGCAAATCCGGTGAATCAAACAGTGATATATCTGCAGATAACAATTTAGTGCACCCTCTGTTTGATGGAAAATACAGTACTTTAAAATTAAATCTAAAGACGGTAATAAGGTAAAGTGCACCTGCTTGCTGTGTAAACACGAAGTCTCTGCTGCAAGCAATGCTACAACGAATCTGTACACTCATCTGAAGGTAAGTGTTTTTTTAGACATCAAAAAATATCTTGAAATTGACCGAATAATCGTACAAAATGGCTCTGCCTTAAGTAGGCCTGTGTAACTAACTCGTTGCAATCAATCCAATTTGCGATGGAAAATTCATTGATGAAAAAGCTTTTAAAATCGTCTGAGCTATCGAGTGGTGTATTTATTTCGAAATTCACCGTGTCCCCTAAAGTAGAAATTTATCAAAACATGAATTAGTGAATGCATATGTTAAAATTTGTATGTATTTAAAATGTATTTAAATACAATTGATGTATTTTGTATTTAGTATCTAAATACATTCGTAAAATGTATTTAGTATTTAGTATTTAAATACATTTCTCCCATGTATTTAGTATTTAGTATTTAAATACATTCAATGTATTTATTGCCCAGCTCTGCGCACCCCTGAGAAATAGACGCATTAAAAATCTTTGTTAGCGGCACAACAATGCTATCTTTTAATTCTTTTAGTTGTATGGGATATATGGAATCCGGACCCGGTGATTTACGCGTTTTCATTTTATCAATATAGCGCATTACTTCCACTTCACTAACGACAATATTATCCAAAATATTACCATTATCAAAAGGTATTATGTCTATGACAGTAGGGATATTCGTTACATCTTCTATAGTGAAAACTGACGTAAAAAATTCGTTTAGCAAGGTAGCCATTTCCTTGTTTTCAGAAACTAGATCTCCGTTTACATTTTTCAATGGACCCAAGACACTTTTCACTGGATTTCTATTATTGACGTATTGAAAGAATCGCTTGGGGTTTTCTTTACCGTCACGAGCTATGGAGATTTCAAATTCGCGCTTGGACTTTTTTATTACACTTTTCGCTTCACGCCTCAGAGATATGTAGTTGTTTCGTAACAACAAATTGTCTTTATCGCACTTATGTTGCCTATAAGCCCTATCTCTACTCTTTATAATGTCTCCTACTCTAGAAGTAAACCACAAGGGCTTGTTGTTTACTTTCGCACGCTTAATTTTGTACGGTACACATTCTTCATTTATAGTCCTAAATACAGTTTCGAACGATTCCCACATTAGTTTTGCGTTGGAGTTCCCCATCACGTTTTCCCAATTGACGTGTGACAATTTATTTCGAAATTTACAAAAGTCTGCGTGCTGGAAGTTAGGAATTTTAGTCGAGTTAGTTGGTTTCGAGTGACTTACTGAGAGGACAAACTCTACCATATTGTGATCGCTATTGCTTAACGGTTCTATTACTTGAAGATCAGTAATTAGCCTACCATCCGTAGTTATTACTAAATCTAAAATACTGTCCAACCTCGTAGGTTCCCCAACCTTTTGAATAAGAAAGCTATCCTCGAGAAAATTAACTAAACGATTACCTTCCGCGTCTCCCTGCATTGTATCGTAATTCACGTTGGCGCAATTAAAGTCACCCAACTAAAGCCTGCTCACTACCGATTATTCTCTTTAGTTCACGATATAACGCTTCGTCCGTATCAGCTGTTTGATTAGGGGGCCTATATATAACCGCAACAAGAAGTTTGAAGTTGTTTAATTTCAGTTCTGCTATAGTCGAATCTATCGGTTCTGGAATTGTGTGCTTTACTTCTATAACGTTCGCAATATTATCTTTGATATACAACATAACACCGCCTCCTCGCTTACCTATTCTGTTTTTAACAAAAAGTCTATAACCTTTAATTTGATACTCCCCTACAAAGTCACGTGTTTCAGTGCTAAGCCACGATTCGTTTATCGCAATTAAATCATAGTCTTTACAAGCAATTAAAGAAAAAAATTAATTTATTTTATTTCGTAGGCTACGAGCATTTAAGGATAAAACCTTCAAATTGTTTGTAATTACGACACCTTCGCGAGCGCAGGGGAAATTAGTGGAATTTACGCTGGGACCATTCGAGTTACGGCAGCCTGAAAAGAAGACACAGTATTATGAAATAGTCTTCCTAAACGCGCAGCTCCTACGTCATTAAGATGAAGTCCATCTCCAAGGAACAAGTCCCTCCTGCCGTAGAAACTGCTCCAAAAATTTGCAAAATGCACTCCTTCCTGTTGGCAAAGAGACTTTAGGTTATTGTTAATATAGGTCGCCTTGCTGTAGAAATCGTTACGATGGATAATTCGAGGAAGTATACCTGTTAAAACAATCTTATTAGTTTTTTCCTTTAATCGCTCTAGTAAGTCCTTGTACCTTGCCAGCAGTTCTTCCGATCTAGAATTTAAAACGTTATTAGTACCGACATGAATAACATACGTTGTGTCCTCGGAGGTACCATCTGTAAATTGGTCAACACTATTAGTTATATCCTCCACCCTTGCACCAGGGTAGCAGTAACGGCGCCTACGACGAGGGTTTCTCCCACAGAATTCCTCGAGCTGTCCTCGAACAATGGAATCGCCAACGAGTCGTATTTCCGGTTCATCATCATCTTCAAAACCTAAAACAGAAAACTTATTGTTTGTTATTACTGGTAGACATGTCTTAGGTTTTCTCAGTGGGGCTCCATTACGCACTCGAACGAAGGGTTGGGAACTAGGAGAAGAGAGAGGGCTATTAATACTATTTATCTTATTAATAGAAACTGAGGCAGGAGGGGTCGCAACTGGAGTCTCAAGGGATTCTAATTTAGCCGTCAGGAGCATCACCCTTTCTTCAAGGCTTACTCTGGCCTCCTTCTCACGTTCTAACTCGTTCCTCAACAGTTCCAAGTTTGAGCACCACCTGCAAACTAACTGTTCATTATTATTAGCCATTGTAAACGCGTAAGCGGCAAATTTCCCTTCACAGCGACTGCAAGTACTTGACGGGGGTGCCATGCTTTTAATTAGCTAAAATACAAACAGAAACAAAAAAAACCGAGCGTTTGGAAATTAAAAAATTATAACGTAGGTCTACCGCGTGCTTATTGTACCGTCACCTGCGAAAACCCGCAAAAATGTTCTTGAAACGCAGAAACAGGTTCTTGTAACACAATTTTATGCTAAATGAATATATAATTAAGCTACCGACGAAAGATATGTTAAAGAAAAAGTATTAAATGGAACTTATCTGTCTGCTGTTTACTGACTTAATCCCTTTTTTCCCACGGTAGGTGACCCTTCTGGAGGTCAGGTAGTGTGTGAAGGGAAAAAGAACCTTAAGAAACCGCGTTTCTGATAGATTTGAAAAACAACAAAGGCGAACCAAGGGAATTTCAACCTTATGAAGCCTCGTGTAGTAAGAGATTCGGGAACAAACAAGGCACTAGCCTTGGTTTAGTCAAGTAATATAGTAATGAATAAATTCAATAAATAAAATATATTCGTTAATGAATGATTAGTAACACGAAGTAATTTAGTTAAGAATGCACCAAACACTATTTTTTTATTTTTTTAAAGACACTAAAACCACTTATTCACTTGGTAACACTTGACACTCGATGAAAACGTCTGTTCACAAGGAAAGACTGTATATCGACCCGGAAGAGAAAATATAGCTCCAGATACGCTTTCTCGCGCATTTATAGCATCTATAAATAAACATCATTTAGAAGAGTTACACATTGCCTTGTGCCATCCCGGAGTAACTAGAATGTGGCACTTTGTTAGAAGCCGAAACCACCCATATTCAATTGAAGATGTAAAAAACGTTATTTCAAAATGCACTGTATGCGCCCAGTGTAAACCGAAGTATTTAAATAGTAATCAAGGTCAGTTAATAAAAGCTACACAACCTTTCGAAAGATTAAATATTGATTTTAAAGGTCCTTTGCCTTCCAATTCCCGTAATCGTTATCTGCTAACGATAGTAGACGAATTTTCGAGGTTTCCTTTCGCGTTTTCATGTGCGAACACTTCTGCTGAAACTGTAGTTGATTGTCTTAGTCAACCTTTTGCTATCTTTGGTGCACCCGCGTATGTGCACTCCGATAGAGGTTCCTCCTTTATGTCGTATACACTTAAACAGTTTTTGAACTCACGCGGAGTGGCCACTAGTAGAACGACCCCATATAATCCCCAGGGAAATGGTTTAGTTGAGAGATATAACGGAATTATATGGAAAGGAGTAAATTTAGCTTTGGCTTCAAGAAAACTCCCTGTTGGCTGTTGGGAAACGATTTTCCCCAATGTATTACATAGCATACGATCTCTTTTATGTACTTCTACAAACTGCACCCCTCATGAGAGATTATTTAATTATCAGCGTCGATCTACAAATGGCCATTCCATACCTACGTGGCTTACCGCCCCGGGTAAAGTATTATTGAAAAATTATACACGTCAGTCTAAATATGAGCCTCCAGTTGAAGAAGTAGAACTCATCGAGGCTAATCCCGAATATGCTCATGTTCGTCTCCCGGGAGGCCGAGAGACTACTGTCTCGCTTAACCACCTCGCCCCTGCTGGGGAATCTGAAACTCGAGAATACGAAAATACTAACGAAGGTGATGGTGTGTTAAACAAATCCGTCACCCATCATTGCTCCCTCCAATCCCTCACCGGTCAACGCTCCTCAGACTTCAGTAGATAATGATAATCAAAATACAGAGTCCCGTATGACTGAGGTCGGCGATCAGGGCGTACTCGGTGTCCGCCTAGTTATTTTGAGGACTATATTGTTCAATCTAAGTAGGAGAGAGAAATGTAATATTATTTTGCAGGTTTATGATGACTTTATTAGAATGTTATACCTAGTAAAATCATTTGTGTTTATATTCAATTCGATTAAACTGATGAATCTGATGATGTCTGAATTAAACTGATGAGATGTAAGATACTTTATTATATGAAGGTAATGATATTTTCTTTCATGTAATTAATCCTAATCTGTAGTATAAACAATTCATATAAATGCCCTATGTTTACTATATCTGTATTATTATTATAACTTGCGTTATTGAGTATATATATATATTTTGTGTAACATAACTATATTATTGTTATTTATATTAACAGGAATGTTGTTCAATTAAGTTGATTAAAGCCTAAGAAAAGGAGAGCGTTTCATTTCAACACCTTAACTTAATATATACAAGCAATGCTGCATCAGTCAGCTTAGTCATCATATCGTCTTGGGACAACAATGGCTCTTCCTCTTCTAGATTTTCTAACAGTTTCGATGTAGGGCGCGACGATGTTTTTCGATGTAGGGCTGCGGTACGATGGAGTTACACAACGAGTTGATTTGATGTAATTAATATAGGCAGTCACTATATTTAAATACCTGAAGGAATAGGCCTATCCTTTTTATAGTTATTAGGTTTTATATTAAGAGGATTTCACTCAGAACTTATAGGAAGATAAAGTACATCTTCCTTGCTTAAAGCATCGCTGTAACATAAGCAAACTCCCTGCGAGCCGCTAATATAATCGTTAGGAATCTGCTGATTCTTCAAAGTTCATTGACTCTTCTCTTGATGTAATTTTCATGAATAAGCATTGGAAAATTTTGAACATGAAATAATAAATTTTTCTTGTGGTTAGGTGGGCCCAATGCCTCCATATTGGGTTCTATGTATGTATGTATGACAATTCTTTTCATTCCCAATAGGCTATGTCGCCAATCCCTAGACAATTTTGTAGATATTTAATTAAATTAATTAATAATTTATATTTAATTATGAAATAAAGGTACCACATACGATACCATGTTGTAAGCGTGTATAGTTTTTCCATCCCATCTCTAAACCCAATCCCTTTTTCAAATTGCTCTAAAACATCACTGTTCACTGTACTTGCCTGTTTGTCCTTTATGCCAATGGATTCAAGTTCCCAAAAGGCTTTCAAATGCCTTTCCAAACCGTGGTTGTTCTCCTCAATCTTAACAAAAAGAACTTTAACCTCCATTTCATTGCAATAGCTACCATGTAGCATCCAGCCTAGCTTACTTTCAATAGCTACAGGACCTTGAGATGTGCGGACAATGTTACCAGTGATGAAGTCCCAATAATAGTCAGCTCCAATCAAAAGACTAATATCTTCTGTTCCTTCAAACTTATTATTGCCCAAATTAATTCCTTTAACTTGCAATTCTTGGACACATGCCATATCTAAACAAGTAGTGACTTGGAGCACAAAGTTCCTCAATCTCTACAGCTTGGACCTTGATAGTGGGACTTTGTGGTAACAACTCCTTAACCAGAACTTCTACCTTCTTAACTTTGGTTCGGTTTTGAACGGAATCCCCAAACTCAGAAATTCTTAAAATTTCCCTCTTAAGTTCTTTAAACTTCAATTTTCTGGAAATTATGGTTTTAATAAACCTACACTGGCCACCACTATCAAACAACACTCTTACAGTAGCTTCTCCATCATTCCCAATTAATAATGCTGCAGCTGTTTGCAATAATCCCCCTTTACTTTTACTCCCTTTCATAGCAGTGGCATGTGCCACTGACATCTCTACTTCTGGGGTAGGCCTACTAGGAGTGTTTTCACACAATAATGGCTGATGCTGGCCATAGCATTTTTTACACAAAATTTTAAACTTACAAAACCTTGCTCTGTGACTTTTCAAAAAATATTTAAAACATGCTGTGGACTTAGTTACCCTGTCCTTTCTCTCATCAACAGGTAAAGCCTCAGCCACCTCACATTTATAGGACTTGTGGTTGCCTTCGCAAAATATGCATTCCTTCATTCCCTTTAATTTATTCTCAGAGGATGCATGTAGAGCTGACACTGTACCTGGGCTATTCCTTTTTGTAGAAACTTTGGTGCTGTACCTGCCTTTGTCCCCTTGTTTAACATCCCACTGTGCAAACTCAATTCCCTCTCGTCTTGCTAATTCTGTGCCTAAAAGACTTAACATCTGCTGAAGGGGGATGTACACATGTTCTGTAGAGTGTCCCCTACTTAATTCAAGCAAAATTGAGCTAGGCAATTTAGACTCCAGTATAGTGACCAACATTATAGCATACCTTTCCATTCCTACACCCAAGTTGTCCAGGGCCCTAGTTCTAACTTCAAATTCATCATATAACTGCCGTAACTCCTTGACACTATTGGGATTATTAACAGGAGGTATAGCTAAAAGTTCACGGAGGTGGCTTTGAAATGAGATCTCTGGCCTACCAAACCGTTTCTTTAATATATCCCAAGTCACATTATAATTAGCCTCTATTAATGGTAATCCTGCTATTGTCTTTGCTGTCTCCCCTTCCAAGAGGGACTGCAAATAATTAAACTTCTCCACCGCACTTAACATTTGACTAGAATGAACTGCTGACTGAAAATTGTCTGCCCATCCTTGCCATTCCTGAATACTCCCATAAAATGTTTTGAGTACAGCGCCTCGGTAATTGAACTGCAGATCTGTTAACCTTAACTTCACAAACACCATTTGTTGAGAGTTGTGCTTCATTATTAGACCTGGTCTCTAACTGTACTGAGCTGCTAAACTCTTTTGCCTGCAACCAAGTGAGTATTGTGGGCTGGATTTATGAGGACCCTGCTGCCATCTTTGAGTATCTAGACAAATGGGTAAGCCTTTAGCCTATGAACTACAAAGTAGGAATAGCCAAGAACGAGCCTAACTGAGTTTTACTTACATTTGATGTCACAAACTCAAGTTTCTGCGTTCTTTTCGTCCACAGATCTGCCATGAAGTCACTGAAAGAATGTGATTCTAAATGAAGTCAAGCCTTTGGCAAAAAGGCTTTAATAGGCTCGGCAATTTTATATTACCACACACTGATAATTTCATTGAATACGTGTGTTTTGTTGAGTCTGAAATAAGTGTTTGTTTGTTCATGTCAATGACCCCCTGTAGTTGAACAACTAACATGCAACAAGAATCATCCTATTTTCTCTTGAGTCTCGTTACGTGACGGTCACTTTCGTCCCACGCTATTTTAAGTTTAAATGAAGAATTAACATTGTTGAATGTTCATGCGAGAGTAGATTTTATGAATCCTTCTTTCCCAGTGAAGCGGTTTATAAATTTTAATAATCGCCGAGGGAATAGAAATAAATAATTAACTCAGTCGTCACCTAGGCTAGTTATGGTAAGATAATATGATTATACATGACAGCTAGGGCCGAAGTTGCCTACGCTCAGTAAACCTATGAGTAAGGCAGATTGTCAACATAAGAAATTTTGGTTATTATTCGTTTCCATCCGTTTCCTGTGCAAATGCGTAGTTTTCGAGATATCGTCATCTTGAAAACTAAGCATTTGCACAGGAAATGGATGGCAGTTTCGTACAAAATGCCTCAAAATTAACCAGAGAAGTTTGCACTCGTCATTTTCGTTTAAACTAATGAATTTAAGCAAAAATATCATGACAACCTAACCAATCATCAAGGGAGTACAGTTGACCTAACCAGTGTCACGTACTGAACTGTCTGCAAAACATTAGGACTGATCAATTTGTGATGCATGATCTTTATGGGGGCTCTGCCCCCATACCCCTGAGACCTAAATTATACAAATGATAATATAATAACATGTGCCAACCTTGCATGGGTAGTCTGCTAAATTTCGCCTGCCTGTAAACTGAAACGACACATTTATTTTTAGGATTTTTTTTATAGCACCTAAAGATTTTCTGGTCTTTTCTTAAAATACAAGTACTATTGCATTTAGGGCAGGTCATGGATGTCTTAATTATTCTGTGATTGAAAAAAAGGTCTAAACTCTTGTCTTCATCAAGGGCAATATGGCGGATCACGTCTTCAAAATCAAATATGCATAACTGACACGTCATACTTCGTCAGAAAAAAACTAAATTGAACAGAGTTCAACAGATGAACAATTTCTAAAAATGATTTATTTGTAAAATAAGATAAATTGAATTACGCAGAAGTAGCCAGAATCACCAAAAATAAGAAATATTCACCAAATAGTCAATATATATATTGAAAAAACTAAAAATAAGAAATATATTTTAATAAAAAACACATTTTATACAAATTTGCACAAGATAATATATATATTTTCTTATTTAGTTTTGATTGGTTATTCAATATATATTGTTGTTATAGCTGGGTGTGACTGGGTCAAAAAACGAATAATAACCTAATTATCAATTTAAAACTAATTAATTATCAATTTAAAACTAAAGATAGAATCTCCGGATCCAGAGGATCAAAGTTATAATAGACTATTATCCACAAATATGTTACACTATATCTATTTATAACTGACATGCAAATATATTAGATCCAAAGAATCCAGTCAATTTTATTATGGTATCCATCACTACCAGTACCTTGCCAACCAAAAATAAGTCACGGTCCATATCAATTGTGGACCAAGTCACAATTAGGGGTATACCAGATAGTATTTTTTACTATCCGGCCAGATACTGGATAGCCGGATAATCAAAAAAAATATCCGGCTGGATACTGGATAATATCATTCAAATAATTCATAATTTTTTATATATTATTATTTAGCTATTGACTAATTGACTATACTATCAAATTTTAATCACTATTTGATATAAATTATAGCTATCTTTCAATAACTTTACTACTTCTTCTTCTTTCTCTTCGCTTGTTCCCGCCTCTATGCGGGGTCGGCGTTTCTGACTAGCCTCCGACAAACCCTTCTCCCTCAAATTGTCCCTCACCTTCTCCATCCACCTTTGCTTCGTCTGCCTCTCTTTCTCCTGCCATACACCTCCATATTCATCGTTCTCTTACCCACATAATCTTCGTCCCCTCTCATCACATGTCCATACCATTTCAGTCTACTTTCTTGTATCTTCCTCGAGATTTCTCCAACCTTTGTTATGCCCCTTATCCTTTCATTCCTTACTCTATCCAACCTTGTCACTCCGCATATCCATCTCAGCATTCTCATCTCCATTACATCTAGTCTTTTCTCATGATCTTTCTTTATAGCCCAAGACTCAGCCCCATACATCATAGCCGGTCTTACCACAGTCTTATACACTTTTCCCTTAACCCTTGCGCCTATTCTTCGGTCACACAACACCCCTGAAACTTTCTTCCAATTTTTCCAACCAGATTGCACTCTGTGTGTTATTTCTGTGTCCAGCTCACCGTCCTCAGCCACTGTCGATCCCAAGTACATAAACTTACTTACTCTCTTTAACCTCGCTCCCTCTAAACTAATTTCTGAGTCTTGATTTTCGTAGAACCTCAGGTACTCCATTTTCTTTCTGCTGATTTTCAACCCTCTGTCTTCAAAAGCCCTCCTCCAATTTTCTTTCTACTACTTCTCTCCTGTTGCTGCACAGAACAATATTGTCTGCAAAGAGCATACACCAAGGGGATTGATCTTTTATCCCCTGGGCCAACACATCCATAATCAAAACAAAAAGGTACGGGCTCAGAGAAGATCCCTGATGTAGACCAACCCTCACAGGGAACCATTCCGTTACACCTACACTACTCCTAACCTGGGTCCTTGCTCCTTCATACATACTTTGCACCAAACTAACGTACTTCTCCGGCACACCTTTCTCTCTCATACACCTCCAAACCTCCTGGTGTGGCACTCTATCATATGCTTTCTCTAGGTCGATGAAAACCATGTGCAGTCCCTTTTGTCGCTCCCGGTGTTTCTCCATCAACTGCCTCAGTGCAAAAATCGCATCAGTTGTTCCCCTACCTGGCATAAAACCCAACTGCTCTTCCCCCATGGTTGTCTCTTCTCTTAACCTTTTCTCTATAATCCTTTCCCAAACCTTCATCGTGTGTGACATAAGCTTTATTCCCCTATAATTTCCACAATCCTGGATGTCCCCCTTCTCTTTGTAGATAGGTACGAGTGTACTATCCCCCCACTCCTCCGGCATTTCCTCTTGTTCATATATCTTCTGCATCAGATCCCACAATAGATCTATGCCCTCATCTCCCAAACAATTCCACGCCTCCACTGGTATCCCATCCGGTCCCAATGCCTTCCCCTTCTTCATTCCTTTCAACGCCACCTTCTCCTCCCTACTCACTCCTGAAGTTAACCCTTGATTTGGGACACCATCTTCAAAAATAACCCTTGGGTTTTCCTCATTTAACAGATGTTCAAAATAACTTCCATCTATCCATGATTTTATCCTGATCCTTTAAGACCACTCCCTGCCCATCCTTTACCTGTTTAATTTGAGTAAAATCTTTACTCACCTTATCCCTAGCCTTCGCTATTCTAAGGATCTTTCTCTCTCCTGCCGGTGTCTCCAACTCTTTATATACTTCATCCATCGCCTGCGCCTTGGCTCTTGCCACTCCCTTCTTCACCTGCCTATAGCTTTCTCTATCCTCTTGTCTACCAGATGTGTCCCACTTCTTTTTAACATCTTTCTTCCTTTTAATCACCTCCTGAACCTCTTCATTCCACCACCACGTCTCTTTATCTTCAGGGGGTCTTCTACCTGATGTTTTGCCCAGTACTTCCTCACCAACTCTCAATATCACCCGGCTGTTCTCCTCCCACCATTCTTGTACACTCTCCAACGACCTTACTTCTTCCAAAACCTTCTCCTCAAATTTCCTTTTCTGGTCTTCTTTCTACAGTCCCCACCACTTTATCCTAGGTGTCACCTGTTCTTGCCTTCTTTTCCTACCACTCTTAAACGACCAATCCATCACTAGGATTTTATGTTGCGCCACCACGCTTTCCCCGTTTATGACTTTGCATTTCTTAACTTCTTCCAAATGGGATCTCCTGCACATTAGAAAGTCTATCTATTTCAATAACTACTAATTACCTATATTTTATCCTTTTCAGGATTGTTTCATTGCCTAAATCATATAGCTATATAGCTAGTTAGTATTAGTTACAGGCTTACAGTAATATTTTAACATTATTTACCCCCTAAAATGGCTAGTTTTATTTGGAAAATATTTACAATACATGAGACTAATCCAACGATAGATAGCTATTTGCTCCCTATGTTCCAAACAGATTAAAAGGGGATCGGAGAAATTGGGTGCTAGGTGCTAAGCACAAAACCTTTGCACAATCATGCAAAGATGCTGCATTCAAAAGAATATAAAGAAGTGTCTCAACTTAACAAATCATCTGAAAATCAAAATCAACCTATGGCGACCACCTCAATTGCTCCAAAGGAGAAAAAATTAGTTGCCATGGGAAAGCAACTCACGTTAGAAGAAAGTTTTTCCTTTAAGAAAATATGGGATATAAATGACTCAAAAGCTCAAGCTTTACATAAAAAGATAGGATTAATGATGGCATTGGACAACCATCCTTTTAGTTTAGTTGAACAAGATGGCTTTATAGGACTAATGGCTCACGTACAGCCAAGGTATTTGCTACCAAATCGAACATATTTTTCAGAAAAAGTCATACCCAAAATCTATGAAGAACTCAAAGAAATTGTTATGAATAAATTGAAAGAAGGGAAATACATTAGCTTCACTTCCGATATTTGGACCTGCTCTTCTTCAAATGAATCATTCATTTCCTTGTCAGGTCATTGGATCATGAATGACTACACTCATTGTAATGCAGTATTGCATTCAGCTCATTTTTCAGGATCGCATACAGGAATTAATATAGCGGACAAATTGCAATCTATGTGGCAATCATGGAATATTGACAGATCAAGGCGTAATATATTGGTCAGAGATGGAGCTTCTAACATAGCTTTGGGATGTGACCTTGCGGAAATACCTTCTGTTCACTGTTCAATTCATTTGCTACAGCTAGTGGTGAATGATGCATTAATGGCTCAACGATCTATAAAAGATCTTTTGGCAAAGTGTTGACGTTTAGTGACACATTTTAACCACTCCCCACTGGCTACTTCTGAATTTAAAGCTCTCCAAACACAACAGGGTCATGTTCCTCTTCTATTGGTACAAGATGTTTTAATGCGCTGGAACTCATCTTATTTGATGCTAGAACGTATGGTTAAGTTGAAAAAATCAGTTCAAATATACCTTGCTGATCATAGTGAATTACTTGTTATTTCATCTAATGAGTGGCACTTGATTGAAAATCTTTTAAAGCTTTTACAGCCATTTTTTAAACTCACCCAAGAAATGAGTACAGAATATAGTTTACTCTCTACTGTTATCCCAAACATGTGCGCGCTTGAAAGGTTTCTTTCAAAAATTGGCCAGGATGATCAAGGAGTCCAAACTACAAAAGATGAACTGTTGAAGTCATTGCGGTCACGATTTTTTGCCAATGAAAGCAATGAAAAAAGAAAGTGTCTAAATGTCTTAACAAATCGGAAGTATGCTCTAGCAACTGTCATTGATCCATGATTTAAATTTTTGTTTTTCAAAGATCAACAAAAGGAAAATATTAAGACATGGTTAATTGAAGAAATAAATGAAATAAACAACCTAGAGAAAATTAGAGAGAAATATTTTGAAGAACAGGCTCACAGCAGCGACGATTCTAATTATTCTTCCTCCTCAACAGGAAGAAAAAAGGCAAAGTTTGATGATGATCCACTCTCTGCTTGTTTCAGGGAACTAACAAGAAAATTCAGAAAAGATACCTGGTGAGAAAAAGTTTAAAAAAAGCCGCAAGATGGCTTCATTCGCAGAAATAGCAGAGGAAATTGAGCAATATGCAAAAAAAACCATATCAGACAGATGACTATCTCCACTTGAAATTTGGAAAAATGAAGAATCCTTTCCATCTCAAGAAAATTGCTCTAAAATGGCTAGTGACACCAGCATCTTCAGTTTTCTCAGAAAGAATGTTTTCCGAATACGGAAATATTTTTGAAGAAAAAAGAAGTACTTTGCTACCAAAGCGAGGGGAGATGCTTCTTTTTATCCATCACAATGGACGAAAATTTGATTTAAACTTGTGAATCTAGTGTCTTGAACATAGTATTAATTTTTATTGTTTAATGTGAGTTTTTACTTTTTAAGGTTTTGCTATTTTAATAATTTCACTTACCTTACTGGTATATTTGATTAGGCTATATGTTTTATTTTTATATCTCAAATCTTAATAAAAGGTTTCGCTAATTCATATTTTTTCATATTGTAATTTGCAATATATATAAAAATAAAAAATAAAAATAAAAATTAAAAAGTAAGGGAAGCTGGGATCTTAGCTATGCGTCACATTTTTAGCTGGACCAAACATTTTGCCTTTTTAGCAGTGTTAATATAATTACATACTAGTAGTGGTACATGCTTATTTATCAATTATTTTAATTTTAGATTTTTGTACAACTATATTCAACTTTTGCTAGCTAAAGGCTATGCAAGCTAAGATTGGAAAGGGGCGGGCCCAGATGGTATTCCCATTACAAAAAAGACTATCATAAATATCTGGCCGGATACTGACATCTATCCGGCCGGATACAGGATACTGGATAATAGCTGTTATCCGGCCGGGTACAGGATACTGGATAATAGCTGTTATCCGGCCAGATAGTGGTATCCGGCACATCCCTAGTCACAATTTACAACCATATACATTATAATATACAGGCATCCCCCGTTATACGATCGTTCGGTTTACGATTTTTTGCGTTAATGATTTTAAAAAAGTACCCCCATCTTTCGATTTACGATTGCCTTATTTCGCGTTAACGATCTCCAACTTGAAAGCATGTCTCAGAAAGGAACAAAACCGTGCCTACGTTGAGTCCAGCCCAAATGAGGAGGACGATGAGGACCCAGTCAGAATGCTTGATCTCAAAACCTTGAGAGAGATTCTGACTGGTTTTGACACGTACATCGAGTTGGTGAAGGACAAGGACCCTAACTACGAACGTAGTGCTGCTGCTGTCAATCATATTGAAAAGGGTCTGAGCGTTTATCGGGAGATCTACCTGCAGAAAAGGAGGAACGCCAAGCAAACTACGATCTCCCGATTTTTCAAGCCTGCAACAGCTGCCGAGGCAGGAGAGAAGTGCGTCGTCAGCAAGTGCAGCAACAACTGCATGTTGGCAGCAGGCTAGATCTCCAACTCCAACATCTTCGGGGATGGATTCTCCTGCAACTTCAGAAACTCCTCCATCTCCGAGGGACTCTCCCGAAGTCATCGATCCTCCTCCATCGCTGACCGATGCGGGAGCTGGCCCTCCTCCCCCATCACCACCACCCGGTGGCGATGAGTAGGCATCGTTACCTCGGACATAACAGTAAAATATATAGCAAAATAATAGTGGAATCTGCAAATTTTGGGGGTCTTCCAGAATGTTTGGGAACGTATCCCTATTTTTCCCATAAGGCCTTCAGTTCGATATACGATCGTTCGATATACGAATGGGTTTTTTAGGGACGCATCCCAATCGTATAACGGGGGACACCTGTATATACTTAGGAGGAAAAGTGTACGTGTGGCTGTAAAGACTGTACAGTAATGTAGAAATGTGTGTGTACCCACTTTGGGTCTCCTATTTCAAGGTGTTTGTGGGGCAAGTGAAGATCATAAGTTTTTTAATACCTCATAGTACTAAGGGGGGCACTGCTCGGCAGAGGTATCTCTTTAAGTGGGGTGTGTAAGGACAGAGAGTATCCCCTAACCCAAGATGCTGCCTCCCTATATCCCACAACACTTGTGTTGAGCTGTGGGATCTATCACCTAAATGCACATAATATATATGAAATAAACTAGTACCATTCATGCAATAAAAATGGGCTTAAACACTATCATCAGATGTCCCTTGCAGATATCAAACTATCCAAACTACTTTTGAAAGAATCAAGTGTATCTGAAGTCACCACTTCTTCTGTCAGACTGTTCCAAAACTTAATTACTCTATTTGTAAAATTATGTTTTCTTAAATTTGTTCTACATCTTGGCTTAAATAATTTCATACTATGACATCTAGTCTGGTTATTGTGATCTTTAATGAAAAGAGACTCAAAATCTATCTTATCCAACCCTTTTATCATTTTATACACCTCTATCATATCACCCCTTAACCTCCTCCTTTTTAATGAGAACATGTTTAGATACGCCAGTCTTTCCTTATATTGTCGATTGTCTTAGAGATGGGATCATTCTTGTTGCTCATTTCTGTACTTTTTCCAGTTTTTCAATTTCTTGTATCAAATAGGGACTATTAAATTGAATGCAGTATTTGAGGAGGGGGGTCTCATATGAAATGTATATAGTTGCTTTGTTTCTCTCTCTCTCTCTCTCTCTTTTTTATACTTGGGGTGTGACAGCCCTCCGGTCCTGAGTTGTGGGATTCTAGAGAAATTGGCTGCCAGTTCCTTTAGGTTCTCTCTCTCTCTTTCGGGAGGGCGGGTAAAGTATGATGTACAATCCTGTCCCGTGGATTACTAGGACCCCATCCCATCCCTACTCTGTCCTTTTAGCTTACATTAAGGATGTTCTCCTCTGACTGAAAAAAAAAAAAACTTTCTTTTAGTATTAAGTATTTTTCTCTTCTTTTACTATTAGGACCCTACTGCTACCTCATGCGTGGGAAGAGAGGCTTTGGAACCTCTATAAATAACACTATTTAACGCTCGTAGGTTGTGAGAGACTGGGATGGAGGGGTCCCAGGCGTAGGGGCACAATGAATGGAGTGTGGCTAGTGCCCCATTAAGCCCATTCCTAACGCGTAATGGCCTGACCAGCCCCCTGCGACCGTTCTTTGGTGACCAATTGATGGTGCTTGGCTGTACTGCTCTGAGGTGAGAGAGCTTTACTGCCCAGCTGGCTGCCAGGCCAGCGTAAAGTCTCGGGCGTAGCCTCTGGGTCTGGTGGGATATCCCTTGAACACTGGATTCTTAGAGTCTGGCTGCTTGTGAGTGACTAGTAAGACTTAGTAAGGGGCTGCATCTCGCTGTCGCTCCTGGCGGAAAATCTGTGATGCCTGCGTCGCGAGTGTTTGTCAGTTGGTAGCTGCAACACGTTTGGGACTGTCCGGCCCTGGGGAGACCTTTGGTCGGTGCGGCAGCAGGAGAGGTGTAGTCTTCTGGAAGGGATGAACGTCACTTGCAAATAGGCGGATGTGTCTATGCGCGAGAAAAATTCACTCCCCCCTTCTTTTTTTATATACTGGTCAGAATGTTTTTGATAGTTTTCATTGCTAGAATGCTTTATCTTATTCAGTGTATTCAAGAGTTTGAAAAAAAAAAAAGTTATAATGACTGGACTGCAGAAACTGAAGGCTGAATGTGCGAGGTGTGAAGTAAACCAGTTGGTGACAAACTTTAAAGAAGCCTGCTTTGAGAAGATCAACCACTCCAGCATGTGCCACTTTTGCGAACTCATGTGGTTTTACGAGAAGCTAGAGGAGAGGGTCCGGTGGCTCAAGTCGTCCAGATTGGCTGTTGGAGGTGCGGCAGTCACTGATGTGGCTGCGCCCTCCACCCTGTAGCTCATTGATAGGATAGCTGCCATGGAAAGGTGGTCCAGTGATGGACTGGATAGAGCTTGGGGCTGCGGAGAAAGGGTAGAGGTTCAACCAGGGGCCAGGGTACAAAATCAGTGTGAAGAATTGCCAGCGACCCATGTGGAATGCATGGAACCACAGTGCAAGGTGGAAGGTGTAAAGAAGGGGCTGATAGAGAAGGGTGGGAAGGGGCCTACTGATGGCCCAAAGAAACTGAAGGATGTAGCTGCTGGTTGGGGTGGGTCAGGTGGTGTAATTGCGTCTATGGGTGGTGACAGGTATCGAAAGGTCTTGGGCAAAAGGCTGCGAAGCCGAAGCCTGAGACCCCAGTTGCCCCTGTCAGGACCTCCAATGGCTTTAGTTTCCTGTGCTCAAAGGAGGAAGACACCGTTTTGATTGGGGACTCGCAGATCAGGGGCCAGGAGAAGTACTTTGCTTCTGCAAACCGGGACGGGAGGAAGGTAAGGTGCTTACCTGTGGGGAACAACGCACTTAAGGAAGGAGGTTAGAGAAGGTGTGCATGGCTAGTTGGAGGACTGTGATCGTTGTCCACGCTGGTGGCAATGACCTGTTCCTCAAAGGTCGTAGGGTAGGTCTTACAGAAGGGATCATCACCGAGATCAGGTCTCTTGCGGATGATCTAAAACTGAAGACAGACAGGGGAATGTTAATGGGTATTTTACCACGAATGAATGCCAGTGACCACGCACTCAGTAAGGTCATTGGCATCAATGAGAGGGTGCAAGACTTGTGTGTCCTGCTGGGCGTGAGGTTTATTGACCCCTTCGATGCATTTTTGGTAAGTGGGACCTTTACCAGAGGGATGGTATCTACCTCAATAACAAGGGTAAAGGTTAGGGTGTAGTGTGTTTTTATGGAAATCAATATTTCAAAAATCAGGGGTGCTAGATAGTTGTCAAATGTCTAAAAATGAATATTGGTAGTGGTTTTGGGTGGTTGCAAGTGATACTGTATCAGCAACCATACCCTATATGTACCACATCCATATGCAACTGTAAAAAATCCTGTATTTTGCCTATTTTGGGTTCTATAATAGGTAGAAACACAATCTAAAAACTGTTTCTTATGATTTCTTTTGATGCTGAGGCTGATAAAATTATTTCCAAAAGTGTAAAACAGGTTTAACACACTTTCATGAAAAAGTAATTAATGCATATGGACCATATATTACAAATTTACATTATAAAATTTCATCAAATAAATGTAGAATCTAAACAAATTCTTGCTTTGTATTAAACTTTTTTATCAGTTTACAGGATTTTATACACTGCTGGATCATGCCATCTCTTCTATTGAACCCAATGACAGCTGCAGATGCCTCAGTCACAAGCTTGATATGGCATTCTACCACTTGATTGTGGCATGGCTGTTTGAACTTCAAAGGATTTTTTCTAATGTTCGCGAGTTCATTTGATGTAAGATGGTTAACTACTGGAGGCTCTGCTGTCAAGTTATCAAGGTTACTCATCTTGTCATACGATTTAGCATTTTCATTGATTATAGGCACCTTAAATTTCCTGACAGTGTGGTCTCTTGTATAACTCACTTTCATAATCATCATCCTCAACTTCCAAATCTCTGCTGGTGAAATCCATTTTGACTCTAATGTCCTGGGTTGTTTTCTCTACTTCACCCCTCAGTGCCAGGATCTTATATACTGCAGTGTTTCTTCTCTCCCTGTCCTCATCACCAAGCATTGATATTATAATGTTTACAGGGTGAGCAAAAAAAGCATTCCTGCTTAGGGTTTTTAGGGCAATGTCTTTACTTTCTTATTAGGAAACTTGGAGATTCTGCTCAGCATTGAAAAGAAGTTTCTTGAACCATCGGTCACTGAGTGATTCTTCTTGATTTCAAACCAGCTGGGGAAATACACTTTTAAACAGAACTCAGCAACAGTTATCAATACTGAACTCGGCTTTTTCTGTGAAACATAGAATCTGAGTATTCTACAACCTAATGTCAACCATCTTGAGTGATTTAATGGCCACTTCTAAAAGCTCAAGGTCCCTTTCAATAGTCCCTAGCATGACTGTCATGCATATTCTATAAGCATAGTATTTATTGGTCACAACTGAGATCATCAATTACATCATTGGGCAATATAGCAAAATTCTGATTTCTGATTGGCTTAAATTTGACATCATCCCATTCAGAAACCATACCACCTAGCTGTTTTCCTATTGGCCTTGAAAAACTATCAGGGCTCTTCATAGTCCCATCGAGCTCCATGAAAACATGACGAAGAGGTAGCTCATTACAATGTAAGAGACATATGATCCTTTGCAGTGGTCTTCCAATAAACTCTTCAAAGACTCTGATCACCCCTGAATTATGTCCAGTCATCACTGCAGTTCCATCTGACCCCATGACTTGCAGGTTGTTTTCCAGATCAGTGTCCTTCACCGCTTCATAGAAACTTAGTGCAATTGATACACCATTCCCATTCACTGGGGTAACATGTGTCAGATAATGTCATCCTGAAACATTTTAAACAAAATTTAAGGAAATAATAAATGTATTTGAGATCAGTAGATTACCAGGTATGACCAATAGGGTGTGTCAATTTTGGGGGTGAAATGACTAAATTGAAAATCATGTGATTTGGTAGCAATTTAATGTAATCATTTGGCATACAAAATAATATCCTTGCTTCAAAAACAATAAAAAATAACTCCTACCTACATCAATTTTAATTCAAAAATTCAATTTTTCCATAAATTTGTAACAAAATAACAAATGTACGCAAATATCCTATCAACATTTAAAGTGGCAATAAGATATCATTCAGAGTCTTTATTTGAAAGTAACCAATGCAGTCATGTCCTTTTTGCTGCGGTTCCTTGACATCAGCATTCGGCTTGCTACTTGCGCTTTAATGTAGCCTTCTCGCCTCTCATGACTGTAAACTTGACTAGCTGCTTCTGTGACCATTTTCACACATCTCTCCACACTGAGTGTGAGAAGGCCACTTTGGCACTTGCATTGGGGCCTCTTTAAGTTGTGTTAAATCTTTGTTATACATGTCAGTGGTGGCTCCAAAACTTCTGAACTCAAGTTAACTAATTCTGACAATTTCGTGGCATTAACATTTATCGGGGGTACCTTCCTTGGCTGAACAGAGCAGTCTCCCAGCTGGTCAAATGTTATTTAGTGATGTTCCTCTAAGCTTTAGAATGATTTCCACAGCCTCAGTTCACTCTTTGGTACATTGGCTGCAGACTATTGCTTGCAAAACTGCCTCTGGCCTAGCATACCAAGCGGACCTTCTCACCACAGGTAACACGATGTCCACCACTACTTTCCTTTGGGTTCTCAGTAGCTGTAATTGAAACAAGATGTGGTTGGGCCCCTCCATCCACATTGGATTAAGTTTTACAGTGAACCAGTGAGGAAGATAAAGCCCAATAATAAATTCAACAATCAACCTCAAATTCTGTAGCATTTTGCCCTTCAGTGCATGTTTGGAAACCCAAATCCTGCAGAAATGAATCGCTGTAGACTAACCAATGACTGTGACTTACGGGTCCAATCTCCAAGAGAGCCAGATTTTGAGGCAACTCTCCTGATCTTATTGTTTGAACAATACGATAAGCGTAAGATTAATCCATGCTGAGGTCTTTGATAACTTTTTCAGACAACACTGGAAGGGGAGGGCCTACTTCGATCTTTGGAAATTTTGTATTTATTTCTAATTCCATTGCTTCATCTAGCATGTTGCCAAGGGGGCCTGACCACTTGTTGCTCTTTGTAGGACCATCAAGTTCCTGGATGAGATGACAAAGAGGTAGTTCCCCTGTGTGCAAATCACATACAATCCAAACAAGCCTTCTTCCAAGTTTTTTCTCTAAATGCGTCATAACACCACCCTGCCATCCAGTGTTCACCGCAGTTGAGTCTCCACCAATGGCCTGCAGTGAACTGTCAAGTCTTCTTTCTTGAAGCCAACATATTATTTGATCAGCAATTGCCTCTGCATGTTTCTTGCCTTTACTTCTGCTTCAGGAACAAAGTGAAACAAATAACGGCCACCAGGTTTGGAACACACAGAGTAGTAGTGTTCTTTGATGAGACCGGGAAACTTTCTGTTCATTCCCTCTACCTCTAGGAGAACTTTTGTGTCATCTCTTCTTCCATCAAACAAAAGGCAAGAGAGACCTTCCTCCTCCAAATCTTTTTCATGCTGATCAGATATTTCCTTCATTATTTTTTCTTGTGATCTTCTTACCTTATTATGATCTATCACTAAGGATGTATCCTCTTGGCTGATGAGGCCTGCATCTATCCAAGTGGCAGTGGCAATCTCTGCAGTCTCTCGTAGCCCCGTATGGTGGCAAATACTGGTATGGGCAATGTTTGAGATGTCTTTAGTGTTGTACAGTGAGGCCTTGCATAACGAATGCCTTAAATAGCGAATTTTTGCTTAATGAATTACCTCCATAAGGCTCCATTGATTTAAATAACAATTTTACCTTGCAGAACGAATTTGGTAATGAAAAACGTACCAACATGTTTTCTGTTCAGTTGGAGGTTGGTAGCTGTCATGAGCAGTTGTGTACAACACAATTGCTCACTATTAAATTTTAATTTATTAGCTTTATAAGTGTATAAAACGTGTAGTCATGGCCCCTAAAATACCTTCATCATTTGCTAATGCTCCAAAGAAATCCAGGAAAACTATCAGTCTCCAGATGAAGCAGGACATTATTAAAAAAAGTGAATCTGGAATGAGCACCAAAGATCTTGCTGCTGAATATGGATTTGTCTGCCAGTACAGTTTCGATGATTTTTAAGAAGGAAGAAATTATGAAAACTAAAGTAAATGATGCTACAAATAGACTTATTAAAGGAAGGGAAGCTATTGCTGAAATGGAGTGTGTTTTACTGATATGGATTAGAGAAAAGGAAATGAAGGGGGAATCTATTACTAAGGCATTCATTAGTGACAAGGCAGTGCAAATATATGAACAAATTAAGGAATCCCTTCCAGCATCAGTTGAAAGATATGAATCATTCAATGCAAGTTGTGGGTGGTTTGAAAATTTCAAGAGAAGGTCAGGAATTAAGAACATTATAAGGCATGGTGAGGCTGCAAGTGCTGATACTGAGGGAGCAAAGGAATTTAAAATAGAATTTGCAGAACTTGTTGAGGAGGATTATTATTTGCCTCAACAAGTTTTTAACGCCGACGAAACTGGCCTATTTTGGAAAAAGCTACTGAACAGAACCTACATTACTAGAGAAGAGTCCAAACTGCCTGGCCATAAACCAATGAAAGACTGGTTTACTTTACTTATGGTTGGGAATGCATCAGGGGACCTGAAGATTAAGCCTATGCTTGTGTATCATTCCCAAAATCCCAGGATATTCAAGCAGAAGGAGGTGAACCCATTTAAAAAATGGGTAAACAAGCGCAAAAAGGGTCAAAATTTGGGCTCTGGAACGAATTACTGAAAATCCCATTGAACTAATGCATTGCATAACGAATTTTTCAGTTAACGAATGACCTTCTGGAATGAATTAAATTCATTGTGCAAGGCCTCACTGTATTTCATTCTCTTTGGCGAAGGTTCAGATGGCATTTTGAAGCTATCATCTGATGTTGCTTCTTTCTGTTCATCTGAAGAGCTTTCAAAGAAGTGAGAAACCTCTTGATAGAGCTCTTCATCTCTTTGGGTGGCTTCTTCACTCTTCTTTTTCTTCCTTTCTTCTCTCTCTTGGATTTTCTCTTTTTTCTTAGCAATAACAATTTTTTTTTTTGGTTTCTGAATAATCTGCATATTTCCTTGGCCTTCTGCCTTTATGAAAGCCAGCTCCAAAATAGGGATCTTCTTCTCACAAGGACAGCGACAATCAATGTGAGGGTGAGGTTCTCTTCTGCATGAGGGAGAACAATTGGCTTCAGAACACAACTCCATGGGACACTGTCAGTTAAAAATGTCAAGAAGAGTATCAAGTGTGTGCAGAAATTTATTTTTCTTTGCTAGTTTTCCTTTACCAAGTGATGTCTCAACTGCTTTGTGCCACAGCTTTGTTAATTTTAGCTCAATAGTTCTATACTGATTGAGTACAGGTGGTTTGAATAACACATTAAAACTTTTTTCCACTGATGCAGAAGAGGGGGAATCATGTCCCTTATGAGCTCTTTCTCTGTGTAGTTCCTTCTATCCTTTGTATTTTGTTCACGAAGGAGTAACCCTAGTCTCAGCATGTCTCGCACTGTTGGTAGTTCTGATACGGGAAGCTCCTTGCCTGTACCGACTAACAGGCTCAAGTGGCATGACTGACCTCTTGTCTTCAATTTTGGCATCTTAGGAATATCTGAAAAGAAAGAAAAAAACATTTAAGTATTTTATATCAATTATGATGTTTCAAAGTTTAGTCATTCGATGTTCTAAAATTCAATAAAAAAATATTTCATGGGATTACAACATAATTAGACAGAAGAATATGATAATAATAAATAATTGTAATAATCAATAATCCATACTTACAGTTAAACTGTAGTATTCGTCTAGTAGAATAACTATGAAGTAGGTACAAGAGCAATAATAGCAAACCACCATCTATGACATCTAAGAGGCAACTGAGGACTGAGAGTGAGGGACAGTTCTATTCATGTTGTGACTTGTACATTGTACAACAACTATATGGCCTTGAAAACACTCAATATGCGATCAGTGGGATAATTCTGTGACAGATGAATAGTTAATCAATTTGTCCTATTATTTAGTAAGTCAATTTCTGAAACTTTAAGGTAAAATTGATGTAGGTAAGGGTTATTTTATTTCATTTTGGTTGGCCAATTTCAAGTTTTGACATGAAAAGACACTACCAAAATTGATTTGAAAAAAGTTGACAAAATTGACACACCCTACTATTCAGGTCCTTTAAGTCCTCTTTCCATAGCCATGTTTCCTGCAGATAGAGAATATCAGCATCCTCTAACAACTTATCAATTATGATCCGCCTGTGTTTGCTGTTATTGCCTAATAGGGTGTTCCACTTTTATCAAGTTGTGAATTTCACTACACTGCTCTTCCCCTTACACCTTATGATCTGTAAAGCATATGTATCAAATTTGAAGCAAATTGAACACCATTTAGAGGTTGCACACTTAGTCACCTCTGATACCTTAGCTCTTTGTAACCAAATCTTGAGAATGTCCCAACTTCCAATATATTGTAGTTTTTCTTTTCTTTCACAGGTGCAAAAAGTGTTGAAAATGGAAAGAAAGCAGATCTGGCTGATTGAAAAGACTCCAGTTGAAGAGCTCTTAGGAGCAAGTCCTCTTCTGCTTTATGTACCATCACCTGGAGCTGAAGGAAACAATCCCCTTGCCATCAAGTGTATGAGTATCAAGCTTCCAGAAGTTTGGAAGAAGGCGAATATCCCCGTGAAGACGGGGGAGAACCTTAGAGAGCTCTGCTATACTAAAGCTGTACAAAGAGTACCAAAACTTGAAGACATTGAGAGAGACAGACAAAGCCATTATGAAGCGTTAGGTGTGGAAGGAGACCTTGCTGACCTTTTTGACATCGCTTGTCAAGGTGTTGTTGCGGGGAGAGCGAAGGGAATAACTAGAATACCGTAACTTGGCTACTTCTTGATGACAGGAAAAAGGAAAGGACCCGGGTGGTGAAGTTTTTCTCACTTCCACTGACTGTCACTGAGGTAAACGAGACTCCCACACTGCTGAACCAAGAAATGGACTCAACCCGCTAGCTATCTCCAAGGATTAACACTGTCTGAGTTGGGTCCACTTGAAAACCTGGAAAGCCCTGGCTTCAGGAAAGGTGTGTGCAATGTACACCCAGCAATACTTGAGGACCTCAACCAAATATGGGTACAACACAAGCAAACAAGATTTTAGCAGACTGATCGTGAAGTAAACCAAATGTGGCTGGATGAGAAAAGCAGATATTACCCTCTGAAGAGAATCTAGAGGTATTGTTGATTCAAGGACCCTGGGCTTGTCACAAGGAAATCCTTGAAAGTAACGACCCCAGTCTATGAGGACAAAGGCTGAAAAAAACTAGTTGGTAGAATTCTAAGGGTTTATTAGCAATTAACTTGAATTATTTACAAGAGCTAGGATGGGTTATGAGCTTGTCTAAACGAGGCTTAAGATCAAGAAATGGAAATCCAAAAACCCTGAAAGGGTATGTTATACAATGGTGCTTACAATTACAATGACAAAAATACTGGACAACAAAAATGGAATTTCCAGAAAAAGATAAAAAAACTTAACCTATGCTAGAATGGTACAATTAGACAACACAATTGACCTCACTGGACCTAACATCCTTAAGCTAGACTTGGTCAATCCAATCACCTATCTATTATAGTTAAGCCATGGAGAAGCAAAACCTGAAGCTAGTAGTCCTACAAATACCTTAGCCTGCACACCATTATGCACAAGCAATGTCCATTATCACAAGGCGCACTGTTTTTTTTCTTGAGTTTTCTTTTTCTTAACAAATTTAGTTGGCAGGCTAGAACTTCCACAAGGGGAAGCCAACTGTGAATTTGAAAAACATGCCAGTTTGTAAACATTGAAGGCAAAATTTACTGATACCAGAATCAAAAAACAAGATCAGAATGGATCTAAACAAAACTACTGAGCTAGTCAGGCATTGAGCAAGACTAACTCCGTCAATATGGGGGTTACATAGTGGCCAATCCTGAAACAAGAAGAAAACAAGATGTTAGTCAAGACAACCCCACTACAGTGTGATGAGCATCAGTTCAGTTCTGGAGGAGGACAAGGTTTTCTTGTCCTCCCAGAGGGAGGACAGAATGAGTTCTTCACTGGCTGGGGTGGATAGGAAACACGCCATGGCTGTCAAATGGAAAGCAGCAACAGCTAAGAAACTTGAACTTCAAAAACAAAAACATGCTGAAGAAGCTGAAAAGATCTGAGAAAATGAAGCTGGATAGCACATCCTCTAGCTCAATGGCGACAACAGATGATGATGAAGATTTTGCTGCTCCATTGGCCTGTAAGTCACCTCGTCATTCCAAGAACACACTTAATCCAACACTCGTGGCTACTTGGGATAGAGAACAACTCTTTATTCAACAAGCAAGCACTTCCTTCATTGCAACTGCTAAAAGTCTTGGACAAGATTTATCGCAGATTATTATTTCACCAACTGTTCATTGAGCATGTGCCAAATATCGAGAGAAAATGGCCAAACAACTTGAAGAGTCAATCTTCAAAGATCCACCTCTCTTAGTTCTGCACTGGGATAGCAAGCTACTACCCCAAGCTGCTGGTGGAAGCTCTAGAAGCTTGGAAGACAGAGTAGCTGTTGTGGTAACAGGGAAGGAGTTTGAGCATCATCTTGGAGTGCCTGTTGCCCAGGATGGTATTGGTGAACAAATGGCTCGAGCCATCATCCAGGAGCTGCAACACTTTGGAATTCAGGACTGCATCATTGGCCTCTCGTTTGACACTACGGTGTCCAATACCAGACTTCTGCAAGGGGCATGTATGAGGATTGAACAATTCCTTGGTCAGTTGCTCTTGTGGTTGCCTTGCTGTCACCACATTTATGAGCTCATTTTGAAGGAGGTCTTTCATAAGTCCCTGGGGCCAACAAGTGGTCCTGAAATCCTGTTGTTTTGACGATTTCAGCAGCGTTGGGACGTTATTAACAAAAATTGTTTCAAAACCATGATCGATGAAGAAGAGCTAGCCACTAGGTATTTGGAAGATGAATAAATCAGGATGGTGAGTTATCTTCATGGAGTCATTGAAAGTTCATGTCACCTGAGAGAAGATTGAGGAACTCCTCAAGCTGTTGCTCCTTTTCCTTGGAGGCTGGGGTGGAGCTGAGTTCTCCTTAGGACTCCAGGAGCCCATCATCAAGCCAGGTGGATGGCGAAACCTATGTGCTGAAAATGGTTTTGTTCTGGGAGCAACTGGAACTCACCAACTGAGAGGTGAAGGGATTGCATGATGTAGCCCTTTTTACATGTTTCATTTATGTCCAGTTCTGGCACGAGGCAGTGGTCAGTAGGTGGGCCCCGAAAAGTGACCTAGACATGATTCAACTGTTGATTTCATATCCGAACAAGGACCTGGGCCAGGCTGCCTTGAGAGTTGCCAAAAGGCATCTATGGTATCTCTCGGAGACTCTAGTTGGCTTGGCTTTCCTTGATGAATGGATATTGCCAAATGAGAAAGAAAAGATGTTCCAGGCCTTGAACAAACCTGCGTCGAGGAAGGAACTCAAACAACTCGAGTGGAAAAACCTGACTTTTGAAGGCAAGGATTTGAGCAACTTTGTCACTCAAAGGAAGAAGACATTCTTTGACAACTTCGGCATTGGGGATGTCGACAATGTAGAGGAGTACACCAAAAATGATGGCTTGAGAGAGTCAGTCAATGCGCTGAAAGTCATAAATGACACAGCAGAGAGGGGAATTGCATTAATCAAGCAATTCAATGAATCAGTCAAGGACGAGAAGCAAAAACAATTCTTATTGCAGATTGTTGAACATCATTGAAAAGAGGTGCCAAAAAGAACCAAGGTGGGAATGCCCTTGTACCAATTAAAAAATTGATTCAGATTTTCTGATTTTAATACTAGAGTTTTTTATTTTCTGTGCTTCCAAGGGAGAATTCCTTTGTAACACTGAAGAAAATTTTGTATTATTAAATTGTATTGTGTAATGTGTATTGATTTGAATTTTCCAATTTTATTATTAGAGTTTTTAATTTTCCGTGGTTCCAAGGGTGAAACTGAAGAAAATTGTTTATTATAAAAGGTTCAAATGTGTGTAACCCCTAAATATCACTTAATCGTTTTCAAAATTGGTGCACATCTTTCTTAAATGAAAAGGAATAAAAGCACAAGCAAAGTGGAGAAAAATATTGACCTTTAATATTTTCCTCTGCACGAGTGAAACACCCTATTGCCTAAGCTTAGGCCTCTACAATTATAAGAGATTACGTTGAATGTTGCAATTAGGAAGATGCAGGAGTTCTGCCAGCCATCTCTACATGTTGAGTTCCACTTATACCAGGCACAGCAGTTACAGCATTAGACCCAGCTGATTTTCCTCCACAGTATGATGCATGATTTCTCTGTAATTACGCTCTCCTGTACTTGCAAGAGGGGCTGCAGGTGTTTTTCTTTTCTCATAGAACCACCATACTGCTGGATCCATAAATCCCCCTGGATCATCACAGACTGCTGTCTGTAACTTGAAAGGAACTGTATGTAGTCCATCTGGAGTCAATTTTCTTACATGTAACCTGAAGGTTTACTTTATCTTCCACAATTGCCTGCAGCTCCTCGGATGTAAGATCAGGTTGACATCTTGAGGCGAAAATGTTTGCAGTCTTCATTGGTACAGCCATCATATGATCTGTTTTGGCAGCCCCTATGATACCCCGCCATTCTCTGCCAGCCTTTGCCGCAGGCAACTCCCTCTAGCTGATGCATGAGTGGGACCAGACCCCCTTGAGGGACTACCACCATTAGCTACTGCAGCAGTTGCAGTTCTCGGAGGGGTTGCTTGCTTCTGGCCCTCCTTACCACCATTGTTCAAGATGCCTCCTCATCATGACCCTCGACTGCATTCTCAGCATCCCAATTCACCAAGGCCCCTTGCGGGGTACCCTGTGTGAGATGGTATTGCACTGGTGATGTAACAGTGTCTGGATTCAGGGATCCAGGATTAGGCTGAGCAGCAGAGGGCTCTGCACTCATGGATCCAGGATTAGGCTGAGCAGCAGAGGGCTCTGCACTCATGGATCCAGGATTAGGCTGAGCAGCAGAGGGCTCTGCACTCATGGATCCAGGATGAGGCGGAGCAGCAGCCAAATAACAAATATTTGTTTCAACTAAATCATTACAATTTCAGAGATTAGGTTTTGATAAATTTTACTTTATTGAAGGAAAAATTTGCTGCAATATTAGTTCACATATTTATTTTAGTTTTAGAGTAGATGTAGTTCATTTTTCAGTTTTTTGTTCACACAATATGTCCATTGCCACTGTAATAGACTATTATCTATTACTTTGCCTTCTATTACAATTACAGCCAAAAAATTATGATCTTTTACTATTACCTCATATCTGATACTAATGTCAAGAACTGCATAGCATCTCAAACTATTTTTCTTGAAATTGGAGCATTTTTGGTTTTAGTTGGGAGATTAATTTGGATTTTTGTTGGTTTTTTGCAGAAATTTTTTTTTTCCCTATAGAAAACAGTTTAAAAAAATTAGTTGCATATTAAATCTGAGTAATTCTTATTTTAATTTTTAGCTTCAGTGTCAGTAGTTAACATTTGGTACAAGTTTTTATTTTCTATACTTTAATAGCTTGTATTTATTGCTTTTAGAAGGGGGGAAGGATCTTAATTCTTTTACTATATTAATATTTTACTTTCCAGGCTGAAGGTGAAATAAACCCCAAAGCTTTTCCTTTGGCAGAAGCTGCCTTAACCCAGAAGCTTTTAAACTTGGTGCAACAGGCTGCAAATTACCAGCAGTTAAAAAAAGGAGCTAATGAAGCAACGAAGGTATTGTCATATAGGGAAGTAATTGAAGTTGTGAAATTCATAAACATTTAATGTGTACATTGTAAGTCCTTTTCTTTTAATCCAAAATTTGACTTCTCGCATTTTTTCACTGACTTCATCAAACCTGCGGACAAAAAGAATGTGGAAACTTATTTGTGATGTTAAATGTAAACAAAACTCAGTTAGGTCCACTCTTGGTTTGGTATACTTCAAAGTTCATGGGCTGAAGGTTTACCCATTTGTCTGGACACTCAATCCAGGGCAAGAGGGTCTGAACTTCAGGTTTCTATCATGAATCCAGCCTACAGTAAGACTAAATAAGGCCTTGACTTTGGCCTATGTTTGAGCTCACCACAGCAATGCTAGCCTAGGTCAATATAGGCCCAAAATTGCAATGATTGAAGGCTGAGTCTTAAGTCTTATTGTGGGGGTTGTGAAGTCCCCCCCCCACGATTTTCAAATCCCCCTTTTGGGGTTATGGAGTTTTTCACAAAAACCTCACCCTAATTTTCAAGTCCTAAACTCCTATCTGGTTTTTCTCTCCCCACAGGAGTCTAGTTAGTAAGCCTGTTAACTGTAAAAAAACTAGGGTGATGTCCAGACTATTTGATCTTGGAAGCCTATTAAAAGGTTATGAAACTTGAATAGATGGCCCAATAGACAGGCTAAATTGCCAGCCCCGCTCTGTCCCACCTGCCATACCCTCATCACCGTCGTCCACCTGATCGAATGCCCGAATCTGTCTGACCTCCGCCACAGCTGTTTCCCCTACCTGTTCCGCATCTCCACGTCCGAACGTCTCCAGTCCATACTCGCCGAAGTCCCCCACTTCTCAATAACTGAACCTTCTCATCTCCTGAGGCTCATACTCCCATCCCATCCTAGTGACACTACCCACCCTCTGTCTCGCCGAGATATGTACCACTCTAGGTATGAATCGGCAGTTAAGCAACTAAATAAAAAAAAATATATAGAGTTACAAGGAAAAGTAGTACTTCAAAAGGTCTTGCGGTCCATACCGAGGAGGTACCAATGGCAACAGGTGCCAGGGAAAAATTCATACACCCTCAAATAGTGTGCAAGATTCGGTCTAACCTTTTCTTGAACAGATCCACAGAAGAACTGTTCACAACTTCTGAAGGTAACCTGTTCCACGTGTCACAGATCTTATAGGTAAAGTAATTCCCACACACACTAGTGCTAAACCGTTTCAAATCCAACTTCCACCCATTGTTGCGAGTTGGGTTATTTAAACTAAAAAAATATGCTTCTAAAATCGACATCGTTGAACCCGCGTAAGAACTTGAAAACCTCGATGGGTTGACCGCGCAGCCTCCGGGTTTCCAGCGAAAACAAATTCAGTGCACGTAAGCGTCGATTGTAGCCCATATGCCTAACGGAAGGGATTTGTGACCCTCGCCTGGACTCGCTCCAGCCTGCCAATATCTTCCCTGAGAGTGGGCGACCAGAACTGCACAGCATACTCCAGGTGCGGCCGAATCAGAGAATTGTACAGAGAGAGCACAATCTCCTTGTTCCGAAATCGAAATTGCCTCGTATAACCCAACAACTTATGGGCTTTCTTTTCCACCTCTACACACAGCTTGGTAAACTTAAGGTCGCTGCTGATTAACACACCCAATTCCTTTTCCAAATCAGTGGCCTCGATATTACTCCCCAACATGAAGTAGTCCGACTTGGGATTGGCGTAGCCAATGTGCATGACCTTACATTTGCCATTTTTCGGACCACTCGCCTATCGTACCTAGGTCCGCACGCAGTTGCTCGGGCGTCCCAACATTGGCTCCAAGCTTGGTGTCATCAGCGAATTTGGCGATCTTACTGACAATGCCACCGTCGATATCATTTATGTAAATGATAAACACAACAGTGGCCCCAAACGGAACCTTGAGGAACCCCGCTAGTGACCGAGGCCCAAGCCGAACTAGCCCCTTTAATTACAACCCTCTGCCGCCTATTCTTCAGCTATTTTTAAATCCAGGTACCTACTTCCCCACCGATACCCAGCGCGCGCACTTTGAACATTAGCCGGCGGTGAGGTACCTTATCAAAGGCTTTCTGAAAGTCGAGATAAAGTATATCAATCGCCCTACTCTTATCATACTCACTCCACATGACGTGGAAAAACTCGACCAAGTTGGTGAGACACGACCTATGCCGTCTAAACCCATGTTGGGAGTCCCCAAGTAGCTTGTAGGAATCCAAATGGTCAATGATCCTATCCGCTATTATCCCCTCTAATAATTTACCTACAACCGAAGTGAGACTAATGGGACGATAATTCCCTGGACTTTCGTGATTCCCTTTCTTAAAGCTAGGGGTCACGTTGGCTTCCCTCCAGTTCACCAGGCACCTGGCCCGTCTCCAACGATTTGTTGAAGACTGTAGCCAGGTGGGGAGCCACCTGGTCGCGCACCTCCCGCAAGACTCTGGGGAGAAACTGGTCTGGCCCAGGAGCCTTAAACACGCTGTTTGTCTATTCTATCGGCAATGACTGTCGCGGTACACCGAACACTCCAGGCCAGCACCTTCGGGGATGACGCGGGTGTCCTCCCTGGTGAACATTCCCGCAAAGTACTCAGCACATTAGCGATGTCCGCGTCGGAGGTCCGCAGCGCGCCGCTGGGGTCCTTTAATTGGCCTATCATGCTTCTAATGGGATTTCTACCATTAACACAACTGAAGAACTTAGGGTTCCCCTTGCCAGAGGCTTGCCACCCGGAGTTATAAAGTTTCGCTAGTCTAACCTTCGCCTTCACTTCTCTGCACAGGCAGACATACGCCTCAGTGTTCTCATGGGAACGATTAGCCTTCGCCCTCCTATACGCAGCTTTCCTATTTCGGATAGCCGAATCGATGTCACGACTGAAGCACTTAGGCTGCGTTGTAGCGGGGGTGACCGGTTTTGAGGGTATGGCAGCAGACCAGCACCATAAACTGGTCCCGGAATGCACTCGACACTTCCCCAACATCGCCGCCGACCTTTAACCCCATCTCACCTTGGAATGGGACGTTTTGGCGCCACCGTTTGGGCGCCGTTTGACGATTGGTTAGGTTAAGTCGTGGTATTTTTGTTAAAACTAACGAAGATATCACGACTTAACCTAACCAATCGTCAAGGGCGTACAGTTGACCTAACCGGGCAGTGACGATTGGTTAGGTTAAGTTGTGATATTTTTGTTAGTTTTAACGAAAATATCATGACAACCTAACCAATCGTCAATGGGGCAGATAACGGAAAAGTACCCATTTTATATATACACCTTATAATACACTGACTCTTTTGCTTGCACCGCCAAAAAAGTAACGAAGGGTCGCGCTTGCTACATTTATCAAACACACACAAATATCCATTATGTGAAAACTTGTTTCCCTTTCTTACTTGATATATTTTCAGACATTTATGCTATTAAGGGCAACAACACAACTTATCTGAAAAGACAGACAGCACTTCAAGTTAATAACCAAGTATTACTACTTAATACTAATTAACGGCGGCGCAAACCGGCTCCGCGCCAAAACGTCCTAGATGGATCTCACCTACGCTATCCCGGAGGCTAACAAAGTCCGCCCGCCGTAGATCGAGCTTGCTGCCTCTCGAGTTACTCCGCTTCACTCGAGGGACGCAGACACAGAACCTAATCAGACCGTGATCACTCCCGCCCAACGATTCGTCAACGGTGAGGCCAGTGACGAGGTTGTTTTCGTTCGTGAATACTAAGTCTAGAACGCTTTCGCCTCGTGTGTGCCCATTGACTCATTGAGACAGGAAGTTCTCATCAGCAAAGTCAACTAGTCTCCTACCTTCGGCATTAGCAGTCCTGTCTTCCTAGTTTATGCCGCGACAGCTGGTCTCCTAAAACTACACACACCCCGTCCCCTAGCAGGCTACGGAGTTCGGTGTATAGGGCTGTATCCTCGAGGAGGAGATGCGGAGGTCTGTATACCAAGATTAACCTATAGTTCGTCCCTCCCAGGTTCAGATCGACGCCAAGCATCGCTCGTTCCGATCGGAACTGGCAGTCAACCGGACTCAACGTTTCCCTCACGTATATTAGTACTCCTCCCCCCTCTCCACGGGTGCGGTCTTTGTGAAACATTCTATATCCGGGAATTTCGAACTCCCCAACGTAGTCCCTACGATCAGTATGAATCCAGGACTCTGTGATAGCAACGATATCCTGGTATTCTGATGCTAAGAGTGCCCGTAGCTCGCAAAACTTATTCTTAATCGACCTAGCATTAAAAAGGATTACACGGAGGGAGCCTTCCCTATTCTGACCGCCCCCCTAGCACTACCCGTTTCCCGAACAGCCAGGGCTGTCGAGAGTTGAAGAGCCCTTTACTAACGAGGGGGCAACTTCCGCAGGAGCCTGAGCCCCCTCGAACGGGGAAGGAGGGTCACCCACTTGTACATGGAGGCACCCTTCAGTTGAAGGTACGTCCGCCAGCGGCTCAACATCATCTCTCCCCGGTTGGGGGCCGTCATCAATCCTCGGGCTTGACCTCACCATACGATATAGGTGCCGGTCAAGCAGCGCGCCTACCACACCTTTACCGTTGGCATTGAGGTGGACACCATCCCTCTGATAAAGTGTCCCACCTACCCGAAAACGCGTCGAAGGTGTCAACAAACCTCACGTCCAGTGAGACGCACAAGTCTTGCACCCTCTCGTTGATGCCACTGACTTTACTGGGCGCGTGGTCATTAGCATTCATCCGCGGTAAAATACCCATCAACATTCCCCTGTCTGTCTTAAGTTTCAGATCATTCGCAAGAGACATGATCTCAGTGATGAGAGAGAGAGAGAGATATACTCTCTTATTTCGGACGTAATTAAGTGAGTAATTCACTGAATTCTCTCTCAAAATTTTATGTAACAAAATTAGAATTTTATAACATTACCATCCAAAAATACCCAGGTAACACAGGTACATCCATCAGAACAAAGCTGGGTCAGAAGGGTCGCTTAACTATCCCCTGGTAAGAGGATGAGAAGGATAATTCCTGATAATTAACTTCTAGGTGTATATATAAACTGTTCTATTTATGCGGTCATTACCAATTGACAAGTGCTTGCTTTCATATATATATATATATACACACACACACAGGGACATTCAAAAAAGACGCAACAGTTTAAATTGCTTATATTTCGTAATATTGTTAACGTACAGGAATGATTTTTGTATTAGTTTACAGCGTACACCTGGGAGTTTTGTTACCGCTTAGGCCTAGTAGCCTAAGGCGCTAGGCGAACGACTCTTGTAGCCTTAAATGAATATTTTGACGATCGCGTCATCTCGAATCGCTTCCCTGAACGTTTTGCCTGTGGATGGTCTTGGCCACCATATTCTCCGGATCTCAACCCATGTGATCATTTTTTATGGGGATATCTGAAAGATAATGTTTACAGAAACAATCCTCTCACAATTAGTGAGCTGCAAGAGGAAATTTCATCTGTTGTCAACACACTCACTCATGACGTTCTACGCACAGTACTTGCCAACTTTCAACGTCGACTGCAAATGGTTTTGGATGCCGGTGGTTCACACATTGAACATGTTTTTCTTTAAATAAAAACTCCCAATTGTACGCTGTAAACTAATACAAAAATCACTCCTGTATGTTAACAATATTACGAAATATAAGCAATTTAAACTGTTGCGTCTTTTTTGAATGGCCCTGTGTATAATATATATATATATATATATATCCCCGCAAGGGGGTTCTAAGCTCGTGCTCTTTGTGCTCGTTTGTACATGGTTGTTCCTGGAGGATTCACGTGCGCCCTCCCGGCCCTAGCACCGAAGGATGATGGGGCTCGACCCTGCAGTCCTTGTCATCCTTGGTCTTTTTCCACTTCGACTGTCCCCTCCACCCTTTCTTTATCCTCTGTCTTTCCTCTCACTTTTTCTTTGTTTTTCAGCCGAGATATGCCCTTTTAAATAGAGGCGAATCGGTTCTTCCCGAACTTAAAAAAAAAATATATATATATATATATATAAAATGATCTGCGGAGACTTTAACTTCCCATTTATAAAATATAAAAGGTGGATAGGTATATATATATATATATATATATATATATATATATATATATATATATATATATATAACCCCCTCGATTAGGTACTCCGGCTTGCCGGGCCGAGGGGGCTCGTACACCTCGTGGGTTGTTGAGGTTTCCTCAACTCCTCGCGGGGTGTGGGCGAAGAGTTACCTAGTTGCGTTTTTTTTTTTTTTTTTTTTTTTTTTTTTGCTCCCCCGTCTCCCGGAATTTCTTTTGTCTTGACTCGGTCCTGTGCCTCTGTCAATCGTAGTATCACCCCCTCCCTCTGTTTGTATTTGCAGTCTTGGGGTCATCGGGTGCACCCGCCGGGGGGCATCGCTCCGTGGCTGAGCCGTGCTCCGGGGACGGTACGGGCGCCCGGACCGCTGCTGCGTCTGGATTGGGTCTTTGCTTGGCCGTTAACGGACAAATCTCCGTAGTGCCAATCTGCTTTTTAAAACGACAGTTAGGTTGGGGGGCGGGCTACCCGGGACGTTGGGCCTGCGCTTTGAAGGATGCATCGGCGGCTGGTGCATCGCCTTGGGTCCGAGGCTGCCGTTTTTTGTAAAAATACTGTTTATGGGTTCTATTACTAAACTTCACTCCCCTCTTGTTGACGACTCTGGCCCGCCCTTGGATTTGGATCAGACTACTACTTCTGGTCGTTCAGCGGCCTCTGCCTCCGCTGGATTGACCCTCAAGCCGTATGGCCCCCTCTCGTCCTCTGCGGTGTCTGGCTCTCGTGGCCGGACTCGTGGTGGCCGTAGGGCGGGGTCTTCGCGGCCCTTGTTCTCTCGCCCACTCTCGGTTACCGTTACACATGGACCTGTCTCTGCTGTCAATTTCTGTCCGGTAGACAGGTTCCTTGTTCTCCGCCCTTCCGCTGGCTCCCTTCCGGGCAACTCGGAACGGGTGTTTCAGCGCCTTAAGACGATAGGGGTTCCCTGTCGTTATGATATCCGCCCTCTGAGGGATGGGTCTCTTCTTTTGAAGTCCCGTTCTTCGGGGTGACTGGGTCCCTTCTACAGTTGCAGGATGTCTTGGGTTGCAGTTTCTGTGACTCCCCATCCGCAATTGAATAGCTGTCAAGGCACCATTTTCGCTTCCCGTCTGCTGTCAATCCCGGTTGGCGAGTTGCAGGAGGATCTTGCCCCCCAGGGGGTAACGAAGGTTTTCCGCTTTTCGTCGCGCCGGGATGGTGCTCTTACCCCGTCCGCTCGTCTGCTCCTGACCTTTGACTCCCTTGTGCCTCCGGCCCAGGTGTTCTGGGGCATGGGTGATCGCCGGTCGTGTGAGTTTTCGGTGCGACCATATGTGCCTGACCCGGTTCGCTTCTTTGGCTGCAACCGGTTCGGCCATGTTAGCTCTGCGTGCCGCCGTGAGGGTAAGCTATGTGTCCGCTGCGGTGGGCCTGCGCACCCTACCCCGTGCACGAAGCCCCCGCGGTGCTCGAACTGTTCGGGGGCCCACCCTTCCTCTTCTCGGGACTGTCCCGTTTTCAAGTTTGAATTTGAGGTGCGGTCCTTAAGGACTACCGAATTCCTTAGTGCGCGGGAGGCGCGCGATAAGATCCGTGACCGGGAGCCGCGGCGGGGGTTGTCCTACGCTGCGGCTCTTGGCCCTGGCGGGTCCTCGGGCCCCTCCCGTGCTACCCCGGCGTCTACTGGAGTGGTGCCCCCCCTGGAAGTCCCGGGGGTTGGTGGTGGTCCTGGCGCCGCGGGTCCTTCTTGTTCCTCTGCCTCACTTTCTGACATCCCATCTGATTCCCTGCCTACAAGTGCCCCTTCTCCCCCTCCGGCCTTGGGGTCTGGATCCTTGCCTACTCGTCTCTCGGGTGGGGAGGGGGATGCCCCGAAGGAGAGGAGGAAGCGTCGCCGTGGTCGGAGTCGGAGTCCTTCCGACCCGATCCTGACTGCTGCTCGCCTTGCTTCCCTTCTTCCCCGTCTTCACCGGAGGGGAAGCGGCGCGCTGTTCCTGATCCGCTCGGGACTTCCCCCCCCCCTATACGGAGCGCTGGTGGGGCGTCACCTCCCGGTGCCCCGACCAGTGTCCGGGTGTCGGTCGAGGTGCACTGCCCCATGACACCCTCGATTACTGACTCTGTTCCCATGATAGACCCGGTCGAGAGGGGCCTGGCCCTCCTTCATGGAGTCTCTCTCTCTCCGGCTCCTGCTGAGAGTGGTCCGGTCTCTCTCCTGGATCTACCTCTCCCACTTGTGGTCGACCTTTCCTCTCCCCCCCGTCAGTGCTTGTCTGGTTTGACGAGCCCTCGAACAGCTGGTTCCCCCCGGTCCCCCCCTTGTGGGGAGTTGGGGGTTTCGGCTGGGCCCGACTCGTCGTCTCTCCCCCCGCCGGGAGAGCCCCCCTCTGACCTCCCTGTTCTACTCTCCACTTCTCGTCCTACTACGGGTGCAGCAGATGCGGAGTCGGTGGCCTCAACCCCCCCAGTTCTGGGTGAGTCGGGGAAACCGATTCCGTCCCTGGTTACGGACCGTTGAGTTTGCTGCTCAGCTTGGTCCGTGGCTATTTCGCTGTTTTCTCTGCCTCTTATAATGCCGCTTCCCCTTACAGTTCCATTTTGCATTGGAACTGTAGGGGGCTTTTAGCTAACTGGGAGAACCTTGCCTCCCTGCTGGAGAGCGAGCGGCCTTCCTGTGTTTGTCTCCAGGAGACTATCCTGGCTGCGCGGGGACTCCCTCGTCTCTCTGGCTATGTTGGTTTCCCTTGCACCCCGGATGAGCGCACACGCCGGCGGGGTGCGGCGATTTACGTGCATCATTCGTTACCATCGCGTGGTGTGCCTCTTCGCACTTCCTTGCAGGCTGTGGCTGTGCGGCTCTTTTTAGATCGCCAGTACACTGCCTGCTCGGTTTATATTCCTCCTCATGACCCTCCTTCTCGCGACGCGGTTCGCGAGTTGGTGCTGCAACTACCCCGACCGTTTCTCCTCCTCGGGGACTTTAACAGTCGCGACCCGGCTTGGGGAGATGTTCGGTCGACTAATGTTGCTGGTATTTTACTCTCCTTAATGGAGGAACTTTCCTTTGCGTGTCTCAATTCCGGTGAACCTACTTACTTCCACGAACCCACGGGTTCATTTACCTGTATTGATCTCTCCTTGGTGTCCCTCGATGCCTTACTCGATTTTTCGTGGAAGGTGTTGGGGGACTCTTATGGCAGTGATCATTACCCAGTCTGTCTTGAGCCGGTCGGTCCGCAGCCGGGCGTTTCGTCTCGACCGAGGTGGTGCCTTGCGCGGGCTGACTGGCCATCTTTCAGAGCTCGTTCCGTCATTGTCCGTTCGGTATTGAGCTTTGGCTCTGTGGATGAGAGCTTGGAGTTCTTCGAGCGGGTGGTGATGGGCGTCGCGGAGGACTGTATTCCTCGTTCTTCCGGTAACCCGCGGACTCGTAGCGTCCCGTGGTGGACTCCAGCATGTCACCGGGCGGTGTGCGAGAGGAAGAGGGCAACGCGCCGCTTCCACCGCACTCGGCGCGCGGGCCACTTGATTGAGATGCGGCGGGCGAAGGCTTTCGCCCGCCGGACTCTCAAGTTGGCCCGTCGGGCCTCTTGGCGTGCTTTTGTGTCCGGCGTCTCCTCATCTACCCCTTCTGCTGCTGTGTGGCGGAAGGTACGTAGTATCGAGGGGAGGCCAGTCCCTGCTAGTCGCCCTGTCCTTCGGGACGGGGACGGCTTCCTTTCGGATCCTGCTGCTGTGGCTGATCGGCTGGCCGGTGCTTTTGCTGCGGTTTCCCGTTCGCCTTCAGCTGCGGATCGCCCTTTATCGGAGATCACGTTCCCGCCCCCTGGGAACGAGCCCTATAACCATCTCTTTCCGATGCGGGAACTTCGGGCTGCCTTGGCAACCCGTCGTTCTTCCGCTCCTGGCCCTGATGACATTCCGTATGACTTTCTTCGGAATCTGCACTTCTTGCTGGATCTTTTCAACCGGATGTGGGTTGAGGGGTCGTTCCCTTCCCGTTGGAGGGAGGCGATTGTGGTCCCGATACCTAAGCCGGGGAAGGATCCGGCGGAGGTGGCGAGCTATCGGCCTATTGCTTTGACGAGCTGCTTATGCAAGCTCCTCGAAAAGATGGTGGCCGTCCGACTTTCCTTTACACTGGAGTCGCTTGGGTTATGCCCCCCGACCCAGTATGGTTTTCGTCGATTTCGGGTACTCTGGACCCCTTCTCCTCCTTGGCCATGATGTACGGGAGGCATTTTCCCGCCGGAATCTTGTTCTGGCCGTCTTTTTTGACGTCCAAAAGGCCTATGACACGACCCGTCGGGGAGTTGTCATGGACCGTTTGAAGTCTCTTGGTTTTGTGGGCTTTTTGCCCACGTTTCTTCGCAACTTCCTCTGCCGTCGCACTTTCCGCGTCCGTAATGGGGCGGCCCTATCTGCCCTGTATGTTCAGGAGGAGGGGTGCCCCAGGGGGTGTGTGTTAAGCGTCTCCTGCTTCAACCTAGTTATGTCTGCGCTACCGGGAGCTCTTCCGCCCTCGGTGCGCTGTTCCATCTATGCAGATGATCTGGCTGTCTATGCCGCGGGGACGAGTCCCCCTCTCGTGGAGAGGCAAGTCCAACTCGCGGTCAATCGGGTTGAACGCTGGGCGTCGTCGGTGGGCCATACGTTGTCTTCCCCGAAGACTTCGTGTGTGGCCTTCCTTCCGTCGAGGAGACGGGGATCCGGCGCCATCCCGGCCTTTAACCTTACACTCGGGGGTCAGCCTCTGGCCCTCGTTCCATCAGTACTCTTCTTCGGTATGGTTTTCGACAGCCGTTTGAGCTGGGTTCCCCACCTTCGCCGGCTGCGCGAGTCCGCGAGACGTACCCTGGATTTGCTGGGGCATCTGTCGCATACTACATGGGGCGCGGATAGGCGGACGCTCCTCCGTTTGTACGTGTCCCTGGTACAGTCCAAATTAGACTATGGGGGTGTGGTGTATGGCTCTGCCTCCCGCACGGCCCTTCGGATACTGGATCCGGACCTCTCTAGAGGACTGCGCATGTCATCTGGCGCCTTCCGCTCCTCTCCGGTTGATAGTCTGCAGGTTGAGTGCGACATCCCTCCCTTGGAGGATCGGAGGTCGTTCCTCATTGCTAAACACTATCTCCGGATCCTCCGTCTTCCCACCTCTCCTCTGTTCCAGGTGGTTGAGAGGGCGTTCTGCCGGGATGGGGGTTGGTATTTCACCGACACGGTGACCTCCCTCCTCGATGGTATGGGCACTCCCCCTCCATCCGTTATACCGGTCTCTTTCAGTGGTGTTGCACCTTGGGAGAGCACCCCTGTTGCGTGCTGTAGGGCGTTGCGCCCCGTTCGCAGGACCGAGTCGGACTCTGCCTTGCTTCGGTCTCTGTTCCTTCAGCATGCGGCGTGTCACTCTGCATGTGTTGCGATCTTCACGGATGGCTCGAGGTCGTCGGGGGCGTTGGATCCGCGGCTGTTCCCCAGTCGTCTGTCCTTGCTCCCCGATGTACCGTCTCCCTGATGAGGCTTCCGTTTTTACGGCGGAGCTCTATGCCATTCTGAGCGCTCTGGAGGTGGTGCGGGAGCATCCGGATGGGTCGTTCGTCATCCATTCGGATTCCCGCAGTGCCCTGGATGGCCTGGAGTGTTTTGACTCTGTCCACCCGCTGGTCAGACGAATCCAGCTACTGTACCATACTCTTGTCGCTTTCGGTGGCAAGGAGGTGGTATTTTGCTGGGTCCCAGCACATGTTAACGTGGCTGGAAATGAGGCTGCCGATCGAGCTGCCCGTTCCGCGTGCCGACTGCAGGTTTCACCTGTGTCCCTCCCTTTTTCTGATTATATCCCTGGCTTCCGTAGGTTTTTGCGCTCCCGGTGGCAGAGTCGCTGGGATGGCGCTACGGATAACAAACTTTGCAAGATTAAACCCAAGTTGGGATGTTGGGCCTCTTCCTTCCATCGGTTGCGCCATAAGGAGGTGGCTCTGGCCCGCCTCCGTATTGGCCACACCCACCTGACCCATGGCTATTTGATGGCCGGGGATCGGGTGCCCCGATGTCCCAATTGTGACGTCCTACTTACAGTTGCCCACCTCCTGGTGGAGTGTCCGCTTTACTCTGCGCTGCGCGCAGAGTATTTTCCCTTTTTGGAGAGCGTCGGGCTTTGTGATAGGCTCGGCGCTCTTCTGTCTGAAGGTTCCTATTTTTCGATAACCGGGTTGTTCTCCTTCCTCTTTCGCTCCCGACTTCTTTACCGGCTGTGATCCCACTATGATCTTTTTGCTTTCCCCCCCCCCTCCCCCCCCCCCCCCCCCCCCCCCCGTCTATTGTTCATTTCCATTAGTTCCATACTCTTCGTTCTGTGTTTGCTCTGCTATCCACCTTTCTTTTGGTGGCCATGAGCGGTCATTCTTTGAAACAAAAAAAAAACAAAAAATATTATATATATATTATATATATACCAGGACAAGGGGGCACAAAAGAAGACCAGGAGCAAGCAAAAAATGTTGATGGCTCTCACAAGTGAGTTTATCCTGACACAGGAGATAATAGAAAATAGCAGAAAAAATAACTGCCTAGATCTGGTATTCACGAATAACACGAATTTGATTGTTGATATAAAAATAACCAACCATTATCTCAGACCACAACTTAATCGAGATATCAACAAATATGACGATAACATTAAAAGGCAATACACACACTGACTAGAGAAGCAAATTTGGGGCCTTTAACTTAAACTCCAAAACTATAAATTGGAAGCAATCTGATCGCACATGGCCCAAATAGAATGGAGTACAGTTTTAGAGAATAAAACAACTGAAGAAATGCTAACAACTTTCGAAGAAAAAAAGCTGAGAATGTTAGAAAAATATGCTCCGAAATCACAGCCAAACGGAAAAAGGAGCTGGCTAGAGAGGCAAAAGAGAAGAATATTCCACAAAAGAAAGAGAGTGGAGGCGAAGTCAGCCAACTGCGGAGATAATGCCAGGAAAGTAATACAATAAAAACTGGTGAGTATCGATAGGGAAATACAAACCCTGATTAAGGACCATACAAAGACGGAAGAGGAAAAGGCAGTAGAAGCAATAAAGGGAAATCCAAAATACTTATATAGCTATGCAAAAAGGAAAACAAAAACGCGCGCCGCTATTGGGCCCTTAAGGAAGAGAAATAATGAATTAACCGACGATCCAAAAGAAATATCTGAAACATTGAGAGCCCAGTATGAATCAGTTTTCAGTACCCCAAAAAGTGACATAGCGATACCTGACATAGATGCATTCTTTGAAGAGAAATTGCGAGGAGAGTGTATAACAGACTGATTTTATCCCAGAAGATGTAACGAGAGCTATAGGACAAATGAAACCACATTCAGCTGTAGGTCCGGACAATTGGAACGCATTATTGATTAAAAACTGTAAAAATGAAATAGCTACACCTTTATACTGGATATGGAGAAGATCCCTACACACGCGAAATACCGAGCATCTTGAAAAGAGCAAACATTGTCCCTATATATAAAGGAGGAGACAGATTTCAAGCAAAGAACTATAGACCAGTGTCCTTGACGTCCTACCTCACCAAAGTATTTGAAAGAATAGTTAGAGAAAATTTATGATTTCTTGGAGACACTGGAAAGATTCAACGAAAATCAGCACGGATTCCGATCAGGTAGATCATGCCTATCACAACTAATAGAACACTACAACAATATCCTAGATGCACTGGAAGGCAATGACAACTACGATGTCATATACACAGATTTTGCTAAAGCTTTCGACAAATGTGATCACGGTATAATAGCACATAAAATGAAATATATGGGAATAACAGGCAAAGTGGAAAAATGGATCTACAACTTCCTCAGAGAAGGTGTACAGGTCGTCAAAATTCAAGGTATATCATCATCAGAATCGGAAGTACGCAGCTCAGTACCACAAGGGACAGTACTGGCCCCACTCCTGTTCATTATCATGCTAACAGACATAGACAGTGGAGGAAACAGCAACAGTATAGTAACATCCTTTGCAGACGATACAAAGATCAGCAGAAAAATCAGCGATGTAAATGAAGTGGAGGCCTTGCGGAGGGACACGAACAAAATATACAAATGGTCAGAAGACATGACATTTAACACCGAGAAATTTCAGCTCTTGAGATATGGTAGAAAAGAGGAACTTAAACAGACTGCATATTATGCTCCAGATAGGAAATTCAGAGAAGCACGAAAGCGATCGATCTGCGGGTAATAATGACCGATGATGCGAAATGCGAAACACAAAATCAGATAGCGATTAATAAAGCAAAAAGAGTCGCGGGACAGGTACTAAGAACGTTCAAAAGAAGCGACAGGACTGTAATAATTCCCCTGCTAAAACCACTGATTATACCAAAACTTGAATACTGCTCAGCTTTGACGTCCCCATATAAAAAGGAAGAAACTAATAAACTAGAAGAAACGCAGAGACATTTCGCAGCCAAGATTGATGGCTGCAAAGAACTCAACTACTGGGAAAGACTACGTAAACTAAATCTGTACTCCCTGGAAAGAAGTAGTAAGGTATGCCATAATCTACATATGGAAAATGATCGAAAAACTGATACCAAACCTAAAACTAAACCCAATTACCATTCAAACACTGGAAAATAGGAAAGGCAGAATGTGTAGTGTTCCCAAATTAAAGGCCCGACAAGGGACCTCCTCAACGCTGAAGGAAAATAGCTTGGTTGTCAGGGGGCCAAGACTTTTTAACCAGCTTCCGAAGGACCTCAAACGTTACAGGGGTTAAAGTTGGTCTTCAAGAGAAGACGATGTCTGGCTCAGGTTACGGTACCAGATGAGGCGGGTGTACTTGGCTATGTACGGTGGAGAGCGTAAGAAAGCAACTCGCTCCTCCACCAAGCCAGACCTAGAGGCGGGGGCACCAGCTTGACTTTCGTGTGAAAAGAGACCAACGCACGGAACAGCAACGAGGTTAACGAGGTTATATATTATTTTTTTGTTATATAATATTATTTTATTTATAATTAAAAATAAAAATCCTGAAACTATACAAATAATGGTGTCGAAGCCGGCTTCAGCTCTGTTTGAACTATATACTGGGTGATTACAAATGATCCCGATTTTAAACATTTATTATGAAAAACTAACAAAGCAATAGCGAAAAGTAAGATATACGTACATATAAAGAATATTTCTGGGAATTTTTGTTTGTAATATTGAACAGGTCAGAGATACCCCTAAAGTTAGTGTTTTGTGCTCTTATCGCTGAGAAAGTGTACGGTCCATTCTTCTTTGCTGAACAAACATTTAATGGTATCATTTACGCGATGGTCTACAGCTGTGGCTGATGCCCCAATTGCTAGAGGACAAAACTGATGTGTGGCTTCAGCAGGATGGTGCGCCACCCCATTTCCACAATGAGGTTACAACATTCCTGAATGAACAATTGCCTGATCGTTGGATCGGGCGTGGGGGCCCCATGCCTTGGCTGGCTCGTTCACCCGATCTAACCCCCTTTGACTTTTTCCTCGGGTTATGTCAAAAATTAAGTTTTTGTAACATTTGAAGGAAAGTGTACGCGAGGCTGTTAGAAAAGTACATATATTGCTGAAATTGACATTAAACACTTGAATTTCTTTATTCTGAAACAACCCATAGAAAAAATGAAACGTCCAGTCCGAATACTTTCTCTCGCCAAATCATTTGGGAAATTAGATTGGAGGTGGTTTCGAACGGATAATCGAGTCCAGTTTTGATGTTCATAAGTCGGAGACGGTTGTAATTTTGTGAAGTATGGTTTTCTATAAAGAGGATATTAAAGATAAAGTTTACAGGCCAGAGTAGATAAGTCATAGTTAACACAATAATAATTAATAATAATAAAAATAATAATAGGTCATATGACAGAGGACCTACAATTTTACATGGGATCCGAACCACGACCCACCAAGGAAGTTAGAGAGAGGCACTTTAAGCCCCTTAACTCTGGAGTCAGATACGATTCAGGACTCATTCCTCCTTTCAGTTTTATATCATTTCGTAACTGAATTTTCTCCTAATTTTTCTTTTAGGCTTTGAATCGGGGGTTGGCAGAAATGATCGTAATGGCTGCAGACACTCAACCGCTGGAGATTCTTCTTCACCTTCCATTGTTGTGTGAAGACAAGAACGTCCCTTACGTATTTGTAAGGTCGAAAACCGCTTTAGGACGAGCTTGCGGTGTTTCTAGAGCCGTCGTTGCTTGCGCGATTATCGCCAATGAAGGTTCTCAGTTGAAGCCTCAGATCACCTTAATGCATCAAGAGGTGGAGAAATTGTTAGTGTAGATGGGTCTATACATTCCTGTGATATGACAGTACAATAAAATTTTACTTCTTTACTTTATTATTACCAGAAAGTAGATCATATTAAGTTCAATAGACAGAAAGTAAGATTTTCGAACCTTTTGTGAAAGCGAGGCTTATTAGTGTTCTAGTAGTTAGTAGTTAGGATGGTTTGAAAATTGAGGGAGGAAAAAAATCGAGCGATATAATTATTTTTTTTAGTTTCATGTCCGTCACTGTTAGATAAAACTCTGACTGCATCTCCAAGCGAAAGAAATTGTTTATTGCGAAGTACCCTCATCTTACGTGATTGTAAATGAGTACGTGATGATATCTTGGTCTGGGGCATGATTTGGTTTAAATATGCAGTCGAACGCTCGTTTTATAATCCAAGAAGAAATAAAGTATTTCTGAATATAGCACAATGAATGTGACATCACCGCAGACATATCTTGAAAGTATCTGAAGTGAAGGCGTTGGAGAATTATTACTATTTCAAACTTCTAAAATGTTACTGATTGACAGACACAGGCGGCAACAAAACACTTGTGCTTCTCTAAGTAAAGAATATAAACTAATCAAAATTCAGTTATGTGATCGTGTATGAAAATTTTTGTTCTGTTACGGGCAGGGTTACGTATAGTAAGCCTGCCATGTTTAGGCGGGAGCTGAGAAAGTCGGGACAGACGTCCATTTCGCTCCCCCCACCCCCTGCGCGTGTTATAACGCGTTAGTGGGATCAGGTAGCCCTTTATTTTCTTTTCTTGTGCTGTATGTCTCGATTGTAAGGTGCTGGTAGTACATTTTTTAGGTGTTTTTACGGCAATGTACTAATAGCCGCTTGGCCCGAGGGTACGTCGGTGTATCAATAACAAAATGCAGGTACGGCGGCGTACCCGCAACCACTACCTTACAAAGGAAGAGGTAGGGAATTATAGGCCTGTTAGTTTAACATCATTGGTAGGAAAGATACTAGAAAGAATTATAAAGAATAATAATCAAGGTCATTTGGAAAATTTTAATATTATTTAAAGTTCACAATGTGGATTTAGATCAGGAAGGTCTTGTTTGTCTAATCTTCTAGACTTTTTAGTTTGTAACTGATCACGTAGATAATGGAAATGATGTATAAAACAAACAAACAAAACGTCTTTATTGCAGATCATTCACAATCCATAGCCACTTAACCTAACATGCAAATACAATCTTAGTATACACTGAACTTAATACAAAAATAAGGCCATCACAGCCACTTAACCTACTATACTGGCATACTGTTTGATTAATTAGCTGACAATTTTATGTATATTGTTATTACAAGAGACATTTTATAACGCTTATTATAACATAGCTTTTTACGTTGCCTCTCAATATCGAGTCCATCTCGCAGCTCGTGAGTAATTATATGACCTAAATATTTACATGTCTTTGACAGGTATAGTGTGACCATTCATTTCAAAAGACCCACATGATACATGTTTCAGTAGATTACCCCTAAAAATCAAAATAACTCTGCCACATTATAGGTAGTTATTTTCTATACCATATTGTTCACATATCTCTAATAGTACTCTCAGCCCATGGGGAGAGGGTGACACAAGAACAAGGTCATCACCATACATTAAACGATTAATTTTTTCCTTTCCAATCACACACCCGGCACGTGCAGTTTTTAGTTCAATGGTAAGGTCATCCATGTGTACATACAGAAAATATAGGGTGATAATATACCTCCTTGCCTAACACCATTAGTTACCTTAAAACCTGGTGATAACTACTTTTCCATCTTACAAACATGGTCTACTCTGTATATCTGAATGCAAGTACCCTAAGTATATATTTAGGTACCCCTCGACACAAGAGTTTCTTGACAAGTTTGTGATGGTAAACTCTATCAAATGCTTTTGATGCATCCAGAAAACAGGACTATACATTGCTACGTGACATCTTGTACTTTAGGACGGCTTCCTGTAGCATATATTTACATGCTAAATACCATGTTTCACTCTAAGGTCAAACTGATTGTCATAAGTCTGCAAGTAAGTACTTATCCCATTATAAATTACATATTCTAACACTTTAGAAAGTATACTGGCAAGTGCTATTGGCCTATAATTATTCTTATCATAGATACTAGCACCCTTATTTTTGACAACTGGTAACAATACAACTGACAAAATGAACTGTGGCAAGTAGCCATGTATCATTATACATACAGCTTGTAAAACACATTGCAAACATAGATATTATACGAGGACTACAACATTTTAAATATTCTGCTTGTATGCCATCTAGGCCACAACTTTTGTTATCTAACTTATGAACAGCCTGCCAGATTTCTGAGTCATTAATTAGTAGCTCCTCAGAGCGTTCTACATTTAGGCATATATTTAGTCTATTAATCCTCCCCCCTCCGAGACAATTAAATAGGGTTTCATATGATTTTTCCACAGTTCTGCAATGTTTTTTGCACCACGTACAGCCTTTATTATATTTGGCAAGGTAAGATTACTATTGTTAATTTTATTAACCTTCCAGAATTCCCTACTGGCAGTATTGCTATTGCCTAATTTCCTGGCTAGAGATTCTCTTCATTTTTCCTTATAAATCTAAGAGCACCCTTGAACCTAGCACGAGTTCTATTTTTTAGTTGGAAGAGTTCTCCCTGCCTAGGTTTCCCCATAGCAACCCATTCCACGAATACATTTTTTGCTACATACAAATCAGTACATTATTCTGCCCACCCTGGATTGACATTTACTTTTCCCCATTTTTTATTCTTAAAGCTACTTCCACTCGCAGCCTTAATGGCATGTTCAAGCTCACTGTAATACTTAGTGAAGAGATCTATATGTTTTATATCACCACAGGAGTGATTCCTACAAGCCAAAATGTCTGCAGGAATCCTCACGAGACTAGTAGTGCATCAGTCTGCATTGTATAGTAATCTACCTCAGAGTGACTAAGATTTGATCAATTAACGTTATAGTAATCAGCATTATCACAGTCATTGTCTAAGTCAGGTGCTACCATACATTCAAGCCCTACTGCAAATGGGATATGATCAAATTCAAATACATCATAAAGTATGGACGCTATTGACTATATTATAACCATCGTGGGAGGCTATACAGTGGTCTAATGAGTGAGTACCCTAGTGAGTGAGTGAGTCATTAGGGAGTAGCAATTTACTGGCAAGTTTGTAGTCGCATGCCTCAGTAATTGATAAGAAGCTTAGCAAAATCCGAAACAGGTTTAGTAATATTGCTGTTAAAATCACCAACCACTACAACACACGAGTCCAGCTCCTCTAGTAGTATATTTAGTTTACAGATATCTCTGAAAATACCTCCTCATTTTCAACACATAAGGCATATGTTAGAAAATCTAGAAGAGGAAGAGCTATTATTGTCCCCAAGGCGATATGATGACAGCTGATTAACTTACCAGTATAAATATGCGAGACCAATGTGCACCTTATGGTGCTTTGTTGCTCGCCTCAAAACTTGTCTGTTTTTACTAATAAGGTTATTGTTGTACATTTCTATTTAATTTATCATAGTTTTTCTTAAACTGATTAACTGTGGTTAAGTTTATAACTGTTTGGTAATTCATTCCAGTGATCCACTACTCTTTGTGAGAAAAAATGTTTTCTAATGTTTTTGTATTGTTTCTTAAAAATTTTGCTGTCATTTCCTCCTATAACATTCCTATTTTCCTGAGATAGTTTCGTCTTGTCAATCATTTTAATTCCATTCATAATTTTAAATGTTTCTATTAGGTCTCTTTTTCTTCTCTCTTCTAGTGGTGTTAATCCAAGTCTATTCCATCTATTCTCATATGGTAGGTATCTTAGTTCTGGGACAAATTTTGTGGCTCTGTATTTTTTCTATTACATCTATATATTTTCTTAATTAAGGGGACCAGGCTTGCACCACATATTCTAGATGCGATCCCGCATAGTTTTTGTACAATATTACAAATGTCTCGGGGCACAAAATCAAAGGAATTTTTTATCATTCCTAATTTTTAATTCGTTTTTCTAACAATTTCCGATATGTGTTCACTAAATTTCAAATTGTTTGTCATCACAACACCCAGGTCCTTTTCATGACTCACAACCTCGAGATTTTTATCCCACATTTTGTAGTTTGTTTGCATTTCCACGTCCACAGTGCATAACTTTACATTTGTCCGTGTTAAATTCTAATTTCCAGGTGTTTGACCAGGTCATTAATTTCAGCACATCATTCTGGAGTGTATCAGCTTGGCTAGCCCTATTATATATTTCTTAGATTTTTCTCCATTTACTGATACACACTGCTGTCTATCTGTTAAAAAGCCCTCTATCCACTTGTATACATTTCCTTCTATTCCAATTTTGTTAAGCTTGTACATCAATCTGTGGTGCGGTACAGAATCAAAAGCCTTAAAATCTAAGTAAATGATATATGCCTCGCTTCTATCGTACATTGTTGTCCAATCCTCAAGAGCTTCCAACACGTTTGTCAGACAGGACCTTCCTCTAAGAAAACCATGTTCACATTCAGTTATTAAATCGTTTTTGATTAAGTGATCTATTATTATCTTCTCTATTATCTTTACTACTTGGGAGGTTAACGATACTGGTCTATAATTTTTAGATTTCTTCTTGTCTCCTTTCTTGTGTATTGCATTTATTATCGTAAATTTCCAATCCTTGGGTAATTTCCCTTCTTCGAGGGACTTATTGAACAATATTACAAGTGGTTTTATCAACTCGTCCGCTGCCTCTCGCAGGATCCTTGGATGTATATTTTCTGTTCCGGTCGCTTTATATATATTTATTTCCTTTAATAGTCTATTTACCGTGGCTTCCTTAACAGTAATATTTTGAAGCGGTAATATATATTTTGCCTATCCACTTCGAGTTCGAAGGGGTCTGGGGTTTCATTTCCATATAAGTTTGCTGCAGCTTGATTTAACATCAGTACATCCCTATCATCCTCCTCACAAACAACAATGGCAAAATAGTTATTTAATTGTTATAATGTTTCGGACCAACAAAGACCCTAGGATCCACTCATGGCTGGTCTACCTAACTGAGTTTGTAGTGTATTGCGCATGTCCTCCGTGGTGGTGGAGGGGACCTACAATTTTACGTGGGTTCCGAACCATGAAAACCTTAATTTTATTTCCTTAAACTATACCCAATCTATCAACATATGCGTCTAATCGACTTTTAAACATGTTTATAAACGTGCTACTAATTACTTCTACTGGCAAACTATTCCAGATATTTACTACTCTATGCGTAAAAAACGTTTTTGGCAACTGCTCTCTCGAACCTTCTACTTGTCAACTTACACCCGTTATTTCTAGTTTTATTATATTGTGATATTTCGAGAAAGCTATCTCTATTTACATTATCGAACCCATTCATAATTTTAAAAACTTGGATCAGATCACTCCTAGTCTCGAATGTAGTCAATTGTAACTCCTTAAGCCTATCCTCGTACGACTTCGATCTAAGCGACAGAATCATCTTAGTTGTTCGTCTTTGAACTCTCGATTTTATCTATATCTTTTCGCATATGCCAATTCCAAAATTGGATCGTGTACTCCAAATGGGGTCTAACTAATGATTTATAAAGAGGAACAATATCATGTGATTTGTACTCAAAATTCCAAGTTATAAAACCTAGCACTTTGTTCGCTTTATTGATCACTGCTGTACTTTGTTTCGCTACTTTTAAATCACCAGTGACTATAACTCCTAAATCTTTTTCCTGTTTTACGCTTGCTAACTCCTTCCCTGACATACTATATGCAAAATTACCGTTACGCAAACCAATATGTAAAATTTTACACTTATCAACGTTAAATCTCATTTGCCATGTGACTGACCATTGACCAATCAACGATCTTATTCAGATCTTCCTGGATTTTACCTCTATCTTCGTCATTAATCGCCCTACCACCCAACTTCGTGTCGTCCGCAAACTTTGAGACTGTACTGACTAGGCCGACATCTAAATCGTTAATATACAGGGCGTCCCAAAAAAATGTATACACACTTTAACAGCTGATAGCTCAATTGATGTTTCTTTCTTTCCAAGTTAAACCCATTAGAATTAATAATGGCAGTCAGACTAAGCTTTGAACAAAGGAAATTCATTCTAAAATGCTACTGGAAGTGTGAAAACGCAGTTGAAGTGCAAAGACAGTTTAGGAGGGAGTTTCAAACAGATCCACCAACGCGACTTACCATCACTCGAATTAGAGATAAGTTTGAAGCCGATGGAACTGTTCAGAATGTCCACAAGAAGCGTTCCGGAAGACCACGGACATCGACAAGCCCCACAAAGCAAGAAAGAGTACTGGAAACGTATCACCAAAGTCCAAGAAAATCTGTGCGGCAAGCGAGTCGTGAGGTAGGAATTTCAGAATCGTCTGTCCAACGCATTTTGAAGCGCTGTCAATGGAAAAGTTACATTCCAAGATTAGTCCATGGTATTAATGAAGATGATCCGGACCGAAGAGTGGAGTATTGCGAGTGGTACTTGGCACGATGTGGATGTGGATTGGACGAAGGGGTTTCGTAGAATACCCTCCGCGTTCACCAGACCTCACACCACTAGACTTTTTTTTATGGGGATACTTAAAAGACAAAGTCTACGCTATAAAACCTGCAACAGTCGCTGAATTGAGAGCAGCCATTGAACGAGAATGCACACAAATACCAAACGAAATGTTTCGTGATGTTTGCGATTCCATTGCTTCGCGTTATCAGCAGTGCCTGGACCAGAACGGACGTCAGTTTGAAAACAGGCGTTGACAAAACAATTAAATAATGTCTGTAGATTCTATTACATTTTGAAAATGAAATGTATTTTAATAAACACTGCCTTTATAATTATTTAAAGTGTGTATACATTTTTTTGGGACGCCCTGTATATAAGAAAAAGCAAGGGGCCCAATACAGAACCCTGAGGAACGCCGCTTGTCACATTAGCCCAAGATGACTCCGTTCTATCACCGACCACCCTGTTTCCTACCTCGCAACTACTCTTCTATCAAATTTATTACTACACCCCTGATTCCATGAGCCTTAGTTTTTTCAATGAGTCTTTTGTGCGGTACGGTGTCAAACGCTTTTTGAAAATCTAAATACACTACAACCACCCAATGACTATCGTAAACTTCAACCACAGTGAAAAAATTCTAAAAGATTAGTTAAGCAAGATTTGTTTCGCCTAAAACCGTGCTGCGTATTTCTAAGTTATGCAATTATAAGTGTTTGACTATACGATCCCTAATTATTGATTCCAGTAGCTTACCTACAACAGACGTTAAACTGATTGGCCTATAATTTCCCGCCGCACCTTTATCGCCTTTCTTAAAGATAGGTGTTACATTTGCCAACTTGAAATTATGTGGTACACATCCATCAGAAATAGATGTATTAAAAATCTTTGTTAGCGGCACAACAATGCTTTCTTTTAAGTCTTTTGTATGCGATATATGGAATCCGGCCCTGGTGATTTACGCATTTTCATTTTATCAATATAGCGCATTACCGCCCTTTCACTAACCACAATATTATCCGAAGTACCATTATCAAAAGATATTATGTCTATGACCATAGGGATATTCGTTACATCTTCTATAGTAAAAACTGACGTAAAAAATTCGTTTAGCAAGGTAGCCATTTGCTCGTTTTCAGAAACTAGCTCTCCGTTAAAATTTTTTAACGCCCCTAAGACGTTTTTTACTGGATTCCTATTGTTGACGTATTGAAAGAATTGCTTGGGGGTTTTCTTTGCCGTCACGAGCTATGGAGATCTCAAATTCACGCTTGGACTTTTTTTATTACACACTTCGCTCGCGTCTAAGAGAGATGTAGTTGTTTCGTAACCAAATTGTCTTTCTCGCACTTATGTAGCCTGTAAGCCTATCTCTACTCTTTATAATATCTCCTACTCTAGAAGTAAACCACAAGGGCTTGTTGTTTACTTTCGCACGCTTAATTTTGTACGGTACACATTCTTCATTTATAGTCCTAAATATTGTTTCAAACAATTCCCACATTACTTTTGCGTTGGAGATACCTATTACATCTTCCCAATTGACGTGTGACAATTCATTTCGAAATTTACAAAAGTCTGCGTGCTGGAAGTTAGGAATTTTAGTCGAGTTAGCTGGTTTCGAGTAACTTACTGAGAGGACAAACTCTACCATATTGTGATCGCTATTGCTTAACAGTTCTATTACTTGAAGATCCGTGATTAGCCTATCATGATCCGTAGTTATTACTAAATTTAAAATACTGTCCAACCTCGTAGGTTCCTCAACCTTTTGAATAAGAAAGCTATCCTCGAGAAAATTAACTAAACGATTGCCTTCCGCGTCACCCTGCATTGTATCGTAATTCACGTTGGCACAATTAAAGTCACCCATAACTAAGGCCTGCTCACTACCTATTATTCTCTTTAGTTCACGATATAACGTTTCGTCCGTATCAGCTGTTTGATTAGGGGGCCTATATATAACCGCAACAAGAAGTTTGAAATCGTTCAATTTAAGTTCTGCTGTAGTCGAATCTATCGGTTCTGGAATTGTGTGCTTTACTTCTACAACATTCGCAATATCTTTGATATATAACATAACACTGCCTCCTCGCCTACCTATTCTGTTTTTTAAAAAGAAGTCTATAACCTCTAATTTGATACTCCCCTACAAAGTCACGTGTTTCAGTGCTAAGCCACGGTTCACTTATCGCAATTAAATCATAGTCTTTACAAGCACTTAATGTTAGAAAATCTTGAAGAGGAAGAGCCATTGTTGTCCCATGGCGATATGATGACTAAGCTGATTGATGCAGCATTGTTTGTATATATTAAGTTAAGTGTGTGTGTGTGTATATCTACAGATCTACAGAAGCTAAGGCTAACAAAGGCCCTAAGATCCACTCTAAGGTTACCCCGAGAGAAAGGAAAGAGTAGGGGTTAAGAGAAGAAAATAAGGGGTTAAGTAAGTAGCAACACCTATCACTCATGGGCTAACATTCATTCAGAAAAAGAGAAAAAAAACACCATCATCGCTGGCCACTGCCGACAAGTCAGAAAAATAGTCGTAGAGAATAGGAAAGGGGTGAAAGATGAAAAGAAGTAAAATAAGAACACTTACAAACCATGCAAACACAGTCTTAACTCAGTCATACCATGCAAACTACAGACATGCAAGTAAAGAGAGTTAGACATGCAAGTAAGGAGAGAATAAGAAAAAAAAAAGTAGGTTAGTTTACTCTACGAGCTACATCTACGTTCATGTTAGTCTAATTTTTTTTATTTTATTGCTGGCATCACACGCTGGCATGTCACAAGCTGGCATTAATCGTCAACAGACTCATCCTCGACCACCACCCCAAGAGCTCCTGTTACTAATTGTTTTTTTTATTTTAAATAACGTTAATATTTTTAAAATGCCTATCTAAACGGTTCTTAAACATATTAACGCTGGTAGAGTGAACGACTGACGCGGGAAGATTATTTCATTTATCAATTACATTAAACGTAAAGAGGTTTTCAGCGATATTAGTAATGAAACGTCTGCCACGCAACTTAAATCCGTTATTACGAGTATTGCTATTATCGAAAGAGCAGTTTGTTAAAATTTACGTTATCGATGTTATTAACGATTTTGAAAACTTCAATAAGCTCCCCCACCTTAATCTCCTAGTTTCGAGTGAATGCAAGTCTAACTCGTTTATCCTATCTTCATAAGGCTTGTTGCGCAATGACATGACGGAATTAATTTCGTGGCACGACGCTGAACCCTTTCTAACCTATCAATATTCTCGTGCTAATACGGGCACCAAAACTGAACGGCATATTCTAAATGAGGCCTGACTAGGGACTTGTAAAGGGGCAATATAATATCCTTCGATTTAAATTCAAAATTACGCGCTATGAAGCCTAACATCCTATTAGCTTTTGCGCAAGACTCCAGGCACTGGTTCCTAACTCTTAAATCCTTAGATACGCGTACGCCAAAATCTACTTCCTCGTCAACGCTCGCTAACTCTCTATCATCCATCGTGTACGTGTAATTATTGTTACGAGAACCTACATGCAAAACTTTACATTTGTCCACGTTAAATTGCATCTGCCACTTATCCGTCCACTCCATAATCCTATTTACATCGTCTTGGAGCCTATTTCTATCGTCCTCGTTAACAACCTTACAGCCTATTTTAGTATCGTCCGCGAATTTTGACGTTACTAGTCAATCCTACATCTATGTTGTTAATGTAAATTACGAATAGCAATGGGCCTAACACTGAACCCTGAGGGACACCGCTACCTACATCCAACCACCCAGATTCACTACAATTAACAACGACCCTCTGTCTCCTAGCACGCAGCCATTCGTCTAACGGGTCTAACCAGTTAGCTACCTGACCGCGTATACCATGTGCTTTAACCTTCGCAATTAATCTTCTATGCGGAACTGTATCGAACGCCTTTTTAAAATCTAAATAAATAACGTCAGCCGCTCTATGCCTATCCTATTCGCGCACTATTTCATTATAAAATTTTAACAAATCAGTTAAACAAGATCTATGGCGTCGAAACCCATGCTGACTACTATTAATCAAATCTCTAGTTTCTAAGTGATCGATGATACGATCCCTAACTACGGATTCCAAAAGTTTACCGACAATTGACGTTAAGCTAATGGGACAAAAATTGCTAGCTACTGTGCGGTCGCCTTTTTTAAAAATGGGCGTGACGTTAGCTAATTTGAAGTCTTCAGGAATAATCCCCGTTTCGAGTGACTGATTAAAAATCTTAGTTAAGGGGCCTACGATAACGTCTTTCAAATCTTTCAAATGCCTGGGATAAAAAGCGTCAGGGCCTGGGGCCTTGCTAACTTTTATCCTATCGATATAATGCGCAATCTCACTCTCGTAAACAGTTATTTTATCCAAAATAGTCTCGCTACTAAATGGAACGATATCGTCCACGTCGGAGACATTATTTACGTCTTCTACAGTAAAAACTGTCGCAAAAAAGTTATTGAAAATACCTGCCATCGCCTGAGCGTCAGAAGCCAAAGCGCCGTTAACATCCACTAGATGGCCTATGTTATCTTTTGTCGGCTTACGATTATTGACGTATTCAAAAAAACTTTTTTGGATTATGTTTACTATCCGCAGCTACAAGTATATCTAAATTACGCTTAACATTCCTAACTGATCTTTTAACCTGACGTCTAAGCTCAATATATCTATTAAAGTTAGCTGCTTTCATTGCGCTTATTAAGTCTATACGCAATGTTACGCTCGTTTATGAACTCGCCTATTTCCATAGTTCACCACTTGGGCCTACCATGGTTTCTAGCGCGATTGGACCTACGAGGAATAAACTCCCTTTCAATATTCATAAAACTTTCTTTAAACGCCTCCCAATGCAAATTTGTGTCATTACCCATAAATAAGTTATCCCAGTCCACTACACTAAAACTATCAAAATTAGTCCTACGAAAATCAGGGACTTGTATAACATTACTATCCTTAGTGTTTTCTATCCATAACTTAAACCTAAGAATTTGATGATTACTACATCCTAAACTCTCGCCTACTTCTAAACTATCGACTATATTTTCGCCGTTCGTCATCACCAAATCTAAAATATTGTCACCGCGCGTCAGTTCGATAACTATCTGTCGTAAAAAATTATCCTCCATGAACTCGATCAATCTCAAACTCTTCTCATTACCAGTAAAAGTCTCGTAATTAACATTAGGGCAGTTAAAGTCTCCGACAATTATTCTATTCCGATTGTCAATAAAGTTACCAAGAAGTGAGTAAAATCTACTATCGGTGTCGAAGGGTTGAATGGGAGGTCTATAAACAACAACAAAATTAAAACTAATACTACGCGCCCTAACTTCAATGCATATCGCATTAATTGCTGCCAGAAAATCTATCTCAACGTCGATAGCCCTAAGGGAATTACGAATGTAGAGCAAAACGCCGCCACCAAACCTATGTAATCTATCATTAGTAAAGAGTTTAAAACCCGGTATATCAAGTTGTCTCGAGTTACGGTATTTAACCATGTTTCAGTGATAGCAACTATATCGTAGTTATGAAAAAACTATCTAGGGCTATGGGTTGATTGCCTGTGCCCTCATCCGTTGGAAATTTCCAACAGATTTCAGTGGAGGGTTATCGACAAAAGCCCTATGCTTTTTCGTTAGAGAGTTATGAATATGTAGGTCTTTAAAGGACCTCTTTATAGTTATATTGATTACGGTAATTCTAGCGTCGGGAGTTGGGAAAGCTTATGTTAATGAAAAACTGAAATTGCTCACCTTATTTTTGCTGGGTCTGTTTGTTTCGATGTAGGGCGTGACGGTCATTTTCGGTGTAGGGCCGCCACGATGGGGTTACGCGGCGAATTTACTTAAGGTAATTAATATAGGCAGTCACTATATAAACCCCTGAAGGAATAGGCCTATCCTTTTATAGTCATTAGGTTTTATATTATAAGGAATTCACTCAGGACTTGGGGACAAAGACATCCTCCGCGTTTAAAGCTTCGCTTGGAATAAACAGCCCTGAGAGCCGTTCCTTGGTTCTCGTGTATTATTTGCCGTTCTAGCAAATTTTGTTTGTCTACTTCTTTTTGGTAGACTAAACAATAAATTGGGTTTTCTTGTTGCTATGTGAGGCTGATTCATACATACAGGTTCTTTGTACGTATGGCAATTCAATTATTTCATTCCCAATAGGCTATGTCGCCAATCCCGAGGCAATTTTGTATAGATATTTAATTCAATTAATTAATAATTTATATTTAATTATGAAATAAATGTACCACATATGATACCATGTTGTGAGCGCGTATAGTTTTTCCATATACTGGGGGGGGCCGGAGAAAAATTTGTATGTTATAGATCAAATTTTTTGATAAACTGTGTTAAACCATGTGAAATGGATTGAAAAGAATAAAGTAGAAATTTAGGGAGAGAGGTTACTCAAGACCTATTTAAATATTAAAGTTCAAGAGGCCAACTTCTCAAGTTTAGTTAAAGTTATGTCAATCAGTTTGACTCCCTTTAGGTATAGGAAATTTATGGGATTAAAGTAAAGTTATTAAGCATTTTAACTTTGCTCAGTTTGTGTAAGTTTTATAAGTCACCAGTCTTAATTTTTTCTTGTAAAAGTTTTCTGGCTTTCAAAGCAGTCTTTCTTTGAGGCCTGTCTGGTTTAGTCTGAGTTACATCAGGCACATTGAGAGATTCCTCCCCAATAGTATCCTGATCCATCCTTTGGGGTAATGGTTCTAATTTAGCCCCACACTCCAAAGGATATAGTAATGTGATATCTCTGGTGGTTCACCAGTTGCTGTTTTCAGTTTTACAACCCTGGTAACTTCGTCTTCACCAGTTTTGAGTTCCAAGACTTTTCCCATTGACCAATGTTGTCTTGGTGTCTTGTCATGTATCAACACAATGTCCCCAATTTTGACTGAATCATTCCAACTTTGTTTTGTTAATTGTTTATGTCTTTCTCTAAGACTTGTTAAGTATTCTTCTCTCCATTTTGTTATAAATTGAGTTTGATTTGTGTCAAATGTTGGTATTTTGTGTTGAGTTCTTTGTGTCCTATTTCCCAATCTGGATCCTCTGTACTGTTATGTTCAGATTCTGGTAACATGTTTACTGTTTCTCCCTTAATTAGGTGGTTTGGTGTGAGAGGTTCTGGCTCATTAATACCATCTCCCACATAAGTTAATGGTCTGTTGTTGACAACATTTTCAATTTCTGACAGAATAGTCATGAGTTCAAAAAGTTGTAGATGTTTTGTCCCAATAGTCTTTTTAAGGCAGTTCTTTACAGTTTGTATGTTTCTTTCCCAAATTGAACCATACCATGGTGTATTAACAGGAATGTACTTCCAGGTTATGTTGTGTTTGGTTAAATGAGTTTGTACTGTTTCACTGTCACAAATCTGATGAATAATTCTTTCACCAGATTTGAAGTATGTGGCATTGTCTGACCATATAGTTTTGGGTACAGAATTGTGTGCACAAAATCGTCTGAAAGCAGCAATAAAAGCTTCTGCTGTCAGATCTTCTACTATGTCTAGACATATGGCACGTGTGGCAGCACAGGTGAAGAGTACAATGTACACTTTGTATTCCTTTGAATCCATTTTGTCTCCAAAACTCACATTTACCGCTCCAGTGTAGTCAATACCCGTGGTTTCAAATGGCCGAGTAAATGTTACTCGTTCCACAGGTAGGTCTGGAGGGCTTGGGGTCTTAAAGGGTCGTGAATGGATACGTTTACAAGGAATGCATGTGTTTAAAATTTTCTTTGTTTCAGTTCTACCCTTTGGTAGCCAGTAAGTTTTTCTCAGCTCTGTCAGGGTTTGTGGGACTCCCATGTGGTGTATTTTGTTGTGGGTATCCCTGATGATGAGTTTTGTGAAGTGATTTCTCCTTGGAAGAAGAATTGGGTGCTTAGAGTTGTAAGTCAAAGTTGACTTGTTAAGCCTTCCTTTACACCTTATCAGACCCTCTGTATCCAGGTACAGATTTAGATCCATGACAAGTGAAGGAATACCTTTGTTTAATGTGCTACTGGACCTAAGATACTTCAACTCCTTGTCAAATTCTGAAGCTTGTATCTGTTTGAGCCAGTATTTTGTTGCAGTTTCTGTTAAGTTAGAAAAGGCTTTCTGAGGACAGTGTTTGAGAAGGTAGCTATTGACAAACTTGCAGCAATAGACTGTAATTCTCAAGAGTTTGTTTAGGTCTGAATAAAGGTGATAGTCAAATATAGGTTTGTCCTCAGTGATCTTTTCAGTTGTTGTAGAGTTGAGTGTGAGGTTAACTACTTTGGCTGGCCAAAGATCCTCACATGTTAGCCATTCGGGCCCTTCATACCAGATTTTATTTGTTTTCAACAGCTTGTAAGAGAGCCCTCTTGTCAAAAAGTCTGCAGGATTCTCCTTTGTTTTTATGTACCTAAATTTGATACCAAGGTTTGTGTTTGCAGTTTTGATTTCTGTTAGTCTGTTTTTCACAAATATATTTTTGCAAGAAGTTGTATCTGTGTTGGTCACCCATGTTAGACAAATTTGACTGTCTGTCCATAAGTAAATGTTTGTTATGTCAACTTCTTTATACACTTGTGAAAGAAAGTTTGCTGTTTTAACTCCCAATGAGACAGCTAATAATTCAAGTTGTGGTACAGTTTTCTTTTGGTTTAAGGGTGCCACTTTTGCCTTTGAATAAACCAAGTTACTTTCATTTTCACTTGTTAAATAGGCACAACACCCATAAGCTTGTGTGCTGGCATCTGTAAAAATGTGTAGTGTTTGCGATTTCAATCTGTAGCCAGCACATCTTGGTACGTAGATGTCTTGAACTTTGTTCAAGTCTGTGGCTAATTTTTTCCAATGAAGTTGGTCTTCCACTGAAAGTGGTTCATCCCAATCAATTTTCTTTTTCCATAAGTCTTGCAAAAGGATTTTGGATCTTATGGTTGCTGGTAAATATAATCCAATGGGGTCAAAAATTTTGGATGATTCTGAAAGCACTTGTCTTTTTGTATTGGCATTTGGATTTAAGTTATAACTCTTCGTGCAAAGAGTGTCATCGTGTTCAGAATTCTGTTTTAAAAACCAAAGCATTCCAAGTGTTTTCGTGTAATTGTTTGGTTCAATGTTCCCATTGTTGTCTTTTGTTATTTGTTCATTTAATTTAGGAGAATTAGAAACCCATTCTCTCAATCCAAAATTTCCTTGCTTCATTATGGGTTGTGACATTTGGTAAATTTCAAGCAATTCCTCTTCAGTTACAGTGGAACCAATGAGGTTATCCACATAAAAGTTTTGTTTTAAAAACTGAACTGTTAAGTCCTCTTGAAATAAGTTTAGGTGGTTTCTAATTGTTAAAGCAAGAATACTTGGAGAGCAATTTGCTCCAAAAATAATTACTTTAAATCTGTAGGTTTTGAAACCTTTGTTAAGGTCATGTGGATCATTCAACCACAAAAACCTGAGATGATTTTTATCATACTCAAGCTTCAAATTTATACAGAGGAATGCTTTTTCTATGTCACTTTGTACTGCATAATTGTCTAAACGGAAGCAAAGGAGAATTTTTACAAGATCTGAGACAAGGTTTGGGCCTTCCATGAGACAATCATTTAAACTAACAGAATTTGTGTCTTTTAAACTACAGTTGTATACTACTCTTAGTTTAGTTGTGGATGAGTCTTCTCTGTAAACTCCCCTGTGTGTTAAATAATGACAACCTCGTTTTTTAAAGGGTTCATCAGTAACTTCTTCAATGAAGCCCCTTTCTATTTGTTCCTTGAATATGTTGTTGTATTGTTCTAAAAGATTGTCATTTTTTAGTTTTCTGTAATTTTTATACAGATGTGCCTTAGCTACTTTCAAATTGTCCATTATTTCTGGACAAGGTGTTTTCCAAGGCAGCTCCACATAGTATTGATTGTCTCTGTGTTGTAATGTATCCTTAAATTGTTCTGTCATCAATTGGTCTTCATGTGTAATAGTACTGTCCTTTATGCCAACTGATTCTAATAGTCACAACTGCTGTAACCCTTCATCCAATGTGGAATCATTTTCATTCAAATGATGTGGGATTATGACAGTGTTTTTGTAGTTCGAGTTTGTCACATAGTCAGAAATTTGTGACTGTGGTGATTTTGTTTTGCGTAAATTTTGTTCATGTTCTGTGTTTTCTGTGTCAGTAGTAAGATGGTATTTAGTTATGTCACCCAAAAGAGCAATACCTGTGGGAGTTTGTATGGCTATTCCATCTCCAATTTTAATGATGCCTCTATGGACCAGATGAAGATAGTCAGCCCCCATGAGCATATGTATATCATCAACTACATCTGCATTAAGGGTTTTATCAGCTATCGTGTATTTATTTTGAAGTTGGAGCAAAGCTTGTTTTAACCCAGCTATTTGTATTTTTTCTTGTTCTACTTTGTCCACAACAACAACCTTAAGGGTTTCAAATGTTTCATCAAGAGTTAAAGTTATATTTGCAGTTTTAAAACTGGCTTGTACTGGGTTTTTATTGATAAATGATGAAATAGAGAGATCTTCATCTCCTTGTTGGTTTTGAAGTCCCAATTTTTCTATCAGTTGTTTAGTTACAAATGTTTGTTGTGAGCAGGTATCTAAAAGACACCTAACCTGTACTATTTGTCCTCTTTTGTTTTGGATTTCCAAAGTTGTGGTTGGTAAAAGAATTTTTGAATTGTGGTTAATGCTAGATGAACTGATATGTCCATTCATAGCATTTTTGGTTTGTTTCTGTTTGTTTTGGTTTGATTTGGGTGTTTGTTCATAATGTTTGTCAGTTTTTCCAATGTCTGTGTGTGTATTACACATAGGGGTAACATGGTCAAAACTGTTGCAAAACTTACAATTGTATATCAAATTTGATTTGCAATTTGACTTTTGGTGCCCTGATCCAGTGCATTTTTTGCATAAGTTTAGTTGTTCACAACGTTTTGACCTTGCTGTAAAGTCTTTGTATTTGGGACAATTTGTAGAATATGTTCACTGCTAAAACAAAATTTGCATGGTGGATTATACTCAAAAGTAGCTACATTAAAGTTTTGCAGAGTAGGAGTCTTTGAGTCTTTTTCTGTCACTTTATTTTCTGCAAATTGAGTTTTGCGGTTGTGTTTTGATGTAACTGGTAAGTGTTGAAATCTTTTGTTAGGTTTTTGGTTTTCTGCATTGTTGGTTTTTTCTTGTTCTGTGTTAAATTTTGGGGTGTGTAACTTGATTTGTAAAGTGCTAGTACAGTTGGGAAATCTTCTCTTAGTTTATTAAGGCTAGGGTATATGTCAGTTGTCCTCTGATGAAATATCTCTTTGACTTTAGAAGGGAGCTTTTCAAAAACAACAGCTTGAATGATCCAAGCTGTTTCTGCAATGTTTAAATTATTGTTTTTAAGTTGTCCCATGAGACATTCAAACTCACAGTAAAATCAAAGAGGTCACCATAGTTGTCTTTTGGGGTTCGCATGTTCATGACTTTAAGAGCCAAATCATGTATAATTTCATCCTTATTCATGTAATTTCTGTTAAGTAATTCTATTGCTACAGAATAAGAAGCACCTATGGCTGGTAGTGATTCCACTAATCTTAAGGCTGGGCCTTTCAGATAGTTCACTAAATAACTAAATTTATCAACATCTGTAATGTAGTTTTTATTACCTATAAGGCTATGAAATTTTTCAATAAAAGATTGAAATTTGGCTCTGTCACCCTCAAAAGTGGGTACTGCAAGTGTAGGCAATTTTGATTTTAGTTCATTGCCCTCAGCCACATTGGGAGGGCTAAATGAAGCATTTCTTGTAGCTTCTAAGAAGCTTTCGTATGTGTCTTCTTTTTTGCACTCATCAAGTTGGTTTTGAATTTCAGAAATATAGTTGTTAATTTTCATTGTAATGTAATTTTCATTGTCAAGTAGGAGAGTAGAATACTCATCATCTGTTAGTTCAATTGTGTCATCAATTTCTGTAATTATGTCTTCATCTAGTATGAAAATTTCTTGTTTGTAATGAGTAATAGAATTTAATGTTGTTTCAAGATCATATCTTGTAGGTTCCTTTTGTTTGAAATCATTGTACAGTTTGGTGATGACACCTTTACGTGCTGATTTTTTCCTCATTAATTTTTTGTGATTTTGAGATGGTGCCGTAGCCCCAAGGTCTGTGTTTTTGTTTTCTTGGTCTGGGTTTCTTACCCTTTTGTCCAAGTCTTCCATAATTGTTGTTAGTGTTAAAGTTCTGAGTTTAATTTTTATGATGTTGAGCAAGTTAAATTACTGTACAGTAATAAGTTTTTTATATAACCTGCGCCACAGGTTAAATTAAAATTCACAATGTTTTTAGTTAGGATAGGCCTTGAGTGTAAAGAGTAAGGCCTACTTTAAGAGGTAGGCCTATTATGCAAGGTAAAGTTAGGTGGGCCTACTAAATGGGCCTACCAAGTAGGCTTATGTTTGGGCCTATTATTTTATAGGACCTCAAATGAGTTAAGCCTGTTAAATTAACAAGGCTTAGTTTTGAATTTGAAGAGTAGGACCTATTAAATAGGCTTAATGTTGCGGGCCTATTATTTTTAGGACCTAAAATAAGTTATGCCTGTTAAATGAACAAGCCTTTTTTTTCGATTAGTGTAAAGGTAAAGGAATCGGTTCCCAGTTGCTTTACGGTTGAAATTGGGGTTAGGCCTACTGAGTTAAGCCTAGCCACTGCGTGTGTCAGTGTAAATTTTAGAGGGGTTAGTTCCCCATACACAGGGCCACCATATGAAAAAACTATCTAGGGCTATGGGTTGATTGCCTGTGCCCTCATCCGTTGGAAATTTCCAACAGATTTCAGTGGAGGGTTATCGACAAAAGCCCTATGCTTTTTCGTTAGAGAGTTATGAATATGTAGGTCTTTAAAGGACCTCTTTATAGTTATATTGATTATGGTAATTCTAGCGTCGGGAGTTGGGAAAGCTTATGTTAATGAAAAACTGAAATTGCTCACCTTATTTTTGCTGGGTCTTTGTTTGTTTCGATGTAGGGCATGACGGTCATTTTCGGTGTAGGGCCGCCACGATGGGGTTATGTGGCGAATTTACTTAAGGTAATTAATATAGGCAGTCACTATATAAACCCCTGAAGGAATAGGCCTATCCTTTTATAGTCATTAGGTTTTATATTATAAGGAATTCACTCAGGACTCTAGGGGGGACAAAGACATCCTCCGCGTTTAAAGCTTCGCTTGGAATAAACAGTCCTGAGAGCCGTTCCTTGGTTCTCGTGTATTATTTGCCGTTGTAGCAAAAATTTTGTTTTGTCTACTTCTTTTTGGTAGACTAAACAATAAATTGGGTTTTCTTGTTGCTATGTGAGGCTGATTCATACATACAGGTTCTTTGTACGTATGGCAATTCAATTATTTCATTCCCAATAGGCTATGTTGCCAATCCCGAGGCAATTTTGTATAGATATTTAATTCAATTAATTAATAATTTATATTTAATTATGAAATAAATGTACCACATATGATACCATGTTGTGAGCGCGTATAGTTTTTCCATAGTAGTTGCTGGAATAAATTATCGCCTTAAATTCGTTTAATTTACATATTTCTAATACTACGCGCGTTACAATAAAAGACGTTTAACCCTTTCAGTCACTGGGTACCCAATTTGGTAGCTGAAAAATAAACCATATTGGTTCTTATATACCCACACACAAAGGCAAATTTCTTTTTTACCCTATGTCATAATTCATGATCGAAAGGGTTAAGTTATTTTTTACCACGGGCTGGCATTTTAAACTATTTTTCACGTTGGGCCCGCGTTCCCTGGACCCACAACGTTTAAAGAAGGCTTCGACCTATACAGCTTTCGCACGTTTTTGTCTATTAACCTACCTACCTAGCCTAGCATTACCTATTTCATTAAAATGCACCCCCATCTTTTATAAAAAGGCTAGGATCACTGAATTCGGACCACAGCTTTACGAAGGGTACATTTTCCTCAGCACAAATCTCTTCTAATTTAGTATTCAAAAATATTGTATTTGACGTAATCCGAAGACCCAACTCGTGCCTAGGGGTAATACCTAGAACTAAAGACCTATCCGACCTCGCCTTCAGGGACCTAATTAACCCCCTATATTTCTCCAAAAGGTCAGGCACTCTCGTATTGGGCCTATACGAGTCGTTGCCTCCTACCATCGTCACCAACATCGAGTGACGGGAGGCAACGTCAATCCTATCCACTTCGTCTCTAACTCTGTCAACCCTGGCTCCTGGGAGAGGAGACAGACCCTCCTCCTCTTGGTTGGATGCTTTTCAACGAACTCTTTGTCCATGTGCACACTAAAGAGCCCAATTAAAATAGTTTTCCCCTCATTCACGTCCCTTTCCAAATGGGCGAAAGGGTTCGAAACCTCAACCTAACGTACATGGCCTAGCTCCACCCTTAACTTCTCTAAATCCCTCCCTCTCTACTACTCTCAGACCAACTTTAACCCCTTCCTCAACTCTATCCAACCTTCCTGACAAGCTACCTAAATTAGAAACTAGGTTACGCTCCTCACCCTTCAAATTACTAACGTCTTCAACGTTAGTATTGGTTTGGCTTTTGTCAACTATAGCCCTACCCCCCTGCCCTCATCAAGTGCTGCAAGTCTTTCTATTACCTTATATACAGGGTGTCCCGTAAGTCTGGACCCATAGGGCAAAATTAATAAAATTACAAAATAGTCCCAGTTTCGCTGGACATGCGTCGAAGTGACTTCTTGGGACTGACAGCGAAGCTAGCCAACACATTAGTACTGGTTTCGTCTTCCGTAACAGTCCTTGAAGGTCCTCTGCGAGGCTTGTCAGCTATGGATCCAGTTTCCTTAAATTTGGCTATCAACTTGCCAACACTCTGTGTGTGATTGGTGCGCGGTCTGGATGCATATTGTTGAATTCTTCGGCCACTTCCCGGTGACTGCGGGTCCCGACCAGCAAAATAACTTGAACTCTCTCCTCTCTAGTCAGTGACATGGTTTACCTGCAACATAATAAAAAAATATATTATAAATCCCTATGGGTCCAGACTTATGGGACACCCTGTACACTGTTTTATGTCAACTATTTCCTCCATTAACTCACAAAAGAAACAAACTGATCTCTCAGTAATCGCTACAGGACCGCCGTTATAATCTTTAAATTCCAAATACCACCGGTTTACCCTACACCTAACAAATGACGCTTTCTGCGATGGCATCGCGCAGTTAAAAATTAGTTTATAACTGTCACGAGTTCAAATTAAATTAAGCCAGCATGCTATGAAAACTTCTAAATTGCTAAAAATCACTAATATTCAATTACTTAACTATAACAATGTGAATGTAAATGCAAGTATATAAAATTTAAAACTTCCTAAAAGTAAAATTCTTAGCAATATGCAAAAGTAGATGCAATATCAGAGAGCTCAGGAAATGCATCCGTTCAGTATAGAGTCTGGCTGACAAATGATTGTAATTGTAAGGTTAGTGAAAAATTCACTTAATTTAGAGCTAGCATTTTTGGGCTCTTGTGGCATCATTGTTTGGGCACTTGTGGCATCATTTCTTTCGGGCATTGCGCGTCCTTCCTACTCGTTTGTTGAATGCGACACTTACAGGGTGTGGTCTTATAGAGAGCTCTCTTGCAATTCAGCTTGGTTGTTTAGATACAAGATTGTTGCATTGTGCAGGTTATGTTGTTGTTGCAAGGTTTAGAAAGAAGACCATAAATAGTGCCCCTTTTGTTTTTTTATCTTAATTTTATGCAACTGAGGCCTAAGGTAGGCCCACATCGAGTCAGCAACCCTGAGGTAGGACCTCCAAGTCCATAAGTTTTTAGTCTAGCTTAACTTGGGCTGTAGGTTAAACTGGTCCTTTATAGCTTGGCCATTCAAGGCTCAGCTGGGATTCTGAACCCAATAAAATAAAAAATAATTGAAGAAAAAAATGTTTATTTTATTTTGTAGGCTATGAGCATTTAAGGATAGAACCTTCAAATTGGGTAACAGTTCAGAATAGGGGTGCCACCTCAATTTTTGTGTTTTTTCCATCAAAACATGCTAAAACCATTGGTTTCCTGTTGTTTAGGATGACTGTGACCATCACTATTACAGTAAATTATTACTTGAAATTATTTTACCCCCCAACTGGGGGTTTTGGGTGGGGGAACAGTACAAGCAATAATTTACTGTAATAGCGATGGTCAGATTTATCGTAAACAACAGGAAACCAATGGTTTTAGCAGGTTTTGGAGGAAAAAATACAGTAATTATTTACATTACTGGATGTATTTATTCCAAACATTTTTTACACATCAGATAGTACTAGAGCAGTGGTTCCCAAACCCGGGGTCGCGACCCCAAATGGGGTCGCAAGCCTCATCACAAAGGGTCGCAGGGAGCCAATGTGGTCGATGGGGTCGCAAGTGTCTTTGCAAGGGTCACAGCCATTGTAAATAGGCCAGGTGTCATGAGAAAACATCTGTCTGGCATTATATATCCGGTCAGGTCAGGGGACTAGCGCGGTCATTTTTTCTGCGGTCAGTAAAGTGGGAGAGGCATGTGAGGTCGGGTTAGGTCACCGGATTAACAGCAGGTACCTAGTGTTAAGCCTTTTCTGACCCAAGACTCAGTCACACGTCACTGACAACCCACAGTCCCACACTGAAGGTTCAGCTGCACTGATCAACTCATTTTACTCCTGATCATCGACCAAAGAGGACGTCCAGTTGTCATCGATACTGACGACAATATCAGGTATTTATATTTCCAACGCTATCCAGTAGTAATTGGTGCTACGTATGTGGGTTTTATTTGCACACAATTACACAATTGCATTCTGAGTGTTAGATTTATTGCCATACAATTATAATACGGCATTCGAATTTTGTGTTTTATAATTCGATAATGATATCTGCTTCCAACTATTTTTATTAAAATTATCATTATTTCAAATTCATAATTACTGCTTTCAATTGCATCTGTGCTACCACATATTATGATCTTGTGTTTATCATGCACTACTAAATGTTAATTATTGGTTTGTGATTCTCATAATTATTATATTATCGTGCAATTTAATCATTGGATTGGAATTGTGTGTGCTCTTAGAACGCACTTATATAATTAATGGTTGGTGGTTTTGTTTAATAATTTTATGGTATGCAATTGTAATTCGTATGTGTTTGGATTATTAATGTTTTGTGATTTTGTTTTATTGATAACTGATGTTTTGTGACTATGTTTAATAATTCTGTGTGCTTACAACATGTTGATAACTGATGTTTTCTGACTATGTTTAATAATTCTGTGTGTTTACATGTGATAACTGATGTTTTGTGAATTGTGCCACATATTATGATCTTGGTTTTATAATGCACTACTAAATGTTAATTATTGGTTTGTGATTATAATTATTATATTATCGTGCAATTTAATCATTGGATTAGAATTTTGTGTGCTCTTAGAACGCACTTATAATAATTAATGGTTGGTGGTTTTGTTAATAATTTTATTGGTATGCAATTGTAATTCTGTATGTGTTTGGATTATTAATGTTTTGTGATTTTGTTTTATTGATAACTGATGTTTTGTGACTATGTTAATAATTCTGTGTGCTTACAACATGTTGATAACTGATGTTTTCTGACTATGTTTAATAATTCTGTGTGTTTACAACATGTTGATAACTGAGTTTTGTGAAATTGTGACTATGTTTAATAATTCTGGTGCTTACAAACTTGATATAACATTATAACTGATGTTTTCTGACTATGTTTAATAATTCTGTGTTCTTTACAACATATTTTAACTGATGTTTTGTGACTGTTTTATAATTCAGTGATCTTACAATGTATTTATAACTGATGCTTTACGATTTTATTACTGATTTGTAATTTTTTTCTCTCTCTCAGTACACTGAAAATCAATTTTGTTATTTGTTTTATTGTCGTGAACAGTCTTATAATTTTGAGTTTTCTTAAAGCATGTGGAATTGTTTAGTAATTCTGTGTTTAATATGTATCTTTATATTACAGGCGTAATGGACAAGTTTTTGCAAAAGTCATCAGAGCCGCCCAACAAGAAGAGAAAACGCTCAGTCAATTCATCATTTGTGGACAAATATGGAATAGCTGACGTCGCTGGTAGAGGGATTTGTGTTGTGTGTTCGAGGAAATCGCTGCCGAATCCTTGAAACCAAATAAGCTGCAGAGACACTTGGATACTCATGCCAACATTGCTTTACTCAGAAGAGGCTCGAAGACGAATTTTTCAACAGCGTTACAACCATTTGACAAAATCTCAGTCTGTTCTTACCAAAGCTCTTACTCAGAAAGAGAAGATGGAAATCTTCTCATACAAGACGGCTTTCCTCATTGCTCAGGAAAAACGTCCATTCGTGGAGGGTGAAACGGTTATAAAACCGTCGTTAAGAATTTTTAGTGAAATATTTGAAGGAGAACCATTTGCCAAGAAAATTAGTCAAGCTGCTGCTGATGTTACTTTGAGCATAACACAATGACACGACGCATCCAGTGTATTGCAGTGGACCTGAAGGAGCAAATTTTAGAAGACTTCAGAAATTCCCCATGACAGCATTGGCAGTGGATGAGTCAACGGATATCACATCACAGCCCAGCTTCTGGCCTTCGGTAGGTTTCTCAAGGAATTCGTGGTAGCTGAAGAGCTGCTTGCGTGCATTTCACTTGAAACCACCACAAGAGGCGAAGATATTTTTAATGCTATAAACAAGTTCTTCACAGAAAACAACTTGAACTGGAGTAAAGTATGCTAATGTAGCATGGATGGTGACCCATCAATGATGGGAAAGAATATAGGATTGCGTGGAATACTATCAAGAATGCATCCTCACATCAAAATAAATCACTGCATCATCCATCGACAGAGCTTGTCATCAAAAGACATGTCTCTGAGCTTCTCTGACGTGATGCAAGTAGTTATTAAAACTGTCAACCACGTCAAGGCGAGAGATCTGAATTCCCGCATGTTCAAGCAGTTGTGCATTGCTGAAAATAGTGAACATCAGACACTGCTAATGCATACTGCTGTCAGATGGCTTTCTCGGGGGAAAACCTGAAAAGAGTTTTCCTTCTTCGCAGTGAACTGGCATCGTTCCTACAAGATCAGGGTCATAAGAATGCTCATTATTTCCATGACCCCCACTTCCTTGCTCGTCTTGCACTTCTTACAGACATATTTGAGCATGTTAATAAACTTAATACTGAACTTCAGGGAAAGGTAAATGGGTGTTTGATCTCCAGTCTGCTATAAAGGCTTTTGTCAGCAAGTTGCAGATACTTAGAGACAAGCTGAAGCTGACAGTTTCTGTCTTTTCCCTCACTACTTGGAATTTACAGCTACGATGGATTTGGACTTTGATGAAACACTGGACCTCACTGAGGAGAAACAGGATTTACTGGAATATTTGCAGAAACTGGCAGCAAATTTCCATGATAGATTCCCTGAGTTGCTTACTGAGTCGTATGATTTTGTTCAGTTTCCGTTGAAGATAGATGCAAAACAGTGTGGCTCTATGGCACTAGAAATAGCAGAATTACAGGCTGACAATGAGGCAAGGGTGAATTTTGATATCTATGATGACGTAGAAAAGTTCTGGATTACTTTACCAGAGAGACATTCGACTGTTAAAAATCGAGCTATCAAGTTCTGGTACAATTTGGAACCACCTATATCTGTGAGGCAGCTTTCTCGTCAATGGTATTTATGAAAAATGAGTACCGTAACCGTATTTCAAACATCAACTTAGAAAATTGTATGCTATGTTCCTTAACCTCATATACCCCCAGGTACAAAAAATTAATCAAATCATAATGTACACATGTCAGATATGAAATATGCCACTGTTATAGCATATCAGACATATGATAGAGTAGGAACTTAGAATATTGATTGATATGTTGTTTTATATTACATATTAAACATGAGAGAGTTGTAAATAGTTTCTGACAATGTTTACTTTTACACTCTTGAGTTATGTAATACATTTCCTTATTTGTTTTTACAGTTAAATAAATACGTATAAAAAATATGTCTCTATTTATTTTAAGATTCTTCCTCACTAGATAAAATTTATATATATATATATATATATTATATATACTTGTTCTTCGTAATGACTTGGGGTCGCACTGGATAGGCAACAGCACTAGAAGGGGTCGCACTGGAAAATGCTTGGGAACCCTGTACTAGAGGATGCATAAAAATATGCAAATTAGTAATTAACCTAACCTAAGTTAATGAGGGGGGCTGCACCCCTCCTCGAACCCCCTTATGTAGAATGTAGGATGGTAGCTGGTTGTAAATGTGCGTGGTCAAAAAATGTACCGGCGAAAGCAGACTTCTTAAACCTATACCTACATCTCTTAACAGTCTTATTTCCATGAATAATGATGCGTCTATCACAGCGGAAATTATTATCAGCTGCAATGTTCACCACACTATCGCAGGATGAACAGACAGAGGTAACTTTTATTAATTTGTAGTCTGCAAGTAATTTAATTAGTTTTGTCTGATCCTCCAACACGGCCGCGAGCTTTACTAGCATCACTGCACATCTGTCACAGACCAAAGCCATTTTCAAACTGAAGTGAATGAACGATAGTAGGGTTGCCAACTCAAAATTTCCTAGATTCATACCCAAAAAGCACTAAAAAACACTGAAGTAGCCATACAGTTGTCCCTTGACATTCGCAAGGGTTACGTTCCAAATACAGTCGCGAATGTCAAATTTTTGCGAATACTTGACACCCCCCTATACAATGATGATGATGAGTTTTTGCCATACAGTATGATGAGTTGATGAATACTGATGAGAAGAGGGTACTGTATGGCATGATGAAGCTACTGGAGATCAGGAAGGGGTGGATCATTGACATCTTCATCCAAGTCATACGGTGATAATGGAGGAGGAGAAGGCAGCGTTGTAGGCTCGGTGGGCATTGCTGCTTTGCTCTGACTGGTGGGAGAGGTGGCGGCAGTGGTGGTGGGAGCCGGGGTCGAAGGTCAAACAGGCATGAAATACATTGTGATCTCCATTTGCTTCTCTTTTCTTTTCAGTTCATCAAAGATGCTTCTATAAGGTGTCAGTGCTGCCTCCACTCCATTTTTCAATTTCATTGACCGAAGCATCGAAGGGTCAATGTCATAAAAGAAGTCTAGGGTTCATTTGAACATGTGAAACCCTTTGGCTAAATTGTCCAGTGTCAGCCTCGGCCCCATTATGTCACCAAACACAGGATAATGGAGAACCTCGCGAATGTTAAGTTCACGAATGTCAAGGGACAACTGTATATATATTTTTTCGTAATTTTGTAGCTTCGTTTTTTTTACTATGCGACATATGCAATCAATGTATTTTAATGAGAGAAACAACTTTGTGTCTATGGTATTTTTTTGAAATTTTGCTTAATTAAGTGGTGCCCGTATTCTGAACCATTACCATAAACTGTTTGTAATTCGAGTTATGGCAGCCTGAAAAGAAGAGAGAGTATTATGAAAAAGTCTTCCTAAACGCACAGCTTCAACATCATTAAGATGAAGTCCATCTCTGAGGAACATAAGAACATAAGAAATTTTTATAGTGGGCACACTAGGGGCCACTTTGGCCCATCGAGGTGGCTCCACTATGTAAAAACTGCCTGTACATTGGCAACAACCAATTTTTACAAAACTAATTAATTATCAATTTAAAACTAAAGATAGAATCTCTGGATCCAGAGGATCAAAGTCATAATAGGCTACTATCCACAAATATGTTACACTCTATATCTATTTATAACTGACATGCAAATATATCAGATCCAATTTGTACCCATCAATACCAGTACCTTGCCAACCAAAAATAAGTCACAGTCCATATCAGTTGCGGACCAAGTCACAATTTACAACCATATACATTACAATATATATACTTAGGAGGAAAAGCTTGTATAGGTGTGGCTGTAAAGACTGTACAGTAATGTAGAAATGTGTGTGCACCCATTTTTGGTCTCCCATTTAAAGGTGTTTGTGGGGCAAGTGAAGATCATGAGTTTTTCAATACCTCATAGTACTATGGGGGGCACTGCTCAGCAGAGGAATCTCTTTAAATGGGGTGTGTAAGGACAGAGAGTATCCCCTAACCCAAGATGCTGCCTCCCTATATCCCACAACACTTGTGTTGAGCTGTGGGATCTATCACCTAAATGCACATAATATACAGTGGACCCCCGATTTGAGTACGTAATCCGTTCCAGCATGGCGTACTCAAATCGAACTTAATAACCTATGGGAATTAATTAATTCGTTCCAAAACCCAAAAATTTCACCCCACCCCTACTTTTTCTATAGAAATTGGCCTATGAAATTTAGTAATTGTATTAAAAATAGACAGAATAGAATACAAAATACATACCGTACAATATAGACAAAATAGAATAATCCTGTAGGAGTCTTGCTTGATGTGCTGGAAGTTCCAGATGAGGAATGGAGGGGAAGAAGTATTGCTTGGAGGGAGAGTCTCCTTCCATGATGATGTCTGGTAACTCATCAGGGCTAGGCATTCTTAGGCCCACAGCCAATGACATGGAAGAGGTAGAGGGTTGGGGACTTCAGGGCTTGAAATAAGCATCAATTTTCTGTTGCTTCTGCCTGTTTGCTATGAATGACTTAAAGTAGCTCATGACCTTGTCCTCAAACAAGCCGGCTGGCGTACTCAAATCGAGTTTTCTACTCAAGTTGAGTCAATAGGAGTCTATGAACGAGCGTAGTCAAATTGAAAATACTCAAATTGATGCGTACTCAAATCGGGGGTCCACTGTATATGAAATAAACTAGTACGTACCATTCATGCAATACAAATGGGCTTAAACACTATCACCATGTATCCCTTGCAGACATCAAACTATCCAACCTTCTTTTGAAAGAATCAAGTGTATCTGAAGTCACCACTTCTTCTGTCAGACTGTTCCAAAACTTAATTACTCTGTTTGTAAAACTATGTTTTCTTAAATTTGTTCTACATCTTGGCTTAAATAATTTCATACTATGACCTCTAGTCTGGTTATTGTGATCTTTAATGAAAAGAGACTCAAAATCTATCTTATCCAACCCTTTTATCATTTTAATACACCTACCTCTATTGGGTCATTCTCTGTCAGATCAACCAAAAAAAATTGAAATTAACACCCTCATCTCATATTTTGCTGAAATTTGGTTTATAGGGAGTTTGTGAGCCCTGAATCCATTTCTGAAATTATAAGGTCAATCCGACCAACGGTTCAAGAGATATGACCTCGGGCAATTTGAGGTCACTCGCGAGGTTACTAACATTTGGTGAGCCATAACTTGGGTAATAATTGTCATAATTATATAAAAGTATATATATTTAGAATCAGAAAATGACGAGGAATCCAAATATGCAAGTTTTAGAACTCTAGGTTGAAAATAAAAAAGTTACACTGTAACCAAAATTTGAGGTCACGATTTGACCTCTGGGGTATCAAATGAGAATTTTTTTTTTAAATGTAAAAAATGAAGGCATAGGCATTGGCTATTAGAATCAGCAAAAAAAGTTTGTTTATGTTAGTATTTTTCATGTAACTAACATATAAGTGAACACCATATTCATAAGTTGTGCGTCAATTCTACCTATTTTTTCACACTTAAGCTCATAATTTGACCTATAGAAATTAAAATTACATTTTTTATAGATATAAAAAACAAAGTCAGAGTTCTTGACTAATAGAAACAATCATAAAAAGTTTGTTTATGTTGGTACTTTTCATGTAACTAACTTATAAGTGAACACCATATTTATAAATTGCTTGTCATTTCAAGGAATTTTTTATATCTTAGCTATCAATTTGACCTCAAGCTCCAAGAATTTAATAAAAATTGTATTTCACTGCTAATCTACACTGGCAATAATAGTTATAATAGTGAAAGGGGAAGACTAAGCTCACATGTAGCCTAAACAAACCTGTTGAAACATGTTGCTACTTGTCTAAGTGCAGAATCAACACAGATAGTTGCAAATTCCTTGTCTACAGGTTAGTACAGTTCCAGCCAGCACTGTGGGTGGCTGGTGGGTATGGTGTTTTAATGAGCCTCAGAGACTATCAAGGCCTAAAATTAAGTGTGTATAGCTATATATTTTCAAAAAATATATATTACCTAATTGTAAATCCTATATCTTTACAGAACAAAATACAATGGTTCGGCACTTGAAATACTGCCAGGACCCTATTCAAAAACACAAGAAACGCATAACAATCAATCTTAGAAAAGTGACTGATGTACTTGTTGAAAAATGTGCTGGAAGAGTGAAAAAAGACTCATTGTTGTGTGTGAACTGCTGGACACTGATAATGAAAAACCCCACTATACTTAGTACCACTGAAAACAACGAGTCTGAGCAGGATTCAAATGAATCATCTACTATCAGTGGCTTGAGTAACATCTCTTCAATTCAAGATCTGGACAATGACAGTGATTGCTTGATAAAGGAAAATCCTTCAACTTCAGTTGAACCAGTTCTAGCATTTCTGGACCAAACACCAGTTAAAAAAAGTAAGTAATAAATTAATATAATAACTTATACTTTACTACAAGGTCTGTTTGATCTACTATATAGCCAATTATATAGCATTTAAGGTACTATAATTAATATTTAATTACTAATATTCAGGTGTGTGAAACCTTTTTTTCTGTTCTTTTTAGAAGGGCTGTCATTAAGCCAGAAAAAGCGCAAGGCTCGTGGTAAGCTATCATCTGCTCAGAAACACCTGAAGGAGAGGCTAGAACTCAGTTATGGTGTTCAAATTACCGAGGAGGTAAGTGATACTTCAAAACCTGAAACTAAATCTGAAAAACATCTAGACAAATTAATGAATGAATTGAAACAGTCATTCCTGGAGAGCAAATGTCACCATCACAAACTACAAATATTGACACTCTCACCATACACAATTGAAAAACAGCTAGTGTCTTTCAAACTACAACATACATGGTGAAAAGAAGCCGTTCACTTAAATCAGAACATGGAATCCTTCCGAAGATTCCACTAATGAGCAAAGGAAAAGTGATATCTGAAGAACACAAAGATATAGTTAGAAGATTCTATGAGTCAGAAGAGGTTAGTCATATGTGTCCTGGCCAAAAGGATTGCGTGAAAGTTATCAGTGCTGAAGGTGCAAAAACGATCGGTCCTCGGGAATTTAAGAGAGATGTTTGAACTATATAAAAATGATGAAAAGAATCCCAAAATAGGATTTTCCACATTTGCAAAATTACGGCCATCATATTGTGTGCTTGCTGGTAGTGGTGGGACTCATTCTGTCTGTGTCTGCACATACCATCAAAATCCAAAATTGCAGCTGGCTGCATTGGGAGAAAGAGGTCTTTCATACAAGGATCTTATGGATTACAGTGTCTGCAGTACAGAAAGAGAGACTTGCATGATGCAACTTTGCAATGATTGCCCAAGAGAAGAGGGTGTCCTGGATTTTCTTGAGTTACTTGACAGTGTGAAATCAGCTCCAAATGAAATATCTTACAAGCAATGGGTGACTGTTGACCGTTGTACAATGGTTGATAAGGTGGAGCCACTTCATGAATACTTATCATCCCTAAGCATGAAAATATCCCGCATGGTTCGTCATCACTTTGTTGCTCAGCAACAATCACAGTACTTCAAGCAGTTGAAAGAAACACTACCACCTCAGAGCGAGGTAGTTATAGTAGGTGATTTCTCTGAGAATTATTCTTTCATTGTCCAGGATGCTGCCCAAGGGTTTCACTGGGACAATTCACAGTGTACAGTTCACCCTTTTGTCATCTATTACACAGCTCAACAAAAAAAAATTTTTGTTTCGTTGCCAAGGAAATTCGTACGAATTTAGGGTATTTTGGGGTTGCTGAATTCCAAAATGAAAGTAGTTTTTCCGATTTGGCTCTAGTTCTTGAGATAATGAATACCCTCAATTAATAGGAAACGTAACCATAACGCGTGCATATGGGAAACTACCGGAACATTCTAGATGGTGAGACACGCGAATATTCGGGACTTCTTCCTTACTTCAGCCAAGATGAAGAACTTGTATACTGCAATAACATCCCTGGACTTGTTCTTCAAATGGGACTGGAATATCGACCAGGAGATTGGCGGCTTTTTATAGACAGCTCCAGTAGAAGCTTGAAATGTGTTTTATTGCACAATGGTAACCGATATGCATCTCTTCCAATTGCTCACTCAACAAAACTTTAAGAAGAATATGAAAATATCAAAATGGTCCTGCAGAAACTCTGCTATCATGAGCACCAGATGTCTATTTGTGTTGATCTAAAGATGGTAAACTTCTTGCTTGGGCAGCAAAGTGGATATACGAAGTACCCTTGTTTCATCTGTTTATGGGATAGTAGGGCAGGGCAAGATCATTGGAAAAAAGTGACATGGCCTTCAAGAGAAAACATGACTGTAGGTGCAGCGAACATCATTAACGAGCCTTTGGTTGACAGGGAAAAAATCATCCTCCCACCCCTTCATATCAAGCTGGGACTAATGAAACAATTTGTTAAGGCCTTGGACAAAGATGGCGATTGCTTCAAATACATTTGTAGATCGTTCCCTGGACTAAGTATGGAAAAACTAAAAGCTGGAATCTTTGATGGCCCTCAAATCCGTACACTTATCAAGGATTCTAATTTCACAAAATTTATGAATGGTGTTGAAGCTTCTGCCTGGTGCAGTTATGTCTCAGTTGTCAAGAACTTCTTGGGTAACCACAAAGCAGACAATTATGAAGAACTGGTGCAAAACATGCTCACAAACTTTGAAAAGTTGGGTACTAATATGAGCATAAAGGTACACTTTCTCCATAGCCACTTACACAGATTTCCGGATAATCTTGGTGATTTTAGCGAGGAACAAGGGGAGAGGTTTCATCAAGATATCAAGGTGATGGAGGAAAGGTATCAAGGCAGATGGGACAGACACATGATGGCAGACTATTGCTGGAACCTCCAACGTGATTGTCCTGATAACCCACATAAAAGAGAATCGTACAAACAGAGATTTATTATACATTAATTGTAATTATGCGAATCGGCTTAGTGTTTATCTGTTATTATACCGAATAAAATGCCATTATGTATTTCATGTGTTTACTTTTGTATGATTTGAGACAATTTCAATGCGATTTGTAAGTAGGCTCCGCCTGAACATTAAATTTTTTGCATTTTTACGTGTTTCAATGGGGTACCAATTATCTCATAAATTAGAGCCAATCTAGCAAAACTGATGTCATATTCGGAATCAGCACCACAAAGTTACCCCAAAATCTCACTAATATGATTGGCAATAAAATGAGTGTTGACCAGTGTTATAGATCATCTGCAGACCAGGAACTTAGCCATTTTAGTGTCTGTTTCTTATCTGCATCACTAAAACACAACACTATAATGGTTTACTCATTCATATTGAAGCTTATGACATATGTTAAATTCAGATGCCCACAATTGAAGAAGGTGCACTATTTCTCAGATGGATGTGCTGGCCAATATAAGAACAGATACAACTTCACAAATCTCTGTTACCATGAAGAGGATTTTGGTATGTCTTGTGAATGGCACTTCTTTGCTACATCCCATGGCAAAAATGCATGTGATGGGATTGGAGGAACAGTGAAAAGAGCTACTGCTCGTGCCAGTTTGCAGAGAACTACAGAGAGGCAAATTCTTACACCAGAACACATGTTTCAGTTTTGTGAAGAAAACTTGAGCAAGAAGATAAATTTTTTCTTTGTAACTACAGCTGATTTGAAAGATGCAGAAGAACGGTTGGAACATCGATCAAGGATAGTAGGGCTATTCCTGGAACTCAGAAATATCATAGATTTGTTCCCCTAAACAAGGAAGAACTGATGGTGTATCCCATTTCAAGTGGCATTGGAGAAAAGAAAAGAATAAGGAAAAGTCATTTTACTAATGAACCTGCAATGCTTGGTAACCTAAAATGTGTCAAACCAGGAGAGTATGTTGGCTGCATTTATGACATGCAAGTTTGGTATGGAATTGTGGAGGAATATTGTGAAGAGTTTGATGATTTCACTGTGAACTTTCTACATCCCTCTGGGTCATCAGGATCGAGTGCATATTATTATCCATCAAACAAGGATTCATGTGCAGTGCCAGGACATCATATATTAACTGTAATGAGTTGTCCTACCCTAAGAGGAGGCAGCAGAATTCAATACATTTTTCCACAAAAAGAAATTGATGAGAGCATCGAGCATGCAAAAATTGTATTAGGCTAGCACATGAATCCTCTAAGTAGGTCTTCCCCTTTCACTATTATAACTATTATTGCCAGTGTAGATTAGCAGTGAAATACAATTTTACTTTTTTGCCTTTGTTTTTATATCTATAAAAAAATGTAATTTTAATTTCTATAGGTCAAATTATGAGCTTAAGTGTGAAAAAATAGGTAGAATTGACGCACAACTTATGAATATGGTGTTCACTTATATGTTAGTTACATGAAAAATACTAGCAAAACAAACTTTTTTTTGCTGATTCTAATAGCCAATGCCTATGCCTTCATTTTTTACATTTAAAAAAAAAATTCTCATTTGATACCCCAGAGGTCAAATCGTGACCTCAAATTTTGGTTACAGTGTAACTTTTTTATTTTTCAACCTAGAGTTATAAAACTTGCATATTTGGATTCCTTGTCATTTTCTGATTCTAAATATATATACTTTTATATAATTGTGACCATTATTACCCAAGTTATGGGTCGCCAAATGTTAGTGACCTCGCAAGTGACCTCAAATTTCCCGAGGTCATATCTCTTGAACCGTTGGTCGGATTGACCTTATAATTTCAGAAATGGATTCAGGGCCCACAAACTCCATATAAACCAAATTTCAGCAAAATCTGAGAGATGAGGGTGTTAGGCACTGGTTGATCTGACAGAGAATGACCCTATCATATCACCCCTTAACCTCCTCCTTTTTAATGAGAACATGCTTAGATACACCAGTCTTTCCTTATATGTCAATTGTCTTAGAGATGGGATCATTCTTGTTGCTCGTTTCTGTACTTTTTCCAGTTTTTCAATATCTTGTATCAAATAGGGACTATTAAATTGAATACAGTATTCGAGGAGGGGTCTCACATATGAAATGTATAGTTGCTTTATAATATTGGGTGATTTGTATTCAATGTGTGTGTGCATGAGATTGAGTCTAGCATTTGCTTTATTTCTGATTACCATACAGTGATTTGAGGGTTTAAGTTCATTAGTCACAGTGACACCCAAGTCTTTCTCTCTATCATCATTTTTAATCCAAATTCCATTCATATTTTATTCAAATTCTGGATTTTTTGGCCCAATATGCATAACCTTGTACTTATCAACATTAAATTTCATCTCCCACTTATCTGCCCAGGCTGTTACTCTGTCTAAGTCTTTCTGTATTGCCATTGCTCCTGCTACTGACTTAACATTATGGCCTAATTTTGTATCATCAGCAAATTTTGAAGTTTTACATGATAGGCCCTTCTCTAGATCATTTATATAGACAACAAAAGGCAGAGGTCCCAGCACAGCCCCTGTGGGACTCCGCTCAATACGGGTCTCCAAGTAGACTTATTTCCATTTAGATGAACTCTCTGTTTTCTGTTTCTCAGCCATTCTTCTATCCAGTCAGCTATATGACTTCTTATACCATGGGCTCTAACTTTTACCAACAATCTTGCATGAGGAACAGTATCAAATGCCTTTGCAAAATCTAAGTATACTATATCTACTGGCTCTTTATTGTTCAAATGCAATAGGACTCCATCATAAAATTCAATCAAGTTGGTTAGACAGGACCTTCCATTTCGAAAGCCATGCTGGCTATCATTTATAAGGTTGCACTCTTCAAGGAACTCCGTAACTTTACCTCTAATGATACTTTCGAGTAATTTGCAAATAATGGAGGTGAGGCTGATGGGTCTGTAGTTTTTTGCCAAGTTTCTATTTCCTTTTTTAAAGATTGGAGCCACATTTGCTTTCTTCCAATCCTCTGGAATTTCAGTACATATCAATGATTTATTAAAAATAATTTCTAGTGCCTGTGCTATATTCTTTTTGGCAGCTTTTATGACTATTGGATGAATTTCATCTGGCCCTGGAGATTTTTCCATTTTTAATTTATCTATTACTTTTAGGATATCTAGTTTTGTTACCCTTAATTCATTTATTTCACTATCTTGTCCTGGTAGTATAATAGGCCGGGCTGAAACTCAAGATAGAATTAATCAGAGTCATTAACAGTTGGCTTTTGATATAAAAATAAGATTCCTGAAAAAAATAATTGGTGGCCACCAACGTGTTTCCGGCCACCCCATTTTTGTAAAAACATCTAATGCCGCACTAGCAAAATCAGGAAAATGGCAATATCTCTTCTTCTGAACATGTTAGAGAGATGGTTTGCATACCAAAAGATGCAGAATTTGATTTAGAACAAATTATTAAGAGTGGTATGTTTTCATAAAACCTTTAGTTTTTGAGTTATTTTAGAAAAACTAAGTTTTGGGGCCCATAAACCCCCTTTCGACGGACCTTAGTGACAAAAGAAATTCTAAAATAAGCATGATTTGGCTTTTTGATTACTAACTACCTTGACCATTTTACCCCGGAGAGTGGCAAAGGCATTGACATTGCTCATGGCATTTATAAGATCATTAAAGGGACAGAACTTGAGGCCAAATTAAACTTGGTTAAAGCAGATGGGACAAATACTAACACAGGACATATGCATGGGTCAATCAGATATTTGGAAATGTTTTTAAGGCAACCTCTTCAGTGGGATATTTGTCTTCTGCATCTAAATGAATTGCCACTTAGACACATCTTCAGATGGGACAACAAAAAGTCCAGACAAATTTTCTGGCCCTATTGGTTCTCAGCTCAATGGGGATGTGTCAGAATGGAATGTTGTGGACTTCAAATCTATACCTTATCCTGCATTTGTGCTTCTACCAAATGAGGTGGTCAATAATTTATCAACAGACCAATACTATGGATACTGCATCTGCTGGGCAATTATTACTGGTGAAGTGGATGAAGACCTTGCACTCTTAGAAGTTGGCCTGCTAAATCACTCTCGATGGCTCACCTTAGCCTGTAGAATTCTTCGCTTTTATGTTTCACAAAAAAGACCCAGTAAGAACCTCAAAATCATAGTAGAATTCATCATCAAAGTATACTTTCACAGTTGGTTCAATATCAAGGCTAATAAGAGGCTAAGTGATGGGTCAAGAAACCTATTCAATATGATCCAAAGAGTAAATAAATTCCCTGACAGGAAAATTAGAGGAATTTGTTATGACGTATTAAACAATAACAGCTATTTTGCTCATGGTGAAAATATTTTAGTTGGAATGCTGGCTGATGAAGATGAAGAGGTGAGGAGGTGTGCTGTCAATAAAGTTCTGTGTGTGAGGGGAGTTATAGAGGATTTTGATGATGAATCTGGTAGTAGCAATGATTTTGCAGGTGGAATAATTGAAAGTGATGATGAGAATGAAGAGGATCATGGAGGTGGTACTGATGAATATCCTGCTATAGATGAGAATGTTAGAGTCTTTAGAAAACCAATCATCAATTTCAAAGCTTCTGCATACCACAAGCTGTCTGCTATGTCCCAATGGGAAACTGTTCCACCTGTATTAAAAGAATTCAGTAATGATGAACTGCGTGATATCATTAATACCGCATTGAAACTGGATCACGAGTGCCACAGTCAGAATGTTGAAAGGCACATCAAGCTTGTCACTGAAGCATCCTTGGCTGTTGTAGGTCATGAGCGTAGAGATGGTCTTATTAGAAACAAAATTAGATCACGTAAATTAATGAAAGATTTTGTGTCTAAAAAATATTTTAAGTTCTAGATTATTATTTATCATGCTAAAATATGACAAAATGACAATTTGTTAATTGTATAATTTAATGTTTGGCATTTTGGAATGTCAAAAAGCATTTTCAATGAATTTAAAATGGCTGATTTTGATTGATTTTGATTGCTGATTGAAAACCACTAATACATGTCAATTTTCAGCTTGAAGAATGTTTTATTGTGTTGACATTCAGTCGAAAGGGGGTCCATGGGCCCAAAAAATTAGTTTTTCTAAAATAACTCAAAACTAAAGGTTTTATGAAAAAATACCACTTAATAATTTGTTCTAAATCAAATTCTGCATCTTTTGGTATGCAAACCATCTCTCTAGCATATTCAGAAGAAGAGATATTGCCATTTTCCTGATTTTGCTAGTGCGGCATTAGATGTTTTTACAAAAATGGGGGTGGCCGGACACAAGTTGGTGGCCACCAATTATTTTTTTCAGGAATCTTATTTTTATATCAAAGCCAACTGTTAGTCACTTTGATAAATTAAAATCAAACAAAACTTATAGTTTCAGCCCGGCCTAGTAGTATAAGATCAGGAATATTATTTAAATTTTCATTTGTGAATACTGATGAGAAGTATTTGTTTAGTTCTTCAGTTATTTCAAGATCATCATCTATAGTTTTATCATCTATATGGAGGAGGCCAATTTTCTTTTCCACTCTACTTTTCAAATTGAAGTGACTAAAAAACTTCTTTGGATTGTTTTTTGAATTCTTGGCTAGGCTTTTTTCCAGGTCTTGTTTGCTATCTCTGATTGCTTTCTTGCAAATGCTGCTTTTACTTTTATATATTTTGGAGTCTGTGCCATTTTCAGTTCTTTTGAATTTATGAAATGCTTTTGTTTTTTCTCTGATTGCTCTTTTTACATTGCAGTTTATCCAAGGTTGTGTTTTTATTTTTTCCAGTTCTGATTTTATACCGTGGGATATGCTTCCTTTGTACAGGGCTCCAATAAACCTTAGCCCCCTGCCCATGGCCTAAACCATTAGAGGTACAGTAAAACTAAACATACCTTACAAAAGAGAATTTAATCCTGCATTTAATGAGAAACAATTAAAACTTGGTGTTCCTGCCATTGGCTTCCAAGACAGCCTGAATTTGCTTTGGGTAGTTTGCCAAAAGTGACATGAATAGATCTTGATTGTTACGCAAAATTGCTGAAACAGTTTCAATATGTTGCATCATTGTATCCTTCGAAAATCGATTTGCTGCAGGTTCTTGAAACGAGAGACATTCAACCTTGTCCTTTATAACTGACCCAATGTGTTCACAGACGTTCAATTCAGGAGAATTTCCTGGCCATTCTTCATTTCCAAAGAAATCAATCTCATGGTTCCGCAACAACTGTTAAGTGGCTAATGTCTTAAAGCAGGGGGCCTTATCGTGCAGAAGTGTGACCTGATCGACATCCATAACATTGTTTGGGTTTCTTAGAAGAGGAATGACATGCTGGGATAGAATAATATCACGAAAATACTGTCCATCCCAACTCTGACCATTTGGCTTCAGCACCCACATGAGCTTCTTTGCAGTGAACAAAACAAACACACCAACACAGTCTAGACTTTTTAATAATTCGCAATAATGTTCATTGTCATCGATTTCATCTGGTGTTGTGGCCCACACTCAATCATTTTGGTAGTTAGGCTGACATGTTATGTAAACAAAAAATTCATCGGAGACAGCTAAATGCATGAAATCATCCACATCCCAATCTTCAAGATAATGGGCAAACCACATTCTGTCATCGATGTTAAGTTGAGTTTTTCTTGGCTTTGAAGTTCATGCCAAGGCTTTAAACCTTGCCTATGATGGTCCAGTCAAATGATCTCACCACTAACAATCTTTCCTCTCAACACTTCGATCTCTCTAGAAAGTTTAGCACAGCTGTTTTTTTGCTTACACGTACTGATTTCAATGATGTCCTTTGTTTCCTGAGAGAGTTGCAAATTTGGGTGCCCAGATTTGGTTATCTATTTCACATTCATCCAAAGTTTTATTCCAACTTCTTTTGATGAAGTCCTCACTTCTTCGCAACTTTTTGGCAACCCATAAATGTGTTATAAAGGTTGCTCCAGCATCATGAGCTTCCTGAAATGTTATTGCTCGTATGTGATCTATCACACGTTGCCTCTCCAAATCACCAATTAATTGAGAAGCCATTATATTATCACTTTATCAGCTAGAGTAATTTTAATACCTGCAATAAATAAAGAATTTTATATATTTTTATGATCACTAAAAACTATTTCGATATAAGTAAACATGTAAGCTGCAAATGGGGGGGCTAAGGTTTTTGGAACCCCTTATGTTCATTATTATACTTTCAAATTTTTCCCACATACTAGTTACTGTCTGTTCAGGTTGTAGAATATCTGTCCAATTTATTAGACACAGATCATTTACTAGTCCATTTATATTTCCTCTTTTAAAATCTGGGACTTCTACTTTATTTTCACTAGGTCTTGAATTACAAACAATATTAAACCGAAGGATACAATGATCACCTGAACCTAGTGTTTCTGAAACAGATATCCTGGAAGGTATCTGGATTATTTGTTAGAATTAAATCTAGAATGGCATCAGCCCTGGTTGGCTCCTTTACTAACTGAGTTAAACTGTTCTCAGTTATACAGTCTAAGAATCTCTCATTACTTTCTCGTGTTTGTAATATTTCCCAGTCTCTATGCCTATAATTGAAATCTCCAACAATAATAATATTGCTTGTCATTGCTTTATTTATTTCATCAATAAGTTTATTTTCTACATACATATTTTCCTCTCTACTTTTGGGGATTCCTCCAACTGAACATTCCTCCAAGAATTTGCAAAATGCACTCCTTCCTGTTGACAAAGAGAAGACTATGTAATAAGATTCCTGTATCCATCAGGAATTGCTCCTACTTACACCTTTCCAGTTAAAGAAGACATTTGTCCTGTACCAGGAGAAAATATCCTGGGTGAAATTCAGGCTCACCTACGAGGGAGAACACAGATCCAATAGTCCCAATACACTTTTCCTCCAGAACAGATGGAGCATTTCTTCCAACAAAAAGTACTGAAATGTACAGTAGGCTAAGCTCAGTGTGTTAATAGGTACCATATACATAATTTGTGAATGTAAGATATATTATTGCATATATATAATATATATATATATATATATATATATATTAGGGTGGTCCAAATCCATAGGGGGAAATTTCAAAATTGTCTTAGATAGTCTCCACAAGTGTGGTTTTTGTCCATTTAGTGTCCACATGGTCTGTGCAAAATTGCAGCATGATTGGTGAATATTTAGAGGTCGCCCCACTCTGAATATATATATTATATAATGTACTTTTTCTTCCGTAGGTCCGATGGCTCAAACTTGATCAATTCCAAAAGTTTGGCTTCTAGGGATGGCAACTGGAACTTTATCCACGTCAAGGCTCCCTACATGCCTTGACGCCCTCCTCTTGGGGCAATACCACCACATCAATCAAAAGCAAACCACCTCCGACAGTCTGAACCAGGCATGCCAGAGGGTGATTGAAGTCTGGACCCGAGCGCGGATCCCAACTCAACGGATCGACTCCTGTGTCCATAAGCTTTCAAAGCTTTTAGACCGCTACAAAACACTCAAGAAGCACAGGACCAGGCAACGTGCCAGCGATAGAATGAATGAAGACATCTTCAAAGCGTACATCCAGGAACTGTTTGACATCGCAACCAGTGATGCCATGAGCACAATCGTCAACGTTGAGGACCGAAATTTCCTGTCCATGCAGCGCAAGGACGTCAATTCTTGCAGCATGGCTGGCATTGATAAGGAAACGACTACACAAGAGGACAGAAAGCGATCCAGAATGGAGAAGGAAGCCAAGAGGAAGGCAAGGCATGAAGCAACACAGAAAGATTTGGAAGAAGCAGGAGTGTCATCAATTGATCTTTCCTCTTCTTCTTCTTCCCTTTTTTCGCAAGACGACGACGACTATAGACCATCGGTTCCGATTCCTTCTTCGTCTGAAGCTCCGGCACCAAAGCGTCCCAAGAACAAGGTTACGAACATTTTCCAATCTCCAGAAGTCATTGGAGCAATGGATCGCACCAATCTTTCTGACCGGAATGCTGTTTTCGTAACTGGAGCTGTATTACAGGCCGCGGGGCATGATCTGTCTGGGATGACGTGCTCTCGGAGCTCTATTCATCGCTACAGAGAAAGTGGGCGAGAACAGGCAGCTCGAGAAGACCTAGAATCATTCTCTCTAGAAGACCCTGTCCTTCTCCATTGGGACGGAAAGCTTCTCCCCGGCATTGAAGGGAAGAAGACGAATGTGCATCGGATAGCAATCCTTATAACATTCAATGGACAGGAGAAGCTGCTTGGTGTTGTGGGGGTTGTGAAGTTTCTCACAACCCCCCCGTGATTTTCAAATTCCCCATTTTTTGGGGGTTATGGAGTTTTTCATAAAAAAGCTTCACCCTAGTTTTCAAGTCCTATCTGGGTCCCCTCTCACAAGTTTTTCTTTCCCCACAGGAGTAGTTAGGAAACCATTAATGGTAATTAGGATTAAGGTTATGAAACCTGAATAGACCCTTAATACAGACCTCCTGTCAGAAGCCAAGGAAGTGTGGAAAGCCTTTAAAAGGTAGGAGTTTTTGTAATCCTTGGCTAGAGTTCATTTGTATTTCACCATCATTATCATGGTTAATTATTATTATTAAGGGTAGACATACATATAGGTTGTTGAAACTGACTGAGTATAGATAGGTTTGCCACCTTGTCATGTAACTAGCTAGAGAACCAATTATCATTATTATAGGTCACCAGTCATATTATTCCAGAGTTAGGTTTTTGCCCATGCTTGTTTGGCAATGATTATAGGTTGATTAACTCATGTGAGATAGGTTTGCCATAATTGTCAATGTTTGTAGTTATTATTTTGTATGTTGGTTATTTATTATTTATGTGCTTTGATTTCATGAGTAAATTATGTTTTCCAGTGATCAATTATGAAGTCATGATTCCAGTTAATGTTTGTGGTTAATTGCCTGTTATGTTGGTTATTTATTATTTATGTGCTTTGATTTCATGAGTAAATTATGTTTTCCAGTGATCAATTATGAAGTCATGATTCCAGTTAATGTTTGTGGTTAATTGCCTGTTATGTTGTTATTATTGTGATTAATGGTGCTAGATGCATGTAACTAATAATCTTGTGTTGTCTAGGCAACCTGTTTGGGATTCAACTCACGTGGTCCGGATTCATCAGGCTTGGATTGTGGGTCCCATCCAGTGGGAGCTACGCAGTTTGTGTCAACCACTGTTGGCCACTGGATCTGCCCTGAAATCAGGCCTGTGACCCTAACCCTACTAACTAGCCAGCCAATAAAGGAATTGGAACTCAGGTCATAAAAGGGGGGGTCAAGTTTGGAGGGTAGTTAAGCTGGGACAAGGGTTAACATTCTGTGCAAGTCATTTCCGGTACTTTTCTCCCACTTGTTTCTATCCTTTCTGCCAAATCTCACTAAGGGTTATTGGGGCTCCAGGTGTTTTGTCAAGTGCGGTGCATTGCCAGTCCTTTTGTTATGTTTATGCTGTCACACTGAATAGTTGTTTATTTCAGATATAATAAAGAGAAAAACCCAAGTAGTTTACTTCTATTAGGTCTACCTTTGAATTCTAGCCCTTTCTTGGACCCTGAGCGGTTGGGTCTCTTACTCAGTGGAGAGTCAGATTGAGACACCTGCACTAGGGGAAGTCCTTTACAGTTAATGTGCGAGTCGGACCTGAATAACCTGGAAATAAACCACTGACCAGAGAGGCCTTCCTAGATACCAGAGGAGATTACATCTTTGCCCAGTCTCTTGACTGTTCCGAACCCAGAAACGTAAAAGGTGCTGGGTGGTTGGAAACACAGATACTCGGGGACTACGGCCTACGCCGCCACCGTAGCATACTTTTTGGCATCCCCAGCGGGATTAGTTGAGAGATTGGTTGAAGATAGTAAAGTTTAAAAAGGGGAACAGGGGAGAATGTCGAACCCAGAGATGACCCAGAGTATTGAGGTTGCTGAGGAAGTTAGTGGACAGCTTGGTGAGGGGGTAGTGGCATCCGCCACCCAATCCCCACTGAGAGATATTGAGGATCAACTCGTGAATTACCGGTCTACTACTGCGGGTACAACTTCTGACCAGGATGTGTATGCTCTCAGAAGAGTGGCATTGACAGTAGCCACCTGGTTAGAACAAGTGAGCAGCCCTGAACAGCCCAGGTTTCGAATAGACGATGGAGCCAATGGCCCTGCTATGAACTGGGGAGAAGAGAGAATGATGGGTCCCTCCCAGGAGAGTGATTCATTTGGGACAGAAGCCGAAGACCTGAACCGACTACCAGGAGCCCAAAGGTGGGCCAAATCACCCCCTACCTTTCAGGCTTCAGAAAGCCAGCCCAGACCAACAGTCAACCGGAGACCTCCTATGAAGTTTCACCGAGAGCTTGGGGAGACAAATGGGGAGGATGAACCAGGGACATTTACCGCAAGAAAGGGGCCCCACCCACCCAGCCAACCACTGCCAACATTGGCAACAGAGCAGCTCCTGGAACGCCTTGCTAAAGCTCTAGAGAAACTAGATGGGCGCCGCTTTCCTCAACCATTGCCATTTGATATATCAGATGGGAGAACATTCGAAGAATTTAGGAAGGAGTTTGAGGATTATGCTGACAATACAGTAGCAGGAGGACACAACTACTGGAAAGCGGCATTGCGAGAGTGTCTTATGGGAAAGATGAGAGGGGGTTTTGATTTAATTGACCGACCAGGGATGCCATACGGAGTTGTCAGGAAGAGACTGCAGACTTACTACAGAGAACTCCATTCTACCGTGACAAGAGACAAGCGAGAGGCATTTACTAATGCTCAATTACGACCCAGTGAGACCTTATACCAGTATGCAACCAGGTTAGAAACTGTGTGGATGGCTGCAATGCCCGAAGTAGAAGTGGATAATTGCCGAGAACTGATTTCAAAATTTCTTAGCACTGTTCCAGATGCATTTTCCGTGAAGATTGAAGTTGCCCTGGCCACGGCACGATTGACGCGTGGAGCTGGGACCCAGTTGAATTGGCCAGCAGTGAGAGAATTGGCAGCTAGTGAGAGGGAACCTTCAGGGAAATCTTTAGCCTTATCTAGACCTCTCCCCAGCCTGCAGGAGGCCTGGAACATAGGAATGTCCCCTTTGGTACTCCAACCACCACCAGGTGGCCAGAATACAAGGTCAGTTAGTGATCAAGGTCAGCCCCAAAGGAACCCAAACCAACAAAATCACCAGTCTCACCCTCAGTTGCGGGCCTGGCAGCAGGGTTCAGGACCAGCCAGCCATCTAACCACCCCTCCACCACCACCATCTGATCGTCCCTGGGTGAACTGTAATTACTGTGGAAGGAGAGGTCACCTGGAACGGGATTGTCGTCGGCGTTTAGGAGTGTGTTTGCGGTGTGGTGAGCGGGATCATTGGGTGTCACGATGCCCTTACCCACCTAATGGGTATGGTCATAGCCAGCGATCACGCCAGCAGAGTAGGCCCAGTTCAAGAGCACCGAGTCCTACCATCTCAAGGGAACCAGTTCCTGGGCCTAACCAGACCAGCCCACGAGGGACTGAGCCGAATCAAGAACTGCGCCCTTTAAACCAGTAAGCTCTGAGGCCAGAGGGGAACCCCCAGAGCTCCTAGCAGGACGAATAGTGCCCCTAACTAGTGGCCCAATACCAGAACAAGAATTTATGGGTGAAGTACAGATGGGGGGAGATCCAGTGTGTGTCAACCCAGTTTTGCCTGTGAGAATGAATGCGAGTGCAGTTCCTTTTGTCCCCCAGAGATATGAGGCAACAGAGCTTTTCCCATCTTTTGGTGGGAGGAATGAATCATTGATTGTAAATCCTGGTACTGATTGTCCTGATAGGTCCCCCGTTAGTTGCGAGCCTGCTAGTAATAACCTAGGGTATCCAGGTCCATTTGGTCTGGATGAGAGTGTAAATATTCCTGAAGAGTCTGATAGGGAGCAACCCCCTGACCAGAATAATGAACCCGAAGCTGATGCTCCCGAAACGTATTTGATAAATAGTAATGTCTTTGACACTGATGGGTTGGATGAGGAGATGACTGGACAGTTAGCGCCTCAATCTTTACTGAAGGTGGATATACGGTTTGAACATTCGGAGAACTACTTGGCAGTACTTGATTCCGGAGCTACAGTTGGAATCTTGGATCACTCAGTGGTAGAGGAACTGGAGTTAACTCCAGAGATGCAGAGCTGTAACTTGAGGATTCGAGGGATTGGAGTGAACAACCATATTAAACCACTGGGGGTGATTACGCTGGGGTTATCGATTCATGGAGTGGAAATGGAGCCTGTTCTGTTTGCAGTGGTAAAAAGGTTGAAGTTCCCAGTTGTATTGGGAATGAATTTTCTTGTTGAAAACAGTCTCCGAGTTAATGTGAAAAGGAAAAGGATAACACGAGCTTATAAAGATGGGCATATGGAGGAAATTTACTTGAGGAGTGAGAATGCGCCATGTAGAAGGGTGATCCGGAATGTTTCCTGTTATGCATCAGCCGATGTGAAATTAAGTACCTGCAAATATCACAGAGTTCCTGTACAGTTTCCTTGCTTGAATGAAATCGAAGGTGAAGGAAGACTGGAGTACTGTTTTGAGGATGATGATGGAGATTCCCGACTCCAGGGGAAAGTGTATGGTCACCCTGGGTTAGTGGATGGATTGGCTGGGATGACAGAAGTGTTGGTAATGAAGTTGACCCCAGAAGCCCAGAGAATCAAGGCGGGTGACCGGATAGGGACTATAAGATCAATAGTCTATGAAGAAGAACTGGACTTTACAGTAGCTGAAAGTGAGAGAATTGAGGCGTTCATGACTGGAGCCCAAGCTGAACAACCAGGCTGGACCGAAGAACGCCTACGGACTGAAATAACCATGTCACCCGAGTTGAAGTTCGAAGAGAGGGAGAAGGTCTTACAAATGTTGGCGCGCCGGGAGAAAGTGTTGAGTCAAGGGGATGATGATGTAGGTTTTGTGAATTGTGTACCACACCGGATAGAGTTGTATAACGATACCCCTATCCGACAACGACCCCGTAGATTCCCAGAACCAGTCGCAGAAGCGGTGGAAGCCCAGTGCCAGGAATTACTGTTGCTTGATATCATAGAACCTAGCATTTCCCCATGGAGTTCACCTGTTGTCCCTATCCGGAAGAAGGATGGCTCAATTAGAATGTGTGTGGACTATCGAAAATTGAATGAAGTGACCATACCAGACCGATTTCCAATGCCCAACTTAACGGATGCAGTTTTTAGTCTTCATGGAACCTGTTACTTCACTTCCCTGGACATGGTCCGAGGTTATTATCAAATGCCAATTGCCGAAGAGAGCCAAGAGAGCACTGCTTTTTCAACCACCAGAGGGCATTGGCAGTTTAAGCGACTGAGTTTTGGATTAAAGAATGCTCCTGCTAGTTTCCAACGGATGGTACAAGAAGTGTTACATGGTTTTCCAAGAAGTAGAGTTATCATCTACATTGATGATATCCTAATAATGGGCGAGTCGTTCGAAGAACATCTTCAACTGGTAGATAAAGTCCTGTATACTCTGGAGAAGTCTGGCATAAAGGTCAAACCTGTGAAATGTCAATGGTTCCAACCTGAGGTTGCATTTTTGGGACACTTGGTTGGGAGAGAAGGTTTGCGGAAATCCCCTGAATATATGCAGAAAGTGCACGAGTTCCCAAAACCAGAAACTGTTCGACAGATGAGGGAATTTCTGGGTTTAGTGAATTTCCAGAGAAAGTTTGTACCAGATTGTTCAGTGATAACCAGTTCTTTGTCTCATTTAACTGGCGGTAGATCAAGAGAAAAATTGAAATGGACACTGGAGATGGACAAGGCTTTTACAACAGTGAAAGAGGCCTTGGTTAAGGAAGTGCAACTGTCCTATCCAGATTACAGACCTGAAGCTGAAAAATTGGAACTGTATGTGGATGCTTCCGGGGTTGGCGCTGGTGCTTGTTTGGGACAACAACAGAATGGTGATTTTAAGGTGATTGCTTATGCATCAATGACCTTTTCCAAGGCCCAGAGAATGTACTCAGTTATAGAACGGGAGTTGGCAGCCCTAAGATGGGGTGTGAAGACATTTCGCCCATTTCTATATGGTGTGCCTTTTGTACTGTATACAGACCATCAACCATTAGAATACCTGAGCAACATGAAGATTGTTGATAGTAGATTGGCCCGAACTTATGAAGATCTCGCTGACTTTGAGTTTGAAATTCGGTATCGCCCTGGGACTGAGAATGGAGCTGCAGATGCATTGTCACGAATACCACCTGCTGGGAGTGACCAACCGGAGATGACAGAACCCCTCACTAATCGCTTACCACCTGGACTGCGAGTACTCATGAAAGTTGATGGAGGTGGTGATTCGTTGTTTATTAGCCTAGTACAAGTGTTGCAGGATCATCATTACGAGCATGGGCCACCTTGGAATCCTCCACAACACCCATTGGAATTACGGAGAGAGCTGATGGATGAATTGATCACCTTTCCCAAGAGGTATCGCTTGTCAAATAATGCCCGCCGCATAAAAGACCTGAAGATGATGAGACAACCTGGAGTGTTGGTAACTCCAGAAGTACTGTTAGCCGCAAGCCATTGTTATTCCTTGAGGGTTTGGGTTCACTATGGTGTAAAGCCAGTTGTGTACGTTATGGATGTGACTGTCCCTGATACCCCAGAAAGAAGGGTCCATTTGCAGTGTATATCTGGAGTACATTACAATCCACTGATAGCACACAAGTGGTTTGCTGAGCCAGCAGAGTTGATGGTGGAACAGGTGGACACTATGGAGCAGGAAACTGGCCAGGAGGTAGCGGGAAAAAGTGATATAGAGCAGTGTGAAGGGAATTTGTTACTGCAGAATCCAGATCGGGAAGCCAGGGGTGAAAGGGTCACTTGTGGACACCAGGGAGGACCCGTTGCTTGGACTTGGGTACAGTTGGGTGCAGTCAATTACTGTGCTATGTTGGATTCAGGAGCAGAGATTAGCTTAGTATCCGAGTCAGTGGTCAAGAGTTTAAAAGCGAGAGAAGAGGAAGAAGTATCAGTACAGCCTTGCCAGATAATCTTGACTGGGATTGGTGTGAAATTGGTACCCTGTCAAGGACTAGTAAAATTGACTATTCAGGGTAGAGATGAAAAGATCCAACTACCTTTTGCAGTAGCCCCAGAGAATAGTCTCCCGTACTGTTTCTTGTTAGGTTCAAACTATCTAATTATGGCTGACATTGAAATGAAGTTTGATGTAGCTGCATGGTCATATGGAGACCCAGAGTTAGTGGAATGTTTTGGAGGAGGCGCTAGAGGAGGCAGCATGCATGGAGGAAGAGGTACCAGACATCGAAGCAGAGGAGCCAGAGTTGGGTTCAGTATTTGAGGAAGGCAAGAAGTGGATAGTGAACCGAGAGTTGCTTGACTCAGAATCAGTGATTCTAATGCAAAAACGGAACCGATTGTTGCGACAGGTGCATGGGCTATTGGCCCAGTCAAAGCCCCTACCAGAGGGAAAACCTGCCTTGAGGCCGTTTAAGCGGAACTGGCGGGAATTACAGTTAAGGAGTGGGGTGATAGTACATCAAAGTAGGACTGGGTATATTAGCTGTGTAGTACCTTCCACATTGCTCGTGGATATGGCCCTCAGTTTCCACATGGAAATGGCACATATTGGGCGTAATAAGTTGGTGGAAGCGTTGCGACTGTTTTGTGTGGCACCCGGATTTGTATAAAGTAGCTAGTGACATCTGTATTACCTGTGAAACCTGTCAGTTGTATAAAGTAGCTAGTCAGCCTATCATCCCACCAACCTTGAAGATAAAAACTGAACATCCTTTTGAATTAGTGGCTGCTGATATTGTGGTTTTCCCACGCACCCAGCTAGGGTACCTTGGTTGTCTGGTGATGGTTGACCATTTTAGCAAGTGGGTTGTGGCTCGCCCATTAAGAACAAAAAGGTCATCTACCATTATCCAGTTGATGGAGCATGATATATTCCCCAACTTTTAAGAATTCCTCGGAGGCTCCTGACAGACAATGGACCTGAATTCCGTTCGGAGGAGTTCCAAGAGTTCCTTGATCGCTATGGGATTATGCATGTTATACTAGTCCACTTAAGCCTGCTAGCAATGGTGCTGTTGAACGTGTAAATAGAACAATTGGAGAGTTCTTGAGGAGCTTGGGACAAACAGGAGTGGAATGGGATACAAATCTGGTAACAGCTGTGATTACCTATAACAATACCTTCCATGCTGAAATAAAGACCACCCCTGCGGACTGTCTCTTGGAACAACGTCACCAGAATATTGCTACTGTAGTTGTTCCCCCTCAATTGCGAGAAATATGGAAGGAGGGCCATCCACGGTTTGCACCCTTCCAGGTTGGCCAGAAAGTAGTCAAGAAGATCATTACCAGTGACCGGAGCACCTCACGGAAGTTCTCCCCCAAGTATACTGGGCCTTACAAGGTTAGTCAAGTACACAGTAATGGAGTATCCTATGAATTGACCACATCAACTGTTGAGGGCACCCCCCGAGTTATAAAAGCTCATCATACCCATTTGAAGGCCTGGCATGAACCCCCAAAATATCTACAGAAGCATAGGAGGGAACAGGAATTGCAGAAAGTACCTGAGATGCCTGAGACCTGGATCCCGGACTTACCATCAAGTGCCGCACGCATACCCTTTCCCTGGCATAGGGGTGGCACCACTTTAGATGATGGCCCTGAATATTCCTTTGAGGGCTTTGGTACCCCTGAAGTGGAATCCCGGGTAGCTTTCATGGGGAACTCCAGTGTTGGGACCAGTGCTTCGGATACAGATGAGGAACACTCTTCTTCAGAGAAATATCACCGGTTGAATACACTCCTGAATGCGCGACAAAGTATTACCTGGAGAGACCCTTTGGTAGAGTATTGGGAGTATGATGGGACTAGTAATTTTAGTGCTGAGACAACTGCTGGAATGGAAGGGTGTCCGCCAGTGGAGCTAAACTGTGGAGATGTGCCTCCAATTACTCAGCATTCGGGGGAGACAGATTTTCAGACACCCGTTGAGGAGATTCAGGCCGGGGCATTTCCAGTGGGGGAGCAAGTTTTTCGAACTATGCAGGAGTCAGAAGGTAATGATATACCTTCACTTGGTTATGAGAATTCTCCGATTTTGGTAGGGTCATTAGAATCAATTTTCAACAGTACTCCCATGAGTGAGTCTTGCCTCATGAGTCCCCAAACCATACCCCCCTTTCAAGAAAATCAGTTGTGGGGTGCTGGTTCTGAAAATGAGTCTGGGCAAACTGAGGTCCAGGGTAATGTGACAGATTCGCATGAATATCTGGACACACTGGAAGATGATGCTCCATTGGATGGATTAAAATTGGCCCAGCAATCATTGAGACTTGTACAACAGTCGCTAGATGTAGCTAATGATGCATTGAGTACTCTGGAGAATTCGTTCCTTGGGTTCACTGATTCCATGCCCGGCTCACCTCAAGTCCCTCAATCTCAGTCTTGCCATGTTAGTTTTAGCCCTGTGCAGTCAGGATTCACCACATGTCAGGAGATACTAAATGAGTATAGACAGAAGGTTCGTGCCTGGACTAGCCATCATCGTCATTTCCAAGCTGAGACCAAGACTTCACGATCAGAGAAACTTAACTTACCCCAGTCAGGGCTCAACCGGCCATTCACACGCTCCTGTGGCAATCCTGCAGAATTACCAAATGTACAACCACAGACCCTTGGTACAGAATCAGAGGCAACCGAGTAAAACTGAAGTGAAGTATTGTGGGTAAATTTGTTATAAAATACACTCTAAGATAAACTAGATTTGGGGTTTTTCTTTCCTGTGAGAGGATACCCAATGTACTCGGCACTCGAAAGGGATGTAAGAATGGATTATTCATTGATTTCTGCTTTATTTTTGGGTGTATAACCAGGGGAGGGGTAGTTAGTGAACCTTTTGTTCTGAAGGGGTCAATAATTAAGTGTTCTAGGGGAGTAAGCAGCCTGGAGAAACTTCTGAGGGAAAGATATGGGATGATGCATGCTACTGACTTGCGACTAATTGACATTCCAGTCGTTTGAAAAAAAGAAAAAAAAAAAAAAGAACAAGGGTGTTAGAGTGAAGATTTGGCCCATTCTTTTCTTTCATTTGATTTCCTTTGACCGGAATACAGTGGCACTTCTAGCCTTGATTTGGTTTCCTTCTTTTCTTCTTCACTGTTCCTCTGATACTCTGGTTTAAAAAAAAAAAAAAAAAAAAAAAACCCTCCCAACTTGAATTCCCAGAGGATTTGAGTGAATACACCTGGCTGAAGTGGTGGAGGAACAAAGGGGTTACTAGCCAGATTTCCCCCATGGTATAGTGTGGGAAGAACACTACAGTCAAATTTATGGGTCCTGGTCTCTTGATCCAGGGTCAAGGGAAATAGAGGCAGTGAAGTGAATCAAGCAAGAAAAACCCAGTGAATGTTGTGACCCAAAAAGGGGGTTGGAGGATTTCGGGTAGAAACTGTAGGTTGTGCCAGAAGCAAGGAGGTGATACCCGTGAACAATGTGTAGATTAAGTGAAACAAAAGTGGTGCTTACAAAAAAAAAAAAAAAAAAACACTGCCAGTATTTACCATGTACATATTGGGAATTAATGTACAATGTTAGTGGTACCAAATGGATTACTGTAATAATGAGATTTGGGCATTTGGCTAAGTTGACCTAGTTATGAAAATGGTTTTTCCCTCTGTTATAATTGGCCAGTTTGAGTAAAGCAATTGTTATTAGATAAGTCTGTAATAATTTGTGGTACTAATGAGTTTTAATGTAAGTGTAGGTTAGCTCACTGGGAGGGTCAGCATGGTTTTGATGCAATAACTTTTATAATGTATACTCCCAGGTTTAGATTGTCAAGCGATGCATTATCCTGTTAGGGACCATGAAGGAGGAAAGAATTGTGAGGGGGGTTTTTCTTAGGGGAAGGAATGTGGGGGTTGTGAAGTTTCTCACAACCCCCCCGTGATTTTCAAATTCCCCATTTTTTGGGGGTTATGGAGTTTTTCATAAAAAAGCTTCACCCTAGTTTTCAAGTCCTATCTGGGTCCCCTCTCACAAGTTTTTCTTTCCCACAGGAGTAGTTAGGAAACCATTAATGGTAATTAGGATTAAGGTTATGAAACCTGAATAGACCCTTAATACAGACCTCCTGTCAGAAGCCAAGGAAGTGTGGAAAGCCTTTAAAAGGTAGGAGTTTTTGTAATCCTTGGCTAGAGTTCATTTGTATTTCACCATCATTATCATGGTTAATTATTATTATTAAGGGTAGACATACATATAGGTTGTTGAAACTGACTGAGTATAGATAGGTTTGCCACCTTGTCATGTAACTAGCTAGAGAACCAATTATCATTATTATAGGTCACCAGTCATATTATTCCAGAGTTAGGTTTTTGCCCATGCTTGTTTGGCAATGATTATAGGTTGATTAACTCATGTGAGATAGGTTTTGCCATAATTGTCAATGTTTTAGTTATTATTTTGTATGTTGTTATTTATTATTTATGTGCTTTGATTTCATGAGTAAATTATGTTTTCCAGTGATCAATTATGAAGTCATGATTCCAGTTAATGTTTGTGGTTAATTGCCTGTTATGTTGGTTATTTATTATTTATGTGCTTTGATTTCATGAGTAAATTATGTTTTCCAGTGATCAATTATGAAGTCATGATTCCAGTTAATGTTTGTGGTTAATTGCCTGTTATGTTGTTATTATTGTGATTAATGGTGCTAGATGCATGTAACTAATAATCTTGTGTTGTCTAGGCAACCTGTTTGGGATTCAACTCACGTGGTCCGGATTCATCAGGCTTGGATTGTGGGTCCCATCCAGTGGGAGCTACGCAGTTTGTGTCAACCACTGTTGGCCACTGGATCTGCCCTGAAATCAGGCCTGTGACCCTAACCCTACTAACTAGCCAGCCAATAAAGGAATTGGAACTCAGGTCATAAAAGGGGGGGGTCAAGTTTGGAGGGTAGTTAAGCTGGGACAAGGGTTAACATTCTGTGGAAGTCATTTCCGGTACTTTTCTCCCACTTGTTTCTATCCTTTCTGCCAAATCTCACTAAGGGTTTGGGGCTCCAGGTGTTTTGTCAAGTGCGGTGCATTGCCAGTCCTTTTGTTATGTTTATGCTGTCACACTGAATAGTTGTTTATTTCAGATATAATAAAGAGAAAAACCCAAGTAGTTTACTTCTATTAGTCTACTACCTTTGAATTCTAGCCCTTTCTTGGACCCTGAGCGGTTGGGTCTCTTACTCAGTGGAGAGTCAGATTGAGACACCTGCACTAGGGGAAGTCCTTTACAGTTAATGTGCGAGTCGGACCTGAATAACCTGGAAATAAACCACTGACCAGAGAGGCCTTCCTAGATACCAGAGGAGATTACATCTTTGCCCAGTCTCTTGACTGTTCCGAACCCAGAAAGTAAAAGGTGCTGGGTGGTTGGAAACACAGATACTCGGGGACTACGGCCTACGCCGCCACCGTAGCAGTGTCCCAAAGATTAAACAAGGAACTGGAGAAGCACAGGCCCAGGCATGCCTTCAAACTATGAAATTATGGAATGTGGAACAGCATGTGAGAGGTCTCGTCTTCGATACCACTGCGTCAAACACGGGTTTACATCGCGGAGCCTGTGTCAGGATTGAAGAAGCATTGGGTCACGAGCTAGTTGGATCGGTTGTCGACATCATATACTTGAAGTCGTACTTGCTGATGTCTTTGCCTTTAATATTGGCTCAACAGGAAGTCCTGAAACAGGCCTTTTCAAGCGATTTCAAAAGGAATGGCCATCTCTCTCCCACGAAGCATTTGTCTCAGCATCGGACAGCTTGTTCGAGAGCCCTCAACTCCAAGAGATGAGAAAAGGATGCTCACTTACTTACCTAACGCTCTTCAGGCAAGCCAACCTCGTGACGACTACAAGGAGTTCCTTGAACTATCTTTGCTCTTCCTGGGGGGAAAGACTGTGGTCAACTCTTTATCCGAGCTCCGGGTCCCATGCACCACGCGAGATGGATGGCGAAGGCGATTTATGCGCTCCAAAATCTACCTCTTTCACTATCAATTCAAGCTCACAGCACGCGAAGAACGAAACGTGACTCAGCTGGCTTTATTTGTCAGTCTGATTTACGTCAAGTACTGGCATGAAGCGCCAATGGGACACAAGCTCCTCTCAATGATCTCAAATGCTGCATCTTCTGGAAAAATATCCACACGGAGGAGCTGCACAAGCGGCGAAGACAGCTCTAAGACGCCACCTGTGGTACTTGTCGGAGCATCTGATTGGACTGGCCTTCTTCGATAATAGGATCGATCCTGATACCAAAAGGAGAATGGTTCAACACCTCCAACATCCCCAAAAGAATGGCTGCCCCCGACGAATCGACATGGCGGAAGCTGGTGTTGAAAATGATGTGGCATCCTTCGTCACGAAAAGGACATTGACCCTCTTTGATGCCTTGAAAGTTGGAGGTAAGGAGGAAGCGCGCCAGTTACTTCAAAAAGATCCACGGGAATGGCCAAATGACAAGAACTACAGGGAACTTAGAGATCGCGCCTTAACACTTACGCTGCTCCCATCCTCATATGATGCTCAGGAAGTTTGTCGGAAGAATGCTCCAGCATCATATGATGATCGCGTTATTTTTTATGTTTTCGCACAAAATCCCAATAAAAATAAATGATTTTGCATTTTAATGCTATTGATGACTCAGATATATTCATAAACCATCCGCAACACACATACACACATGCATGCATGTACACATATGCACACATGTACACATAAACAAGCAAGTATTATGCTTACATTTGAGTTTGAAGAATCTATGACTCAGATATATTCATAAACCATCCGCAACACACACACACACACACACACACAAACACACACACATGCATGTATGCATATGCGCACATGTACACAAACGAGCAAGTATTATACTTACATTTGAGTTTTGAAGAATATACATTTTATTTGTCCTCTTGAAAAATAATTTTTATTCCTTTTCAAAAATAACTCCTTATAAAATAATTGTCCTTTTGGAAAATAATTGTTCATGAATAAATATTATTTTGATAAATCTACACTTTCCATTATACTTATTACAACATTGTTTTACACTTTTACTGAATTTAGTATTTAGTAGTTGGCACAGGTTGGTAGAGAACAAAGCACTCAAGGCACAATGCAACTTTGCATTCCGGACACCAAGTAGAAACTTTTCTAACATGTTTTTCTCTTTGTGTTGTATGTGAGCATACATGACATTGTCGTTGACCTACAGGTCGAGATGGTGTTGGTGGAACTTGTTCCAGGTGATGCTTTTCAATGTAATTAGCTGAGAGAAGTCTGTCAGGAGCATTTGGTCTCACACTTTGTCTTCCAGGATGTGGGGATGTTATTTGAGCATACTTCGTGAGTAGTTGAGAGACTAATGTAAGATTGAATTCTCTCATTGAAATCTGCTTTTCGTAGTTTTTTTGTAGAGTACAAAGGAATTGTAAAGAGAAATATCCAAAAGATGAAAGAATACCTTCTTATACCACTTCACAGTTTTCTTAACGCATTCTACGCTGCTAATTTGCATATCAGATTTGTCCACCAGATGCATATTTTTGTTATAGTCCACAACAGCATCTGGTTTGAATTTTATTTCGTTTGTTCGACGATCAACCTTTCCTGAGTCAATCATGCTTCCACTGTGAATTGTTTGTTAGCATATGCACATCTCTTTTATCAGTCCATTTTAGTGCTAATAAAGGTTTTGATTCCATCAGATGGCACTCTCCTTTTTTCTTGGGTGAAACTTGGCATGTTTTTTCTATTTACCTTTACAGTTCCACAAGATCCTGTTTTATTTACATGCAGATATTTGCATAGTAATGGGCTCGTATACCAGTTGTCAGTATACAGAATGTGGCCTTTATTCAAATATTTAGCTAAAAGTGTCTTTACAATCGCTCCAGAATGTCCTAGTGGATCATTTGCACGTTTCATTCCCCCAATTTCTCATGCAAGACTGAACATAAACGCTTGAAAACGTGTAAATTTTCATAAAATTCTACTCAACCATATTCCCAAGTTACCCACTAAATTCTGTTTATTTTGTAAGAGAAAATGTTTAGTTTGTAAGAGAAAATCTTTATTTATTAGGAAACAAAAATAATTTAACAAAATGGTGCTTGACTTGATTTATTTTACGTTAACAAATGGGTAAATTTCCTGATTTTTTTGCGCACAGGTGGAAAGTACACGGTCAGGAATTGCGCATCCGAAGGGTTAAAGATGAAAGTCGTCAATGATGCTGCCGAGCGAGGTATTGCTCTCGCACGACGCTACAATGACACTTTGACACGAAACGAGGACCAGAAGCAGTACCTCCTACAACTCGTAGCCGCCCACCAAAAACAGATACCAATACCATCCAAGGCGACTCTGATGCAGAAGAAATAATGAAGATACACCCATTATCATGTCCTATTGTCTTACTGTTTTCTTTCATATTCTTTGAGAACCAAAAAAAAATTTAGTTATTCAGTTGTCTATATATTTTCCCAAATTTTCAAAAAGGGGGCAAGTGGGGCGACCCCTAAATATTAACCGAATAACGTGAAACTTTGCACAAATACTGTCCACACCAAGAGGCATAAAACCAACCTTGTGGAGAGAACTTAGTCGATGCTTTAACTTTTTGGACCACCCTAATATATATATGTGTGTGTGTGTGTGTGTAAAAATGAACAATGTATAATCCCTTCATTCATTCAGTCCATATTTGATCATCGCAGGGAATAAGACTAGATAAAAAGTCATACACTGGAATAAGGTTTACTAAATTTTATGATATTTTCAAGTCAAGGAAAAATTCTTGAATTAATTTTCAGTAACAATAGGTCTTGCCTGTACTGTGCTTATTCTTGTTTATCCTGAAGTCCTTTCTCTTTCTTTTCTGCCTGAACACTTTTTTTTTTTTCTTGCACCCACTCCTTAACATTCCAGCATATACTGTTTGCTTTCCATCACTTGAATGCACTGTGGTGGTCTTGCTCTTCCTGCTTGACATTTTTGTGAATGGTCCATCCCCACTTGATGTCCAGTGTACTGCTTGGGAAAAGATCTTTGAGTCCAGCTTCATCTTCTGCCTTCAGTCTATTCACTTTGCATGTACTTTGTGGCTGGCCAGTAGAATTGGATCCTACCATAGGAAGAACTGTTTCCAGAGTCAAATCCAGGTGGGTTCTCCAGTTTTCCCACAACATTACAAATACATATGGGACGTTCTTGTCTTCAGCTTTATTTGGTTTTGACAAATTAATTAAGTACTTGCCTAACAGCATCCTTACTCGTATGAATCTTATTTAAGAATGCCAGAGTTTAGAGAATTTAAAGAATCAAAATCAAAGTTATGCGAGTTTGCTCTGGTTAAAACAGATTTAATCATTAAAAATAACAACAATATTTGGATCATTTTCAAATATCCTCTGGTCATGTTCTATAATAGTGCCAAGATCTTTTCCTTGACTAACTTCCTCTATTCTAACCTGTTTCCTTACGCCTCATATACACCTCTAAAATAATTGCATCATCAAACCTTAAATTGCAAATGAACAAAGTGAGTGAACAAAATACGGTAGTCATTTTTGTATATTTTTAAAGCTTTACAATTAGAGCAATATTCTATTTTGGCATCCCAAATTATTCAACCAACCAGTTAGGTCAACTATATGCCCTTGACAATTGGTTAGGTTAAGTCATGATATTTTAATTAAAACTAATGAAAATATCAAGACTTAACCTAACCAATCATCAAGGGTGTACATATAGGGTGGCCCACTTTTCAATTTTTTTTGAAAAGTATAGGTGATCGTGGTTTTTTCCATTATTTGGCACTATACTAGCATATTGGTACCATTTTTACAAAAATTGATCAATATTTAGGGGTCTCGCATCGACCTTGAAATTACGTTTTTTTTTTTTTTAATGCATACTTTTTAACTTTTTACTGAATCAAGATAAATCATTAAGTAGGGATGTTTTCTGAATCCTCTTAATGAGAGAAGTTGTTTGGTGTGCCTGCCAATGTCATACGACTAATGGTTTAAAGGTTGTGCCTATATACAGGTAATACCAATGTGCTAGTATAGTGCCAAATAATGGGAAAAACCACGATCACCTATACTTTTCAAAAAAATGAGTCACCATACCCGGGCAGAATGTATAATGTATATAGGTAATTAGAAAATGCACTATGCCTGTGCCAGGTACCTAACCTATTTCTTTTTTTGCAGATCATAACATTTTGAAATTCTGTCTGAGTTCCTCATCCTTTGTCATGGACAAATCGATGGCAACCATAACTGGAAGAACTCTTGAAGCTACAAATAGAGAGTCATCAAAAGGAAAGGCAAAAATAACATCGCTACCTTCTCTAAGATCGGCCTCGGAAATTTTTTTAATTGGCCAACCGTCATCCTCCATTAGTGGTAGCAAATTGCCAACAACATGGCAGGTTTTGCAATACTTCTTCAGTGTTATCCAGTACACTGCTAACAGGAAAGACGCATTCAAAGACACTGTAAACAACGTCTTAAAGTTTTGGAACATGGCCCACATTAAAACAATCACAAAGCTCAACTGCAAATGGAAGCTAGAGGCATTGTGGAAAGAGTGGCACTTACTCCAAAAGAGCAGAAAACGAGAAACTGACGCTGGAGGAAAATGGCAGAAGTTTTCGGACATTGTGGACAAGCTGTGGGATATCGGAGCATCTGATGCTGTCGAAGATATAAAGAAGAATCGACTGCTGTCCGACAAGGACAAGAAAGAAGACTGACTTCTACCTCGATCAACGTGGTCCTCGGTGGCAACGATGAGTGGGAACGCTAAAGTTTTCGCTGTAAAAAGAAAGCTACAGGAAGGAAGAAAATGTCCTCGCCAGGAGCCGCAAACCTCAAAGTGTGCATACGAAACCGGAGATGAGGCCATGGAGAATGATGATACCGGCATGTCAGGAGAGTCGGAGACAGAACTAGCGTTCCCCCTGCCGAAAGAGCCAAGTGTGTCTGTCAATCTTCCTCGCCGCATCCTTAATGCACCTGCTGTCATGGAAGTGGCTGATCATTTCCACATGTCCAATAATCAGGTGCGTATTGTGTATACTATACACAATACGCACCTGAAGAGGATGCCAGTGGGCATTGAAACTGTTGTGGAAATAAACTCTGTTTATTAGAGTGGGTTTTTATTATCATATTTTTACCTCCACGTAGAAAAGCGAAGTTTTTGCATTTACTGCTTGAAATAGTTTTTGAACTAGCAGAAAGTGTTAAGAGTAGTGAAAAATATGCATTTAAACTTTAAAGCCTCGTATATTAATTACATCTATCTATTAGAAAATTTAGCTTTTGAGGGTGACCTTAAGAAATTAAGTTTCTTCTTATAATTTTGTTAAACTATAATTTGGGCTTAGAATCAAGTTTTTTAGATTATATTTTTATGCTCAGAATATAAAGTGCCTTCATTTTTAATTAAAGTAAAAGTGTTCATATTAAACGTATGCAGTTTAATTACCATAGACTTTATTGTCTTTTATATTATATTCTTTGGGTGAACCTCAACCTCAAGGTTGCAACCATAGTGACTATCCTCTGCATCCAGATGATGTAGCAACCCACGCTTCAGATTCTGCATGAAGCTGTAGGTCCCCTCCATCATATGAGGGGTCCCGTGTCTTAAGGTATCTAAGCGCCAAAATTAAAATTTGCCAGAAATCACCTCCAAAGTTCAGCAATATTCTCGCAATAGTATCTCTGTTATTAATTGAGCTAGAACATTAATTTTTGGCTAAATTAGAGTTCTAAGTTTGCTAATGAAGTTTTTAGAATAGATTTTCATTAGCAAAAGGTCAGCGCTACGCGCCAATTTTGCTAGATCTGCGGTGCTTCGGCTGAATTGTGGGCCTACGGCGTATTTTATTTTGAACATCAGTAGCCCTTTATCTGGATATCATTCCTATTCCTCTCACCTTGGACCTCAGTAATTGGGGTGTCTGCGGCCTTGCAGTTACTGGCAAACCAATTATTCATTCAATAAAACTACAGAAAAGAACGCAGCCATGAAAATCTAAAGCTTCACAAATCTTAATACAATGAGCTCGGATTTGAAGCCTAAGATTTTCATGACTGCGTTCATTTCTATAGTTTTATTGACCAAATAACTGAACCGACTAATTGGGGGCCCAGTGGCCCACCAAATCATAGTTTTCATTGTTTCGAGTGCATCAATAATATTGTTATAGTGTTCCATTAGTTGTGATAAGCATGATCTTCCTGACCGGAATCGATGCTGGTTATCATTTTTTTTTTCTGAGTTTCCCCATTAATCCCACCCCCTCCCCCATTACCCCACCCCTCTCCCCCAATAGCCCACCCCCCACCCCTCCCCCATTTACCCCACCAATTTTTTTTTCTGAGTTTCCCCATTAACCCAGCCCTCTCCCCCAATACCCCCTCCCCCACCCCTCTCCCCCATTTACCCCCACCCTTCCCCCATTACCCCAAAGGGGGGAAGGGGGCTGGCACCACCTTGCAAAGGATTTACTTTAATTTTTTTTGAAGGGGGCTGGCACCTTGCAAAGGATTCTTTAATTTTTTTTTTGGTTACATATATATATGGCATCTATTTTTCTGAGTTTCCCCATTAACCCCACCCCTCCCCCATTTTGTGCCAAAATTATGATTAAAAATGAAGAAATGGGAAAAACTGTACCCCTAAAAGGGGGGGTGAAGGATTTATGTTAGGGAATTTTTTTTTAGCATGGGTACTGCACAACAAAAAGACGCATCGAATGGTGAAAACCGCATTGTTCTACACCAATTGTAGCGACCTGTAGGTGTGCGCAAAAAAACTGTTACATATATATAGTATATAAGGCTTCATTTCTGAAATAGTATATTAGATATTTTACTTAATAAATTATATTGTTGCGTCTTTAGAGGAGCAGTCAATGATTGGTTTAAAAGTTATTTGTCCAGTGGATATAATTTTGTATCAGTAAATAAGGTTTGCTCAACTAAAGCCCTTGTCAAATACTGTAAGGTGTGCCACAGGGCTCAGTTCTGGGTCCACTGTTATTTTTATTATATATAAATGGCATTCCATTCATCTGATATACTTAACTTCATAGTGTAAGCAGATGATACAACTGTATTTTTCTTGCATAGATGTTAATTCAGCTAAGAATAGATTTAATTTAGAATTTACCAGTGTAATGATATGGTTGACCACCAATAAACTCTTCCTAAATACCAGTAAAACAAATTTCATGATTTTTACTAATAAAAGAAATGTGTATCTTGATAAACTTAATAGTGATGAAATTGCTGTAAAGGAATGTACTGTAACAAACTTTTTTGGTATAATGCTAGATAAGAATTTGCAATAGAGTGATCACTAGCAAAAGGTCGGCCCCGATTTTGCTAGATCTGCGGTGCTTTGGCTGAATTGTGGGCCTACGGTGCATTTTATTTTGAACATCAGTAGCCCTTTATCTGGATATCATTCCTATTCCTCTCACCTTGGGCCTCAGTAATTGGGGTGCCTGCGGCCTTCCAGTTACTGGCAAACCAATTATTCATTCAATAAAACTACAGAAAAGAACGCAGCCATGAAAATCTAAAGCTTCACAAATCTTAATACAATGAGCTCAGATTTGAAGCCTAAGATTTTCATGACTGTGTTCATTTCTATAGTTTTATTGACCAAATAACTGAACTGACAGTAATTGGGGGCCCTGCGGCCTGCCAAATCATAGTTTTCATTGTTTAGAGTGCATCAATAATATTGTTATAGTGTTCCATTAGTTGTGATAAGCATGATCTTCCTGACCGGAATCGATGTTGGTTATCATTTTTTTTTCTGAGTTTCCCCATTAACCCCCACCCTTCCCCCATTACCCCCAAGGGGGGAAGGGGGCTGGCACCTTGCAAAGGATTTAAATTTTTTTTGGTTACATATATATATATATATATATATCGCATCTATTTTTCTGAGTTTCCCCATTAACCCCACCCCCCCCCCATTACCCCACCCCTCCCCCATTTTGTGCCAAAATTATGATTAAAAATGAAGAAATGGGAAGAACTGTACTCCTAAAAGGGGGGGGCAGGATTTATGTTAGGGAATTTTTTTTTAGCATGGGCACTGCACAATAAAAAGACGCATTGAATGGTGAAAACTGCATTGTTCTACACCAATTGTAGCGACCTGTAGGTGTGCGCAAAAAAACTGTTACATATATATATATATATATATATAAGCTTCATTTCTGAAATAGTATATTAGATATTTTATATTTTATATATATTTTTTATTTTTTTATTTTCTTATTATGCCAAACTTTGGATGAACTTTTGGCTGGTGATAGAGGTGAAAAAAGTAGTTTGCTTCATAAGGTTTTCAACCATACTTCTAGTGTCGTAAGGTCATTATAACCCAAACCACATGATAGAGGAAGGGTGAAAATAGTGATATCCATCAAAAACACATTTTTGCCTGTGGTGGCGCTTAGGTGTCTTAGGACGCACAACCCTCATATAACCTTTGCTATTAAGGAGGTTAAACTTCTCCCCCAAAAAGAGTTGTGGAAGTAGGCATCTATCTTCTAAAAGTAATTTGATTATAGTATATTTGGTAATAATAATAATAATAAAGCTAATAACAATATAATGACTTACAGTATTATGAAAATATCAACAGCTGTATGAAAGTTTTAAACCTTAAGTTCACCAAGATGGTAGGAATTTAAAATTTTTATTTCATATAAATACTTGTATTGATTTATCCATCTTGAAATAGGGTTGAGGTTTAAAAACAATAGGTACCGTACCAATTTAAAATCATCATAGCTCTCCTGCAGTTTCCCTCCCAATAATGTATCATCTAGTCTACAGTACTATGCCAGTAGGAGTACATTTATTAATTCATTTAATGAATATTTTCATAGACTTTCAGAAAAACAGCATGCAAAATAAATGCATTAAAATAGATGTTCTTAGTGATGTCTTTATCACAAAAGGAGTATATAGGACAGTTTTAGAAGCATTACTTAAATACATTTTATACCACTGTCAACAAATTCCCATTCAAATTGATGTCCTTGAAAAAGAAGTTGAAAATTGGGTTAAGACTTCATCCACTGCAGTTGATAAGCCAAATCCTAGAAATGAAGTGACTGAAAACATCATTAGTGATACTTTAGAAGAAACTACGAATACGAGAATTTATCTTAGACTAAAGGTAAATGAATAGCTATAGGCCCTGCTTATGAGAGTATGCCTAATTGGTTGCTACCATTAATTTAGTTAGGGGAAAGTAGGGAACATAAATTACTGAAATTGCAAAAAGTTATTTTCAATCTTTATATTTTCATTAGTTTTTAATTTTACTCTTATTTCTAAGGGTTAATTTACATTGGCCAATAGTACGCAGCAAGTTTTTTTTTTTTTTTTAATCATGTGAGTCCCACATATACTTCAAATCTTTGAGAAGGTTAACACAGTGTAAAATGGGATAATTTTGCCAGCCAAAAATTTAAAAGCTGACAGAAGTTTTTAATATACCATCATCTGGGGCTAGTACTTCAGTTAGTAGATGGGGAAATCAGGACTTGGGTAGTATGCTGCAGTGCTTGCCAAACATTCTAAACATATATATATATATATATATATATATATATATATATATACAGGGTGGGCCGAAAGTCTGGATCCATAGGAAAATATTTATTTTAATACATAAATTACGACAAATGGTAAATACTTAACCCTTTCAGCCCTGAATTTTTTGTAGGGTTAAGTTATGAATGCGTGTATTTGAAACGTTACCAATTGGCATCTTCAGTCCTTAAAGGGTTAAAATGAATATCAACTTTAACTCGTAAATGCGTATCCGTAATACTGTACAGTGGTTTGTACTCCAGTATAAACAACAAATTATTACAAATGCTCAAATTGGCGGCCTCTGACATCGAGACACTTAGGGATAGAATTTATGATTTTTAATAATTCTTTGAATTGACATTCTCGAGATGCGTGTTTCATTTGATAATCTTCTTGTTGACTTTACTGGACTATTCGTTAAAGTTTCACATACCATTGCCCCCCGCAAGGGGGTTCTAAGCTCGTGCTCTTCAGTGTTCTTTGTGCTTGTTTGTACGTGCATGTTCCTGGAGGTTTCACGTGCGCCCTCCCAGCCCTAGCACCCAAGGATGATGGGGCTCGACCCTGCAGTCCTTGTCATCCTTGGTCTTTTTCCACTTCGACTGTCCCCTCCACCCTTTCTTTTTCCTCTGTCTTTCCTCTCACTTTTTCTTTGTTTTTCCGCTGAGATATGCCCTTTTAAATAGAGGCGAATCGGTTCTTCCCGAACTTAAAAAAAAAAAAAAAAAAAACCATTGCAGAGGTATTTTCATCAGTTGCAGTTTTTGGATGACCAGAACGCCATCGATCATGTACACTTCCTGTTTCTTTGAAACGTTTAAACAACTTGCCAACAGTCGCATGTGTTACTGGATGCTTATCAGGATGATTTCTATTGAATTCGGTAGCAACTTCTCTGTGTGTAGTGCCCTGTCTTGCATACATGAGCACAAGTTCTACCCGGTCTTCGAAGCCATTTCTGGGCTGAAATAAAAAAGTATTTGAGTATTTATACTGGAGTATGAACTACTGTACAGTATCACGGATACGCATTTACGAGTTAAAGTTGATATTCATCTTAAGTATTTACCATTGGTTGTAATTTATGTATTAAAATAAATATTTTCCTATGGATCCAGACTTTCGGCCCACCCTGTATATATATATATATATATATATATATATATATATATGATAAATAAAACCACGAAGGAAAGGAAACAAAAAGGTGCTCAAGCGCTTTCGTCTAATGACATCCTCAGGAACACTGAAGTACATAAAAGGTTACGGCCTATATATAGGTTACAGAAAGAAAAAAATAAATAAATAACATACATACACACACATATATATATATATATATATACATATCTACACACACACATACATATATATATATATAAATTATATATATATATATATATATTAAGGTGATTCAAATATGGGGGTAAAAAAATTTTTTTTATATTTTAATGTGTTCAACCCTTTAAATGGTTCATTTCAGCATAAAAACAACTATCCTAAAATATTTTAGCAAATTTTTAATTTTTAGGGGTTGCTACCAGTAATTAAAAATTGACAGAATGACTCAATTGTCAAATTTTTCCACACCACCCAGGGAGTACAGTACAAGGCGCATTGCTTTTTTTTTAATGTGGAAAGCTCCCCCGTAGGTCCTACCATAACCACAAGCATCCATAATTAAACTAGCATGATATTTGAGACATTAGCTGTCCTTACTTCATCAATGTTTCTTTCTTTCTATCAGGGTAAACAGCCCTGTAGTTTTTCATTACTTGTAGCAAGAATTGTTTTTGATCTTCGTCATGTGTTAGTATTTTATTATATTCATCCATTAATTTTACTCCTCTTTCCGCTATATCATTCATGACTTTCCACTGTTTGATAGATTTCTTAGCGGAGTTATACTCTTCATCATTATGCCATTCTTTAGCATCTTTGAGTAAAAATTTTGAACTAAATTCTGTTATTGTAAAGAATCTTTGAGTATTTGATGTGACAAAATCTAATTTCTTCGTTGGAATAAGTGCAGGATCTAGAAAAGCCCGTTTTGCAGGAAGAGTTTCTGTTGTATTTTGCAAGGCCTTTACAATTTTGTTTTTCGCTTCAGTAGGCACTTCATCATCATAAAAGGCCAAGGCTACCAGTTCTTCTGATAGGTACCAGAGGTGACCTAACAGTTTTTTAATAGCAACAAATGCAATTGTGTCATTTATTTATTTGTAGATTACAAGATTCTGTAATAATTCCAGATCAAGACGAGGAGCGCAAGATGGCACAGGAGCTGTAAACCATGCCTTTACATATAACTGAGTAGCAAATAGACAGATGTCTTTTAGTCCTTTTTTGTCTTTTACTGAAATTTTGAACTGAGATTTGAACATAAAAATTTTTAATGAATATGTAATTTTGGCCATCCACCTAGCCCGATGAAGTCCCGCTGGATGTTTAAATTTGATTTCACCTTTTGGTTCACCTCCCAAAAAAATAATTGTTAACTGCAATAGTTCTAGGTAATCGTCTCTTGGTTGGAATGTATCTAGTTGATTTGTTGCAAATATAATTATGTCATGAATATTTTCATAGATATCTGGATCTGATAATGCTGTTTCGTAGTCCTCCTTATTAATGCTTGACCATTTTTCTCTGAACTTCTTAAAAAGGACTATATCTGGGCCAGAAGATGGTGATAAAGACTTTGAAACAACAGCTTCCAGCATAATTTCAAATATATGGTGTCGACATGCCAGCCACAATAAATCGTTGTCAAATTTTTGTTCTAGAAGAATAGCTGCACCATTTCTAGGACCAGTATTGGCTGCCGTTGTATTGAAACACATGCATTTTATTTGTTCGCAGATGTCCCATTCAAGCGATGTCTGATTGTTTGCATTAAAAAGAGACGCATTTCTGTCACTCAATTTTGCAACATCAAGACTTCCTAATAATTTATCATCAAACAATTTTCTACGTTTGCCAACCTTACTTTTCCATGTTGAAGGTTGTGCAGCACAGAAACCAGATTCATCACGTTTACTCCTCTGATTCTGATTCTGATGATGTACTGGTGAGTATGACAGCCTCTTCATTCTTCTTTCTTTTGATCTCTTCTCCTGCTTTCCTCTTTTCATAACGTTGTTGCTTTTCTGCTGCTCTTTGCTCTTTTTTAGCAACAGCCTTATCAATGGTACCCATTTTTCCATGACGTCCTTTCTCATGTTGCATTTTCAAGAATTTCTTATCATCTTCTATTTTTATAAGCTGCATAGCATTCTCATGAGCAATGTCAAATAAGTTTTCCAGTTTATCTTTCCATTTTTCTTTATTATTTAAATTTTGTGATCTTTTCAATTTGTTTGCTTTGTTTTTCTTAAGCAGCTGTCATTCCTTCAGTATTCCTTGAATTTTATCTACTACATGTATTCTTTGTTTTGCTGGTATTCCTGCTTTTTTCCAAACTGCTAGCACATCATCTGCAGTAGAGCAGCATGATTGTCTAATGTCTTGCTTTTTAATATTTCTGTAGTGCATGAAGAGGGCAGGGCCATCATTTCCTTCTCTGATGGTAATACGGATGTTTTTAGTACTGCAGAGGGCTGCATTATGCCATTCTTTAGCATCTTTGAGTAAAAATTTTGAACTAAATTCTGTTATTGTAAAGAATCTTTGAGTATTTGATGTGACAAAATCTAATTTCTTCGTTGGAATAAGTGCAGGATCTAGAAAAGCCCGTTTTGCAGGAAGAGTTTCTGTTGTATTTTGCAAGGCCTGTACAATTTTGTTTTTCGCTTCAGTAGCCACTTCATCATCATAAAAGGCCAAGGCTACCAGTTCTTCTTTATTATTTAAATTTTGTGATCTTTTCAATTTGTTTGCTTTGTTTTTCTTAAGCAGCTGTCATTCCTTCAGTATTCCTTGAATTTTATCTACTACATGTATTCTTTGTTTTGCTGGTATTCCTGCTTTTTTCCAAACTGCTAGCACATCATCTGCAGTAGAGCAGCATGATTGTCTAATGTCTTGCTTTTTAATATTTCTGTAGTGCATGAAGAGGGCCATCATTTCCTTCTCTGATTATAGGCCTAGCTTCTATAATCGATTAATTGGTATCAAAATTACGAGTTCCAAGCAACAATTAAAAGCAAGCTAGTATATAAACCATTAATTAAAAATTCTGAAATATAAACAATTAAACATAAAATCATAAGTTGTAAAAACAAACAAATTGAAAAAGAGTGAAACTTTGACGCCTGGTAGCACATAGTAAATTTTATTTAAAATTCAACAAATTTGGCATACACTACTTTTTTGTCATAGGGAACAAAAATACAGGTTGAACAATTAAAAAAAAAACTGATTTTTTTGAATCACCCTAAATATATATATGCAATAAACGGAGAAGTAAAAATAAAAATTAAAAATTAGAGGATTAACAAAGGCATACAGATTTGTAAGGAAAAATATCAATTTTTAGCACAAGATCAAATGAATTATAAAAATACAAATTTATACTGGAAATCTCCCCGGGTTTTAACACTTTGCCTTTTAGAGTCAAGTTTTGATATATATAAAAATAAAATGAAGATTAAAAGTTAATAAAGTAGCATACAAGTTTATCAAAGATTTAGCGTCCTACCCTTTTTATCTAAATTTGTTTTGAAGGAAATCAAAACAACAGGATCGAGTTGAAAAAGACAATTGCTTATGTTGAAGTTATTTGAAAGTTGGATAATGGCAGACTCAAGAATATTTCTATTAACAATGTTGCTAGAATGAAATAAAACTGAAGCATTATTCTAATCAATACAGTGGGATAACTCTGACAAATGGACAAAAAGAGCACTGGACAACTGTCCTGTTCTAACGGAATATTGATGCTGTTTTATACGTGTGTGCAAATCCTTTCCCGTCTGACCTATGTAAAAGGAATCACATTGTTTACACCCAATTTTATAGATAATGCCTGAATTATTGGTAGGGCTATTTTTTACTATGATATTTTTCACAATATTGTTATATGAAAATACTACATTAATATCCAAAAGTTTAAGTACATTAGCAATGCCTAAAAAGCCCGGGAAAAATGGAAGTACTAAAATATTTTTTGACAAAGTACGAGTGTTATTATTGACACGATAGAAAGTTCGTTTTGCCTTGTTGAGACAAGATTCCATAAACGCAGATGGGTAACACAGATCACTTCCAATACCATTGATTTTTTCCAATTCAGCATCAATGTATTCTGGACTGGCGATCCTAAGGGCGCGGAGAAACATTGTTGAAAAAATGGCCTTCTTAGTGGGGGTGTCATGTCCCGAGTAAAAGTGTATGTAGGACAAATTGTTTGTTGTTTTCCGATAGATACTAAACTTAAAACCTGGGCTTTCCCTATGTACACGCACATCCAAAAATGGGATTGAATTGTCTTGTTCCACTTCTAAAGTAAACTTAATGGAGGGGACTTGATCATTTAACTGAAGGAGGAAGTTATCCAGGTCATGATTCATGGGCCAGATACACAAAATATCGTCGACGTACCGCAACCAAGGGATGCCAACCCCCAGGATTCTCGGAATGTAAGTAATTTCGAAAACTCCATATAAATATTGGAGAGGAGGGGCGATAAGGGGTTGCCCATGGCCATCCCAAACACTTGTTGATAATACTCGTTATTGAAAGTGAATTTACAGTCTTTGATGCAAAGCTTAATAAGTTCCAAAACACTGTGTGAAGGTAGTGGCAGGTCATACTTATGTAATTCTTGGGAGAGAAAGTCAAGCATATCATCAATTGGCACTTTTGTAAACAATGAACAAACGTCAAAACTGATCAATCTATCGTTAGTTTCAGTACGTGCATTATTCAATTTTTCAGTAAGATCCATGGAATTTTTTACATGTGAATCAGAGATAGTTCCGAGAATGGGGGACAAGACTTTGACAAGCCATTTGGAGAGTTTATAAGTAATAGAGCCCACCGAGCTAATAATAGGGCATTATCTATAAAATTGGGTGTAAACAATGTTATTCCTTTTACATAGGTCAGACGGGAAAGGATTTGCACACACGTATAAAACAGCATCAATATTCCGTTAGAACAGGACAGTTGTCCAGTGCTCTTTTTGTCCATTTGTCAGAGTTATCCCACTGTATTGATTGGAATAATGCTTCAGTTTTATTTCATTCTAGCAACATTGTTAATAGAAATATTCTTGAGTCTGCCATTATCCAACTTTCAAATAACTTCAACATAAGCAAAGGTCTTTTTCAACTCGATCCTGTTGTTTTGAATTCCTTCAAAACAAATTTAGATAAAAAGGGTAGGACGCTAAATCTTTGGTAAACTTGTATGCTACTTTATTAACTTTTAATCTTCATTTTATTTTTATATATATCGAAACTTGACTCTAAAAGGCAAAGTGTTAAAACCTTGACGGATTTCCAGTATAAATTTGTATTTTTATAATTCATTTGATCTTGTGCTAAAAATCGATATTTTTCCTTACAAATCTGTATGCCTCTTTGTTAATCCTCTAATTTTTAATTTTAATTTTTATTTTTACTTCTCCGTTTATTGCATATATATATATATATATATATATATATCCCCGCAAGGGGGTTCTAAGTTCGTGCTCTTGAGTGCTCTTTGTGCTCGTTTGTACGTGCTTGTTCCTGGAGGTTTCACGTGCGCCCTCCCGGCGCTAGCACCCAAGGATGATGGGGCTCGACCCTGCAGTCCTTGTCATCCTTGGTCTTTTTCCACTTCGACTGTCCCCTCCACCCTTTCTTTTTCCTCTGTCTTTCCTCTCACTTTTTCTTTGTTTTTCCGCTGAGATATGCCCTTTAAATAGAGGCGAATCGGTTCTTCCTGAACTAAAAAAATAAAAAATATATATATATATATATATATATACACAGGTGAACCAAAAGTAGGTGGACAGTATGTTGAATTGGGCTTGTGTTATATTATATTATAACTATGGTGTTTGTGTTATATTATATTAAATATTATAACTAAATTTATTTAAATTTAATCTTTTTTCTTTTCAGATAGTTCAGAGAACCCATAATGGCAAATAATCTAAATACTGATGCCAGAAAATGGGTGTTAAAAGAGTATTGGAAATCTCAAAATACTGAAACTGTTAGAACAAAATGGGTTGAAACATTTTGTACTCAAGCCCCAAAGAGACAAACCATTTACCGCATTCATGACAAATTTGATGCCACTGGCTCAATTCTTAATGCCCCAAGAACTGGTCGACCCAAAACAGTTTGCACAGAGGACAATAAGCAACTTGTTGCCGAAGCATTTGTTCACAGTCCCAAAACGTCCACCAGAAGAGCCTCAGCAGAACTGGACATTTCACAAACCTCTATTATACGAATTCTGAAATCTATTGGGTTGAAAGCTTATCGTCCACGGCTAATTCATGGCTTATTGGAGGATGACCCAGACAGGCGGCTGCAATTTAGTGAGATCATGCTGAACGAAATTGAAGGAAATCCAATAATTTTAGATAACATTGTGTGGACCGATGAGGCTTCTTTCAAATTATCAGGTCATGTTAACCGACATAATTGTGTTTACTGGTATAGTGAGAACATGCATTTAACATTAGAGCAGCAACTAAACCAGCCTGGTGTCACTGTTTGGGGTGGTATTTCAAGTTCTGATGTTTTAGGACCAATTTTTGTTGATGGAACAGTCACAGGTGATAAGTATCTCGAAATTCTAATGAATGAAGTTGTTCCACACTTACAACAACAGCCTAATTCACATGACCTCTATTTTCCAACAAGATGGGCCCCTCCACATTATTCAAGAGCAGTCCGTGAGTATCTTGATGAAACATTTCCCGAGAAATGGATTGGCCGAAGAGGTCAAATTGAATGGCCTGCACGTTCACCTGACTTTACCCCAATGGATTTTTTCTTTTGGGGAGTACTCAAGGACAAAGTTTATAGTCGAAAACCACGAAGTGTTGGTGATTTGAAAAATTACATCAGAGATGCATTTCAAGAAATTAATGCACAAAGAAACTTGTGCAAAAATGTTTGTCGAAGTGTGAAAGGTAGACTTCAAAGCTGTGTAAATTGTGATGGACAGCAATTTGAGCACCTGCGTTGATAAAATTTGCACTGCTTTTGTATTGTATTGGTATAAGTTAATTTTTTTTTTATTTTGTATTATAGTATACAAAAAAATTAAATATAATTGTATATGTATTCTCAAAATAAACGTTATCATTTACTGTCCACCTACTTTTGGTTCACCCGGTATATATGTATGTGTGTAGATATGTATGTATAATTATTATATATATATATATTATATATATATATATATATATATATATATATATGTTTGTGTGTTATTTATTTATTTTATTTTTTTCTTTCTGTAACCTATATATAGGCCGTAACCTTTTATGTACTTCAGTGTTCCTGAGGATGTCATTAGACAAAAGCGCTTGAGCACCTTTTTGTGTTTCCTTTCCTTTGTGGTTTTATTTATCATAAATATTTTTCACGTGTTACTTTCGTGAAATAATTTTCATATATATATATATATATATATTAGTGATGGGACGATACCAAAATTTTTAACGATTCCGATTCCGATTCCGATACCACTAAAAAGTCTCGATTCCGATTCTCAATATTTTTAAATATAATTCTATACTTGGTTTTCTGGAAATTGTCATATTTTACTCTGGTAAGATTAACTATTTACATTATGAGTGTGGTAATATAAATTATAAAAGATTGGTTTAAAAATAAAAATCAACTGTAAGTTGTAACAATTCATTTTAATCTTCTCGATTACACATCATGGATATACATGTTTTAATGTATAGCTACAATACAATAAAAATAAAATTTGTTATCTTTCATTTAAATTTTAAAGTTTACATTGCAAAACTGGTTCAATTAAAAGTTAAAGAATCGGAAATCATGGTACAATTCTCTTGATTCCGATTCTGATTCCTGAAAAATGCTCGATTCTTCCGATTCTCAATTCTGATTCCGATTAATCGTCCCATCACTAATATATATATATCACTCAGTGAGGCCCAAATAGCCCCAGACTCAAAAAATTGCTCTGGTGCTAATACCTGCAGAGGTATAGCCAAATCACTTATGCTATGATGTTAGGACAATCATGGCTCCATTATGGCAAGATTGCAGTTTAACCTTCTGTATAGTTTTTGTTTAAGAAGGTCAAGTTCCCCAATTGCATTTTGTTTCATAATTTTCCGTGGTTCAAACTTAAATTTTTTCCTAATAAAGGAAGCGAGTTAAAATGTTCATTGACTTTGAACATTCCTCTATTCACTGATACATAAAAAAATTTAATCTAATTATTTTACACATCTTTATAGTAAAAGCCCAAGTAGCCCCAGCTGATGGTCTCAGAAAAGCAAATCGATTGTAATTTGGTGCAGTAATGTATAATTTCCTAAATCACTGTTAAAAAAATTTTCTTTGAAACTTTATAAAAATGAAAGATTTAATTTGTAAAATTAAGGATTCTATATACATTGTCTAAAAACCTATTTCTTTCCTATTCTTAGTCAGGTGGGCATGATGCCCAATGCTCATTTGAGACTAGAGAAACTCATATCATTTGCACGTAGTGATGTGAGTCATTTTTTATTGTCATTTTTTTGTTTTTTTTTTGTCATTTTTTTTGTTTAAAACGAAGATACTGTTTTTTGTTTTTTTTTGTTTTTTATTGTTTTAAACTTATTCCATATTTTTCTTCCTTTAATCTAATAAGTATATTAGTATTACCTATAATTTACTATACTACCATGCTTATACAGTTATACCTAGTATATATAGTCATCTTTTAGAAAAACTGAATCACACAAAAAGTATATAATAGAAAGGAAAAACAAACCCTCATTTTTTATATGTATATATATTTTTTAACTAGAACATAAAACATTCTTCCTCATTTCAAACAATATACATAATTGTGATTGGCAAGAGTACCAGTATATATATTCCAGATAGGAACCTTTTGAACCTTTTTGTTAACCTAATGATGTTTAACCTTCATTTCCATGGAAGAATCATCACTAGATTGGGTAGAGCATATATGCTAGTTTCAATATCACAGGTACTGGTATAATATACATAATAAAAAATACATAATACTGGTATAAAACAATATATATAATTGTGATTGGCAAGAATACCAGTGTGTGTGTATATATATATATATATTCCAAATAGAAAAATTAAAAAAAATAAAAATATTCATCTCTTTCTTTAACCTTTGTGTTAACCTAATGCTGTTTAACTTTCATTATCTGATTCTATTTCCATTGAAGAATCATTATCACTAGATCGATTAGAGCATATAGTTTCAATATCACAGGTACTGGTACTTATTGCAGATTTGGATGTTGTTGAAGCCAATGTAGCACCATGTTTTACTTCACTTTCTTGGAATTTTGCATTTTGGGATATAAATACTAGCTTTGCTGCTCTGTCTGTGCTTAATTGGTTTCTTTTGGCTGTATGGATATTACTGTATGTGCTAAATGATCTCGGAGGTAATGAAAGGGCGAAATAGAGGTGTATGAGTTTGTGTAGGTATATATGTGAGTATGCGTGCGTATGTATCTGGAATTCTGGATGTATGCGTGTGTATGGGGTATATAATAGATATAAATGTGTATATAAGTATTTATATGTATATGGGTATGTGTATGTATATATATGGATGGTCTTGGGGGGGAAAATATGTCATCGCGGGTCTAAAGGATAGTTAAGTGGGAGATTCAAAATCTGAGGCATGGATGGGAGAGTCCTGGAAAGGTTGGACAATGGGCAGTCAGCTCCCAGCCAGTGTTCTCGCAAGTTTAACGGATCTCAAGATACAAGACTTTCAGGGCAAGAAAGAGGCCAGTTTTTTTCTGTAAATAGGCTGAAAAGGACATTCTATACTGGTACCATATGGCCTATTTTATTATTTATTTATTTATTTTTATAATATATATCATTGCAAAAGTATACCTTATAATTAAATTGGCAATATCTATATTAATTATTAAAAAAAACAAAAAAAAACGTTTTTTAACATCGCTATTTGCACGCATAAAGATACGCAAGGATCATCACTAAGAATATGGTACTACCCTAAATTAGGGTTTCAGCATTACCTTTCATGAAAAAGTTAGGTTCATACTTTCATTGGTAGCTATGTCAGGTGAGATCAATATCTCCATTTATACACCTCACAAACTGCTTTGATTCCTCTCCACTTCTTTTTAAACTCTTTCACCACATTTATTCACACATTTACTAATTACATGCATCCATCTTGGATGAGTTTTCCTTCTCACACCAAGCTTATGCCTATCCAGTCACTGTTTGCTGACAAAGTTGAAGTAAACAATAACATTTTCATCATTGTTTGTATCATAAACTTTTAACCCTTTCATACCTGATTTTCGTTTACTTTTCATGCCACAAAAAAACACTTACAAGTGTTATATCTCCAGAATGACTAAAATCTCATAAAATTTGATGGTCTCATTTGCGCCCATACAGCATGAAAGGGTTAAGAAAAATACCTTAAATTGAAAAGGTAGTGATCATTCTTATTAGCAACTGCATATTTGTAAAGCTTTTGTAATCAGAGTGTATGTAAATTTTTTAATTTAAATTGCAGGGAAGCATATACAGTATTTGCTTTTTTGCAATTTAAGCAATTTCATTAGTATAATTTTTTTCCCCGTTTCTAAAGTGTAAGTTTAGGAATCAGATTGTTTATTGTGTGTATGTTTAATCGGTGAACCTCTCTCGATACCCTTCTAATTAGTTTTATCGTTACTCTTTTTCTCTGAATGATCATGCCCCTGTTCTCAGATTCATTGGCTTCTTTCACTCCATACGTTTCCTTAAACCTCTTTATTTCTCATACAGTCAATCCATTTTGTGCCAAACACACACGCCTCAATTTATTCCTGCCAAACAAACGTCTCGCATCCATATATTAGTGTTGGCACTTGTTGTATTTATACTCGATCATTTCCTTCCTACAGGGGCTTTTATCGCACCCATGAGTTACTTGTCCTGTTTCACTTTTTCTAATGTAAGCCTATGCATAGTTTCGTACCTTGATTGTATTTATGTAAATGTTTCAAAATTTTTTTAGCCCAAAGATTTGATGGATATTAGATTTTGAAGACTACTAATTTTAAGTTCTTTATTTTAGGCTCTTCAAAGGAGAGAAGAACAAGCTAAGAAAAGTTTTGAAAGGAGAAGACAAAGGTGGCTCCTCAAAGTTCAAACTATGATCAAAATTTACAGAACTACTCTAGATGTAAGTATTGGTAACGCATTTGAACTGTAATGAGACAAGGCCAAACTATCTTAAAAAAACAGAAAAGTTATTAGAAATGTATTTACTTTGAAGCTAAATTGCTACTATAGGATTTTAAGTTAAATATGTGACTCTGATAATGAATGACACAGCTTTGATGTCGGGATTTCATTAGCATGGATTGATTTTAAAGGCGAGTCCAATTGAACATCTTTAAAAAGAATCTGCATTTCAGGTGTGGTAGCTTATGACTAGTCAGTGAGATGTTCATTGACTAGAAAATTGATTGATTTCCTGACTTCTGGCCTCGTAAGAACTGTTTTCATAAATTAGATTAGAAAAAAGGTGCAGGTACAGCATTTTATAGGAAATTGTTATAGAAATAAAAGTCATGAATGCCTTAACATTATTCAGTTAGACACTACTTATCTTGGATGGGAATTGAAACTGCTATTTTCCCCTTCAAAATGGCATTGCTTTCCCTTTTATTATCAGTTTTATATTTTAATCTGCGAAAGGTGATGGACCATAATGAAAATTTTAAAAATATTTTAAATAATAAACATATTTTATTTGGAAGGCCACTGGGAGAAACGCCTTTCCAAAAAGGAAATGTTGAACATGCACAGTTTTAGTAAATATAGTGTGAGGCTGCTAGGCCCGTAAACAGTAATTTGATAAATAAAAAGTCTTGCAGTTTCTAGATATTTATGAATTATTTCATCAGTATAATTAGGTTAAACGATGATATATGAGCCTGTGAAGATGGTGGGAAGTCTCAGCAAGCCACCCTCGCATCCCTCTTATATTTCTTATATTTTTGTAGGAATCCTATAAAATTCATGTATGTAAGCATTTATTCATCTTGACAACAATGTGGACTTGTGTCTTTGTTTTTCTGCAAGGCTATGGCAGGACTTTGGCATCATTCAAAGAAACAGACTTATGCATGCTGACATATTTCATGTATTACCATCTTTCATTATGCAGCATATACTGTTGTTATACATGGTATCAACCATCCAATATTTCATGCATAGACATGCTTGCCTAACAAAATTACGGAAGAATCCACTTTTCAATTTTGTTTGAGATGCAATAACATGGTAACATTCTGTTGGATGAGGGGTGTGTGATTGGAAGGTGGCAAGGTGGTGTTGGAAGGATTGAGGGAGCAGATCTACAGAAGCTAAGTCTAACAAAGACCCTAAGATCCACTCTAAGGTTAGCCCGAGAGAAAGAAGAGAGTAAGGGGTTAAGTAAGTAGCAAAACCTATCATTCGTGGGTTAACATTCATTCAGAAAAAGAGAAAGACTCGCCATCATCATCCGCCGGCCACTGCCGACAAATCGAAAAAATAGTCGAAGAGAATAGGAAAGGGGTGAAAAGGAGTATAATAAGAACGCTTATAAACCATGCAAACACAGTCTTAACTCAAACACTGTCATACCATGGAAACTACAGACATGTACGTAAAGAGAGGACGAGAAAAGAAAAAAAAAAAAAAGTGGGTTAGTTTATGCTACGAGCTACATCCAAGTTCTTGTTAGTCGAATTTTTTTTTATTGCTGGCATGTCACAAGCTGGCATTAATCGTCAACAGACTCAAACCTCGACTATCACCCCCAGAGCTCCTGTTGCTAATTGTTTTATTATTTTAAACGACGTTAATATTTTTAAAATGCCTATCTAAACGGTTTTTAAACATATTAACGCTGGTAGAGTTCACGATGGACGCGGGAAGATTATTCGATTTATCAATTACTTTAAACGTAAAAATGTTTTTAGCGATGTTAGTAATGAAACGTCTACCACGTAATTTAAATCCGTTATTACGAGTATTGCTATTATCGAAAATGAACAATTTGTCAAAATTTAGGTTATCGATTTTATTAACGATTTTGAAAACTTCAATAATTTCCTAGTCTCGAGTGAATGCAAGTCTAACTCTTTAATCCTATCTTCGTAAGACTTGTTGCGTAGTGACGGAATTAGTTTCGTGGCGCGTCGCTGAACCTTTTCCAACCTATCAATATCGTCACACAAATACGGGCACCAAAACTGAACGGCGTATTCTAAGTGAGGCCTGACTAGGGACTTGTAAAGGGGCAATATATGTACGAGGTGCGATCCAAAAGTTCCTGGACTGGCAGCGTGGAGCGCTAACAGGCCGTAGTACGGACTTCGGCCACTAGATAGCGCTAAACAGCTTTATCGTGAAGCAGTGTGCCAAGTGACACAGTGATACACGCACGCATTTTTTTTTCACGAGCGTTTTTGTGCGTTAGTGTTAGTGGTTTTATGCGATTTTTGGAGAAGAGAAATGGCAGACTTGAAGGAGCAGCGCATAAAGTTTTGCTTCAAACTCGGCAAAACCGCGTCGGAGACCCACGAAATGCTAACCCTTTAAGGACTGAAGGTACAAATTGCTAACGTTTTAAATACAAGCATTCATAACTTAACCCTACAAAAAATTCAGGGCGTAAAGGGTTAAACAAGCATTTGGTGATGACGCCATGGGCAGAAGCCAGACTTTCGAGTGGCTCTCGCGGTTCAAACGTTGGTTGAGGATTCCGAACGTTCTGGTCGGCCCTCAACCAGCAGAACCGACGAAAATGTTGAAAGAGTACGTCAGGCCATCCATAAGGACCGTCGGCGAACGATTAATGACATCTGCAGCATCGTTGGCCTATCGTTTAGTTCATGCCAACGCATTCTCACGGAGGAACTCGACATGAGGCGGATCGCTGCCAAATTCGCTCTGTCTGTGCAGCAGTTTTTGGCCAAAAACAACATGGCAATGGTCCCCCACCCCCCTACTCCCCCGACCTAGCCCCCTGTGACTTCTTCCTGTTCCCCAAGATGAAGATCCGGCTGAAGGGGCGACGATTTGACGACATCGAGGAGATTCAGGCGGAATCGCACGAGGTGCTGAACAACATCCCCAAAATGGAGTTCCAGAGGTGTTTCCAGCAGTGGGAAAATCGCTGGGCCCGCTGTATCAACTCCGAAGGGGACAGCAGCAATTAGTAGTGATGCACCGGAGCTCCGGCTCCGGCTCTGGCCGAGCAGGAGTTCCGGCCATTTTAGAAAACCTCCTGCTCCGGCCGGAGGTCTCACTAAACTCCGGCCTCTGGCCGGAGGTGCCAAGTACACTAAACTCAATTCTGACAACTTTTAGTTTTAATTCTATAAAACTATAAAACCATTTCTGCAACTATCCGAATATTTCAGTTCTCAGTGACTGTAATAATAATTTATTTTATGAGTGATCAGTGATTGTATTAATAATTGATTTGATATAGGCTACTTTACTCAGCATTCAGCAAGACCTCATAAGTTTCATAACCTGAGGATATTCTGTTCAATGGGAATTTTTAGAGAAATTAGCACACACAAAGCATAGAAAGTCGACTTTTATAAAGTTTAAGTTATTAAAGACTTAATAATTTAAAATAGCAGGACTATAATATATAAACCCTAAATAGATGAGATGATGGAAAACACACACACACACACACACACACACACACACACACATAAATACTGAAATAAACCAATTGGCCAGAACCTCCGGCCGGAGGAAAAAACACTAGGCCGGAGGAAAAAACTAAGCCGGAGGTTCCGGCCAAAATCTGCCTCCGGTGCATTACTAGTAATTAGAACCTAAGGTAAGCCTACATTTTTTTGTCGGTACAGTCCGGGAACTTTTGGATCGCACCTCGTATATTCTTCGATTTAAATTCGAAATTACGCGTTATGAAGTCTAACATCCTATTAGCTTTGGCGCAAGACTCCAGGCACAGGTTCCTAACTTTTAAATCCTTAGATACGCGTACGCCTAAATCTACTTCCTCGTCAACGCTCGATAACACACTCTTGTCCATCGTGTACGTGTAATTATTGTTACGAGAACCTATATGCAAAACTTTATATTTGTCTACGTTAAATTGCATCTGCCACTTATCCGTCCACTCCATAATCCTATTTACATCGTCTTGGAGCCTATTTCTATCATCCACGTTAACAACTTTACCCCCTATTTTAGTATCGTCCGCGAATTTTGACACGTTACTGGTCAAACCTACATCTATGTCGTTAATGTAGATTACGAATAGCATTGAGCCTAACACTGAACCCTGAGGAACACCGCTACCTACATCCGGCCACCCCGATTCCCTACCATTAACGACGACCCTCTCTTTCCTAGCACGAAGCCATTCCTCTAACCAGTTAGCTACCGGGCCGCGTATACCGTGTGCTTTAACCTTCGCAATTAATCTTCTATGCGGAACTGTATCGAACGCTTTTTTAAAGTCGACATAAATAACGTCAGCCGCTCTATGCCTATCGTATTCGCGCACTATTTCGTTATAAAACTCTTAACAAATTAATTAAATAAGAATCATGGCGTCGAAACCCATGCTGACTATTATTAATCAAATCGCGACTTTCTAAGTGATCGACGATACGATCCCTAACTACGGATTCCAAACGTTTGCCGACAATTGACGTTAAACTAATAGGCCTATAATTGCTAGCTACTGTGCGATTGCTTTTTTTAAAAATGGGCGTAATGTTAGCTAATTTGAAGTCTTTAGGAATAATCCCCGCATCCAATGACTTTCAAATGTCTAGGATAAAGCGCGTCAGGGCCTGGAGCATTGCTAACTTTTAGCTTATCGATATAATGCGTAATCTCACCCTCATAAACAATTATTTCATTCCAAATAGTCTCGCTACTAAATGAAGCGATACCGTTCACGTCGGGGAAATTATTTACGTCTTCTACGGTAAGAACTGTCGCAAAAAAGTTGTTAAAAATACCCGCCATCGCCTGAGCGTCGGAAGCCAAAGCGCCGTTAGCGTCCACTAGAGGGCCTATATTATCTTTTATCGGCTTAAGATTATTGACGTAGTCAAAACACTTTTACGGATTATGTTTACTATCCGCAGCTACAAGTATCTGAAAATTATGCTTAGCATTCCTAACATCTTTTAACCTGATGTCTAAGCTCGATATATCTATTGAAGTTAGCCAAGGTGCCATTGCGCTTATTAACTTTATACGCTCTGTTACGCTCGTTTATGAACTCGCCTATTTCCCTAGTCTACCATGATTTCTAGCGCGCTTGTGCCTACGCGCAATAAACTCCCTTTCGATATTCAATAAACTCTTGAAACGCCTCCCAATGAAAATTTGCGTCATTACCCATAAATAAATCATCCCAGTCCATTACTCTCATCCTGTCCGCAAAACTATCAAAATTAGTCCTACGAAAATCAGGGACTTCTATTACGTTACTATCCTTACTGTTTTCTATCAATAGCTTAAACCTAATAATTTGATGATCATTTTACATCCCAAACTCTCGCCTACTTCCAAACGTTCGACTATATTTTCGTCGTTCGTTATCACCACGTCTAAAATATTGTTGGTTCGGTAACCAGAAGATAATCGAGATTTTTATCATGATTATTATTATTTTTCTTTTGGGAGATCAGAGGAATACTTGTATGAGAGAGGGTTGAATGTTAGAATGGGGATTTGTGTGGGGCTAGGGATGTATTGGGGGAAGCTTTTGCTATGACTATCCTATTTAATATTTAAGGGAATAGAGGTTAGATTTGTTTGTGGGGTGACATGTTGCTCTTTCTGGTGGGGCCATCCCTCTTGGGACAATTTGTAGCTTGTAAATAGTGTATGTTCTTAGCTTATGTTATGTAGGTTACTTTGGTAGCTCTGTAAATAATTGTATGTTAATTAGGTGACTTGAGACTGACATTTTGCATGACTTGAATAACCTTGATAGGCCCGAGTGGCTTCATGTTTTCCAAATGATATGTAATGTAATTTAATTCTTGTAGTGAAGGATTTTCCTGGTATTGCTCTAGCCCATGCAATGCTAGAGTTTGGGAAAGACAAGCTGGAGTAAATGAGAAACGGCCCGAGTGAGACTAGAGCTAAGCAGACAGCCACATAAAAAGAAGGAAAACTAAGTTGTGAAAAACCAACATGTAGACTATTGAGACAATTTATCTTTTTCTTGTATTACTTTCGGGTACTGCAAATTGTTGTTTTCACAGTATTACTTTTGTTTTGAAGTCGAGGCTTACTAGTCTTTTAAACTCTAGTCAGAGAATTTCTGGAGAATTTGTTTTGTCTAATTTTTATACAAATAATTTGTTCTGTTTAAAAATGTTGCACAAATTACATTTTTAAAGATATAATGTACGCTTCGTTTTGATCTGTTGATGCTGGTGTAATCATAATGAAGAGACGTGTTCAGTGTCAATTACCGTTTTGTTCAATGTTGGTATATTTTCGATAATTGTAGCATTTGTATAGAAGTAAAAACAGTTAGCTTAGTGAAATTAAGTTACTGTCTGGACGTTAATGTGAGTTAATCGATGCGAGTGTTTTATAAGCATTTGACCACTCCAGTTTAGTTCGTATGCTTAAAATTAAAGAAACTTGTAAAATAAACAAAAAGTGAAGACAAAGGCAGCTGTATGAGAGGTGGAGACTTTCTATAATACTTCTATATTTTTATGAAAATTCCTAAATTTCCCTTACATTTCTTATGAAAATTTCGTATATTTTAATTTCCAAAATTGGCTCTGACCCCTGATATTAAGGCTTTTTAAAATGGAAACTACCTCGTGTAATAAATTTCAAGCAAACTTCAAGTGTTGTAGAATTAAAAGGAAATTGTCCCCCGAATGTTGCAATATTTTTTTCTTATTTCTAGATATTGAAATATGAAGTAGAAAATAATGAAGTGAACTCGACAGCTTTTGTGATCGGACCTTCACCTTTGACAGCTAAATACGTATTTAGAATCCATGCTCCAAATGATCCAGGATCTTGGTATTTCAAGAGAAATTCCTCTACAAATTCGTCGTTGCCACCAGACATTGAAATGGCTACTTTCAAAAGGAAAATTCTCCATTCTTTGCTTAGGTAAATTGGGTTTAGTGAATACAATATAATAATGTTTAAGGCTGTTTAACCTCATTCGTAACGCCTGTAAAGATCATGTGACGAAACGGACCAACTACAGGAATTAGGGAGATGTGAAGCATCTATGCGTCACTGCATCAACTGAACGTAGAGGGCAGTCCCCCATCAAACTACTGAGCAGACCCAGCGTCGCTCAACCTCGTGGATGCTAGTGCCTCCGAACTTGTCACAGCTTTTAACAAAGATTGACGACTATTTCTCATCTTCGAAGCGCATTTCTATACCATTACAGTACTAAATGCACGAAGAGTGGAAAAGTTTACTTTTTCAGTAATCTGGGCCACATCGTGTTCCTGTTAGGCCTAGATCAGTGAGGTTGGGTCGTCAGTAGTTAGATGTGTAACCGTCTTCTACGTTCAGATGATGATTAGATTACACGTAAATTTGTAGGTCCCCTCCGTCAGAAGAACCTTAGAAATGTTACGAAGTACGTTCGGTAATCACAAACAATTTACATCGATCACGAGTTGCCATCACTGAGGTGGATCTTCGCTGGAAAGAAAGTTCAGTATTATAAGTTTGTCATTTTTATTTTTCAGGTCCTTTGCCAGTAGCGAAGACTTGACAACCTTCACAAATTCCTCCTTTGTTCCCACCAAACTTTGGACTTTGTTTGAGAAAGAGGAGGAACAGTTCGGCTTCGAGACAAAAAAGGAAAGTCCTCCTTCAGGAACCGCTATTATTCCTCGCCGTGAATTCAAAATCGCCCCGAGAGCAAAGATTATCGAAGTGTTTTTGAGAGAGAAAGAACCCGCCTTAACAAACTCTCTCACAGAAATGATTCTCACCCCGTGTGTCGGTGTCTACGATAAATCGGAAAGAGACGCGGCCCTCGTGTCGAATAAAGTGAACGGAGGAGGGGCCAAAGCATGTTTGTTTTCCGGATCGAATAATATTTTTAATTCTAATAATAACGATCCTTGCGAAGAGGAAAAATCATCATTAGGAGTCAGGTTCTTAAAGGATCTAAATGCGGCCGAAATGGAAATCAAGGATAACGGATCATTTTTAGTTCCTTTGCCACCGATTCCTTGTTGTAGCGACACACTGCCATCGTTATCGCCTCAGAAAAATTGTAGTAGTACGCCTGTGTTTCCAAAGACTCCGTATCACTCTGCTGATTCCGATATAATGATTGAAACTCCAGTTGTGTCAAACACTGTGTCCACTCCGTCTCCTGTGAAAGGATTGGCCCAAAGTATCACGGAATTTGCTTTCACACCCAATAATTTAATTGAAAAACGCCATTGTACGTGGTACCAAATAGAGAACTCTATTAACGGGTTTAAAGATGTTTATTTGGCGAGAAACAGCTGATAGGTTTTGAGGTCATATCTGATATTCATCATTACTGAGGACCATCTCATAATATTGTTATGGTACAATTTTACTTTTTTAGAAATTCTAATGATTAATTATTTTACTTCCTACTGTTTAAGGGTAGTTTATAAATGGAGACTTAATATAATGTTTTTCAGAGGTTACGGAAATAATTAAATTACTTTGCGTGATTTAATATTTAGTTTAAGATCTTTTATATTACATGCAGTTGCATACGTACGTGCATAGAGTTTCTGGAAAAAATTCGCCGAGAAGCAAAATTGCTGAAAGACAAAATTCTAATCAGTAAAGATTGGGTTTTGGTTTTGAAATTTTATCCGTCACAAAAGTGACTAAAATATTTAAAAAAAAATTTTTTTTTTTTTTTTTTTTTAGTAGTAGTAGTAGTTTCAAAGCGAATTTATTCCAAAGCTTATACATACATACTATGAAAACCCATCCTGTAAATGATGATTGATTGACGTGGCATTTTTTTTTTATGCAGGAAAGAGTGCCAAGGGTGAATGTCACCCCCCCCAATGGAAGAAAGTCAAAATTAAAATCCAAAATTTTTCGAGATGCCTGAACGTAACCGCGTTTATAAGATTGGAGGTTATAGAAAAGGGGAAAGATGGATTGAGGAAGATTGGTCCAGAGTTAAACGGGTGTTGAATAGGTGAAATATTGGGGAATACCTATTAACCCTTACATTAGAGAGTTGTCCAGAAAAAAAATGAGTGAAAGTCTTGTACTGCGTGTTTTCCTTAAAGAAGGCGTCTTGCATTAGTTCAGAAGATCACTGTTCGTTATAATAGCGATAGTAAAGAATGAGGTATGGAAGACAGTAACAGGCGGGGAATTGATGAGACGAACAGCCTGCGAGTACATCCGGTCAAGTAGAGCTGTGTGGGTTGAGCCACCCAACACATAAGAAGCGTATAAGACCCTTGCACAGAAAGAGCAACTAAGTTGGGTTGAAGAAACTGCGGAGCTGGTACAGCACACTTAACCTCTTGAAAGCTGTGTTTTAAACCTTAAAAGCTACGTTTCTTTCCAAGAAAGATCGTGAGAAAAGGAAACTCCAAGAATGTTAAGAGAAGAAGAATGATTGAGTTGAGTATTGTATTGTTGAAGTTAAGGGGATAGTCGTGTGGAAGATTGTGACGAGTAGAGAGAGATGAGGAGCCCGAGTTTTTGAGGCACTGGAAAAAACAAATTTTTCTCTGCCCCAATGAGAAAAATTAGAGGTCGGGTGCATCATAGCCGTTCCACGCAAATTATGATGTAACTGTTGAGAGGGACGCTTTGTGAAGCGGGTGCAATCATCAGCATAAGAGTGGATAGGACAGGAAGTGCGACGTAAAAAATTAATAAATAAAAGGAAGAGGATGACAGGACAGAGCCTTGAGGAACACCACTATTAGCTTTTTGAGAAAATCAGTGGCCATCTACAACCGCAGCTATAGATCGTCCAGAGAGGGAAGCGGAGATTAAGGCACAAATAGTACAAACTTTTTTTAACCGATTGTAGAAGCGAGAATTTTCACACCTAATGAAATGTATGATGGGTAATTGTTGAATTAAGGGAATGAAGCGACTGTAAGATTTTGATTTATTAGAAGTAAGCTTTCAACCTATTCTCAGATCATGCGCGAGTGAAGTGTACTGGAGTCTTGGTATAGGCTGAAAGCTTGTCCTAATAAAGCTATTTCTTATTGCATTTTAATTCCCATACAATAAAGTTTTGAAGGTCGGATCCAGATACGTGAATTGCGATGATTAACTCGTATATTGATTGTGAAGACATTGTATGTCGCGACGGGAAAATGCCTTACCCGCTTTAGAAATGACCACACAGGACTTACCCATGAGTATTTAATGAAGGGGAGCCCTCGACTCTTACCATAATGACTCGCTGGTCGAGTGTCTCAGTCTCGGAGACTCGCTGCGGCGTCCTCTCTCGGTGGATGGACCGAAAGGAGGATGGTTCTTCTTTCTCTCTGGTGCTCGGGGAAAGGGCGTGTTAGCCAGCAGGATTTTTGAGTATGTTGGAGGAGGGTGGCTCCCTATATATCATGCAATTTTAACACTCATTTTTCACCTTATTCCCATTTGAACTTCATTTCATTTATTCGTTTCATGTCATTTATTCGTCGTTTCATTTGTTTTTTATCGTGATTTTATATTTACATTTGTAATTTATATAATAAAGTAATGGTGGGGTTCGTTAACCACCTTCATATTGTCTAAGATCATGTGACGGAGGGGACTTAGAGCTTTACGTGGAATCCGAACCTCGGGGCCCCTACTTTATTTGAACGCGGAGGACGGTCCCCGATCCAACTACTAACCAGACCCAATGTCGCTTAACTTTGCTAACCGACTGGAAGCAATGTTACGACAGCCGCAACGTAGCGCGTAATTTATATATTCTTTTATGAACGTCTCTCGTATACTTTAATAATGAAATACATTCTGATTGTAGAATAATAAGACATTGTTAATTTGGCGTTAATGACCTCTATGTTGCAATGCCACAGATTACACCTAATCAATCAATCAATCAATTTGCGGACCATCATTAAGCTCCACCCATTAGATAGACGGTGTACGAGTCGCGAGGTTGGAAGACTTCCGATATGTAAACAGGTTTTGTGGGAGTAATAAGGAAAAGATTTCTTCAATCAACTTAAAGGATTAAGAGACTAAATTTAGCTGCACTGGTAGGGTGAAACTTTGGCTTTTTTTTTAATGCAGGAAGGAGGGACCAAGGGCGAATGCCCGCAAAAGCGCCCCTACCCCCCATACAAGAAGAGAGCCAAAATCAAGGTCCAGGGTTTTGGAGATGCCTAGATACTGCGTTTGAAACTGGAGGTCATAGACGGGGGAAAGATGGATTGAGGAAGATTGTTCCAGAGTTCACCGGTTGAGTAGATGAAAGATTGAAAATATCGATTAACCCTTGCGTTAGAGTTGGACAGAAAAGGAATGGGGAAGTGTCGAAAGTCTGGTGCTGCCTGCTCTCCTTAAATGAGGAGGAATGCATTTAGATTTCAGAGTAGTAGTGTCTGTTATAATAGCAAGAGTAAAAAGAGTGAGGCAACATTTCGGCGAAGAGAGAGGGACTGAAGACAGTCGGTAAGCGGCGCGGAATTGATGAGACGTAAAGCCTTTGATTCTACCCGGTGAAGTAGGGCTGTGTGGGTTGAGCCAACCCATACATAAGAAGCATACTCCATACAGGGGCGGACAAGAACCCTGTATAGAGAGAGCAACTGAGAGGGGTTGAAGAAACTGCCGAGACGGTACAGCACACCTAATCTTTCAGAAACTGTTTTAGAAAGTGTATATATGTGATCTTTCCAGGAAAGATCACGAGAAAAGGAAACGCCAAGAATGTTAAGAGAAGAGGAAGGGTTGAATTGTGTGGTATTGAATGTAAGGGGATAGTTGTGTGGAAGATTGTGACGAGTAGACAGATGGAGGAACTGAGTTTTTGAGGCATTGAAAGCCACAAGGTTTTCTCTGCCCCAACCAGAAATAGCAGAAAGATCAGATGTCAGGTGTTCCATAGCCGTCTTAGGCGAATCGTGAAATGACTGTTCAGAGGGACGCTTTGTGAAGCGGGTGGAGGAGTGAATAGGACAGGAAGTGGGAATTAAAAGATCATTAATAAATAAAAGGAAAAGAGTGGGTAACAGGACAGAACCCTGAGGAATACCACTGTTGATTGCTTTAGGAGAACAGTGGCCATTTACAACCGCAGCTCTAGATCGGCTAGAAAGGAAATTAGAGATGAAGGTACAGATAGAAGGATAGAAACCGAAGGACAGTTTCGAAATTAAAGGTTTGTGCTTGACTCTATCAAAAGCTTTCGATATATCTTGCGCAATAGCAAAAGTTTGACCGAAGTCCCGAAAGGAGGATGACCAAGAGTCAGAGACATGCAAGAAGATCGCCAGTCGAGTGTCCCTTGCGGAACCCATGCTGACAATCTCAAAGAAGATTGTGGTGTTTAAGACCCCCCCCCCCCCCCCCCAAACCAACAACAACAACTACTACGAAGTAACATTATTTCAGTATTCTGTTCATAGTTTAATACATTAAACATTTAATGTAAATCATAGTGTATACAGTTTACACGAATTCGTAGCGTTCTATTTAACAATACACAAAGCAAATCCTGGTCATAACGTATTAAATCAAATCGATGCCAGGAACAGACCAGAAACCAATTTTTAGTGTACAGTCTAGGGGCGGTCGAAACATATCAAAAATCGAGTTTCTCCAATTCCACAGTATGCACGTAGTTGGAAATGATTATCTCAACATCTTGTAAAAAAAAAAAAAAAAAAAAAAATGAGTATATGCGACCCCCCTTACCCCTTCCATAGCATCCCCCCATTTTACTCTCTCCACAGATATAAACCCCGAATGTGACAATCATGCATTATATTAAGTCTTATTAAGTAGATTAGATTAATTTGGATATATTATTTAGATAAATTACATAGATTAGATGAATTATATAAATTATTGTCACGTTTTTTTGTTTAGTTTCAGATTGTTTATGATTGAATGAGTTATATTACATTCAGATTGAATGATTCAATTGCTAGAATTTAACAATTAGTTTCTTGTTATTAATGCTACTAGGCCTAAATAAGTGAAATCATGGCGACAAGAAGCAAAACGCACAATTCAACATTTGGTCACCCTGCAGAATTTCCACCTTCGATGACTTCTTCAAAGGCTGACGTATTCAGGCATTATTTATTGGTAAGAAAACGACAAGAACTGATTTCGAAAGGTTCTAGAACAGCAAAAGAACGTTACAGAATTGTCACCAAAGATGTGGAAGCCATTTGGGAGAAGTTTTCTTTTCCACATATAGGATTTGAAGGAATAGCTATAAAAGTTGAACGATTGATAGAATCTGCAGCAAAGCTAAATAAAGTACCATTAAAACAAAGAAACAACAGTTTTCAGCAGAAGGTGGAGACATTCGATGAAATGTTTAATATTTGCACTTGTACTTGTTACGATAAAAAAATCAGTCGAACGGATTGCAGATGTGATATTAGAGTTCCAATGATTGAGTGGGAGTCTTTTGTGGGGCAGAAACAAAGAAAAAACCAACTAGGACCAATCGACAGAGTAACGACTTCCGCAAGAAAAAGGACTCACGATAGAGTTAAAGGATTAGAAAGAAGAGCCAAGATAAGCCTAGATATGAATGTCGCCTCAACAGCAAACTGGACCCTTTACTTATTATGGAAGATGAGAGCATGGAAATTGATGATGACAGCGACGATATTGACTTTGTTCCGGATTTTGAGCTGAGAAAACCATCAGAACAGAATTATTTATGATAACTGTGATAGCGTGGGGGTAGACACCCCAGTTAGGTTACTTAGGTTCTAGCAAACAATCAAAAGCACTTACCGGTGCGTTGAATTAGGTATTCCTTGAAGCCTACCGTTTTATTCCTGTGTCCCACAAACAGCTTACCTAACTCTCTCTTACATTACCAATTTAGAAGCTATAGACATTACCCCTAACTATACTTAAGTACGAACAACTTCCTACCCGATTTGTCACCCTAGAAACATCACCTAATTATACTCAGCACCAAAGATTAGGTCAGATAGGAAAAACATGTCTAGGCCAGACCAAAGCAATACGAACAGCCGCGTTGGTTCGTTTATGACTTGCTCTTGCCATTCAGCTTAGATTTAGTGATATTTACCCTTTAGTGACTTTTAGACTAATACATATATATATATATATATATACATACACGTCACCTCACTCCTCCCCTACAAGTTTAGTCTGTCAGGGGGATGAGGGACCCTAGACGACCTGCGGAGCGGGTTGATGTAGTAGGATTAGGTGCAACCTGTATAGGCGGGCAAGTTGAACCATTTTCCGGAGGATCAGTTCTCTCTTCCGGAAGACTCTGGTCCTTCTGCACTTCACGTTCCATATCTGGTCCTGATGGCGTTTAATAGAACGACCATCTTCTAGTTGGCACTTGAAGGAAACAGGGCCCGTTCTCTCCTGCACAGTTGCAGGAACCCATTTTGGTCCAGCCCCATAGTTGCGAATCACAACTGGATCATTAGGTTTCGCTTCTAGAACTCTCCCTCTTTTAGTGTCGTGGTACAACTTCTGTTTTTCCTGATGGCGTAAAACTCGTTGTTGTAACGTTTCGTTTGGACGTAACAAATCGAAACTGAACGAATTCCCCGGCCAATCAGAAGTTTAGAGGGAGACACCCCAGTGTGGTGTTATTCGATATTTAAACAAAAATTTATCCAACACCACTTGCATTTCCTCCCCACGAGAATGACGCAAGGCCGACTTGAAAGTACGGACCATGTTTTCCGCGAGACCGTTAGTAGACGGGTGGAAAACACTAGACCGGACATGTCTAATGCCATTTAGGTGGACGAAGGAACGAAATTCCTCACTGGTAAAACAAGTACCATTGTCGGAAACCAGGACTACGGGTAAACCCATCGAGCGAAAACTGAACGGAGTAAGCGAATAGTAACACCCGAAGTCGTGGAAGTGGTTGGAAAAATTTCCACCCACTTAGAGTAGGCGTCCACAATGACTAGGAAATAAGTATTATTTATAGGACCTGCATAGTCAACATGGATCCTATGCCACGGTATAGTAGGCCATTCCCAAGGATGAAGTGGACTTTTCCTTGGGAGATCTCTGTTCTCTAGGCAGCTTTGACAGGAACGAACCAATGATTCGAGTTCTCCATCTAAACCAGGCCACCAGAAATAAGCTCTCGCCAGCTCTTCATTTTTGTTGCGCCCATGTGTTCAGCGTGAAGTTCCTTCACTAAATTCGACCTGCCTTTATTTGGAATAATCACTCTGTGGCCCCATAAGAGACAGCCATTTTGAATAGAGAGGCCAGACTGACGCTGATAAAAAGGCTGTAATTCACTCTCAACCTTAGTAGGCCAACCAACTGAGCAGAAATGGATGACCCTAGACAGAATAGGGTCTGTTTTGTCCACTGCTCTATTTGTACTGCAGATACTGGAGTGGATTCCAAAAACTCCACCAAGTGAACCCATTCTGTAGGTATAGGTACCAATCATTTGGATTTTCTAAGGGCAACCTACTTAGCGCATCAGCCGTACCTAGAAGTTTACCTGACCGATGTACTAAGTCAAATTTATAGGCTTGTAGAATCAGTGCCCATCGTTGAATCCTACCTGAGGCCATAACTGGAATATTTTTATTAGGTGAAAATAAACCTAAAAGAGGCTTATGGTCAGTAATTAGTTTAAATTCATGACCCCATAGATAGAAATGAAATTTTTTTACTGCAAATACTAAGGCTAATGCTTCACGTTCCACTTGTGCATATCGTCTTTCCGTCTCAGTTAGTGTTCTAGAAGCAAAACAGATAGGCCTATCTACACCATCAATGTGGTGAGATAACACTGCCCCAATTCCATAAGAACTGCTGTCTGCTGAAACTACGAGAGGAAGTTTAGGATCATAATGCACTAGGAGAGGACTTTAGAAGTACGTCCTTGGAAGCCTCAAATGCTTCCTTTTGAGTTTTCTCCCATCTCCACTGTTCCCAGATCGTAATAGCTTATTTAGGGGTTCAAGGAAAGTCGATGCATTAGGCAAAAATTTCCTATAAAAGTTTAGGAGACCTAAATAAGCTTGTAACTGTGTGATGTTTTGTGGAGGTGGTGCCTTTTCTATTGCTTCTAGTTTATCCACCGTTGGATGAATGCCTGAGGCATCTATGCGGAACCCTAAATATGAAACCTCGTTAGTGACCCATGAACACTTTTCTCTCTTTAGCTTAAGTCCAGCATCCCGGAGTCTTTTTAGAACCGTGGTTAATCTAGTTAGGTGTTCTTTTTTAGTCGAACCTGAAATGAGGACATCATCTAGAAAGCAAAGTACCCCTGGAATGTGACCTAGAACTTGGTCCATTGTCCTCTGAAAAATACCCGGAGCCGATGCTATTCCATAGCATAGCATAGCCTATGTATTATAGCCTCGGTGCGTATTTATGATAGTTAATTCTTTAGAGTTTTCATCTAAACTTAGTTGAGCATAGGCTTGGGACATATCGAGTTTTGTGAAATATTTACCCAGCAAGAGAGCTAAATAATTCATCAGGCTTGGGTATAGGATAGCAATCTAGAAGGACGGCTCTATTTGCTGTTAAACGGTAATCCCCACATAACCGCACGGACTTGTCCGGTTTTAGTACAGGAACTACTGGGGCAGCCCACTTAGCGTGTGTGACTGGTTCAATAATTTTATCTTTTAGCAGCCTGTCAATTTCTAAATCCACCTTCTCCCGCAGTGCATGCGCAATTGAACGAGCCTTACAAAATTTCGGAGTTACATTAGGTCTACTTCTATGCAGACCTGATGGCCCTTTAGGTTGCCTACTTCAGGCCCAAAAATAGAAGAACTCCCTCAACAATGAGTCTATGTCAGATGGATATGAGAGTGTATGCACATCTGCCTGACCCCTTGGCAAGATTTTGTCAATTGGCATTTTCAAAGCATCAATCCAATCACGGCCTAGTAGAGTAGGCCCTTGCTCATCCACCACTAAAAGGGTTAAGGGATGAGACAAAGTTTTCTGGTTGAGTGTAACTGTGACGTATGCTTCTCCACAAATAGGTATTTGTATGTCCATATTTTTTTAAAATCGTTTTAGATGCATGTAGTTTAGGTGTGTTTTTGAAAATCTTATCAAAAACTACCTTGGACATGACCGTCCGGGCAGCACCCGTATCCAATTCTAGAGGAACTGTAATTCCATTTAGGCCTACCTCTACAATATATGGGCCTGTATTTTTCCCACTTTGCTGCTCATAGAATAGGTACTCCACTCCAATGTTCGAAGTATTTCCCCTTTGAGGATTTATACTAGAAATGTTAAAATTAGAATTTTCACCCTTTGTTTTCTTTGAAAAACACACTTTAGCTATGTGGCCTATTTTACTACAGTTTCGGCAAACTGCTTCTTTAAAAGGGCAATCTTTCTTCCAATGGTGTTTTCCACACCCTGTACATGGCTTGGAAGGCTTAGTAGAATTAGTAGCTTAGTCGTATTCGCCTCCCTTTTATTTGCCTGTCTAGTAGGCTCGTTAGTCTGCCAGGCCTCGAAGATTTAAAGCTATTTACGTGTTGGGCTTTACTACTATGATTGCCAAAAGCTCTAACATCTTTAGCAGCTGCTTCTCTAGCCGTAGCTATTTCTACAGCCTGACTAAAAGTTAGGTCCTGTATGGCTAATAGGGCTCTCTGGGTAGACTCCTCTTTGAGACCCATTACAAACCTATCTCTTAGCATTTCATCTAATTTGTCCCCAAATTTACACGTACGGCTATAGCTTTTTATTCCTGCAACAAACTCTGCAATGCTTTCATTTCCCGTCTGATGCCTTGAATAAAATTTGAAACGTTCATAGATGAGAACTACTCGGGGTTTGTAGTGATCGGTTAGGGCCTGTACAAATTCATTATAGGTGCAAGTTTCCGGTGCTTTAGGAGAAACTAGGTCCATAACTAAACCAAACGTTTTAGGGCCTATTATAGTTAAAAAGGTAGGTACTTTCTTAGCATCCGGAATGGAATTTGCCTCGAAAAACAACCTCACCCTAGTGGCATAAGCTTCGAAGTCCTCCCCATTGTCTTCGTAGGGGCTTATATGGCCAATCACCGACATGCTAGAGCAAAACCGAATTTAGCCCAAATCACGTGAAGTAGGTTAGGTTAGGTTAGGTTAGGTTTAAATTTGGTCTAGTTACTCCCCAGTTAGGGCTGAATAGTGAATTTTATTAGAGTTAGGGCTGAGTAGTAATTAGTTTTAGAGTTAGGACTGAGTAGGAATTAGTTTTAGAGTTAGGGCTGAGTAGTAATTAGTTTTAGAGTTAGGGCTGAGTAGGAATTAGTTTTAGAGTTAGGGCTGAGTAGGAATTAGTTTTAGAGTTAGGGCTGAGTAGGAATTAGTTTTAGAGTTAGGGCTGAGTAGGAATTAGTTTTAGAGTTAGGGCTGAGTAGGAATTAGTTTTAGAGTTAGGGCTGAGTAGGAATTAGTTTTAGAGTTAGGGCTGAGTAGGAATTAGTTTTAGAGTTAGGGCTGAGTAGGAATTAGTTTTAGAGTTAGGGCGGCGGAACCTACGCTATAGTACGGTAGCTTACCCACAAACACCAAATCGGACGACCCACTAGGCTACATCCAATTTTCCAAACAACCACTTGAACCCAATAAGCCAAATTTAACCCAATGAACAAAATTTAACCAAATGAGCCAAATCCCATCCTCGTCGCCAAATGTGATAGCGTGGGGTAGACACCCCAGTTAGGTTACTTAGGTTCTAGCAAACAATCAAAAGTACTTACCGGTGCGTTGAATTAGGTATTCCTTGAAGCCTACCGTTTTATTCCTGTGTCCCACAAACAGCCTACCTAACTCTCTCTTACATTACCAATTTAGAAGCTATAGACATTACCCCTAACTATACTTAAGTACGAACAACTTCCTACCCGATTTGTCACCCTAGAAACATCACCTAATTATACTCAGCACCAAAGATTAGGTCAGATAGGAAAAAACATGTCTAGGCCAGACCAAAGCAATACGAACAGCCGCGTTGGTTCGTTTATGACTTGCTCTTGCCATTCAGCTTAGATTTAGTGATATTTACCCTTTAGTGACTTTTAGACTATATACATATATATACATACACGTCACCTCAATAACTTAACAATAACAACAGATAGATACCATGTAAGTTACAGAGCTACTGCAGCTATAGTAAATGCAGCTTTGAAGGATATGGGAATATTAGACGAAACCAATATGTTGGATAGGAAAAAAGTGGAAAGAGAGAGAATACGTGTGGGTAAAAAGAACATAATCAAAGTGAAATCAGAGAACACAGATTGAAGGCATTGGATTTGATGGTAGAAAAGAACAAACTAAGACAAAGAAGGGAATGGAGTACGAAGAACATTATGTAATAGTCAAAGAACCTGGTGATGTTTACATGGATCATATAGCTCCAGATAACGGGACTGCTTGTTGTATTGCAGATGAAATAACTTTTATAGCTGATTCTAATAGCAAAGAATCCCTCAAAGCTTTGCTATGCGATGGCACCCCAGTGAACACTGGCAGGATTGGCGGAGTGCTAAAATTGATTGAATTATATCTGGACAGGCCGGTACAATGGCTGATTTGCCTTTTGCATGCAAACGAACTGCCCTTCAGGCACGTATTTGAAGCAATTGATGGAAAAACTTCGGACCCAAACACCTTCAAAGGTTCTCTTGAAAATAAACTCCGAGAGGATTTGACCAAACTGGATATAGTTGATTATACCCCTGTAGAGGGCAACATTAAAGAAGTTTCGGCCGATATTGTTAAAAGTTTCAGCAGTGACCAAAAATATATGTATGAAATGTGCATTAGCATACAATCTGGACGCATCTCGCAAGCGTTAGCCACCAGATCCCCAGGTGCCTTCCATCATGCAAGATGGCTAACACGAGCAAAGAGGATCCTGCGCTTGTGTGTCTCTACACGGAATCCAGACAAAAACATCCAAGACCTAGTAAAAATTATAATGCTGGTTTACGCTCCAGGCTGGTTTTGGATAAAGTCTCATCCAAAGGCAAATGAGGGAGCATCTAATTTTTGGTATATCATGCACTTGCTTAAAGGCTTAGATAAAAAGCATCGGATGATTATGGAGCGTGTCCTCAGAAATAACGCCTATTTTGCCCACCCAGAGAATATCTTACTCTCAATGATAACAGACACAAGAAGAGAGGTCAGAGAGCTGGCTCTTCAGCACATCATTCGAGCAAGAACTAGGCGCACCCATGCGAGAAATTTTGAGCTGCCAAAAAACACTGAACTTTGAAGCAGACGATTATCCTAACATGATCGACTGGGACAACGAAACCATCACCCCTCTACCTATTTTACAGAATTTGACAAATGATGATGATCTTAAAGTTCGAAATGAACCACTTCAGCTTCTTTCTTTTCCCTGTCACAGCCAGGGAGTAGAACATGCTGTAAATGTGGTAACAGAAGCATCATAAGATAGAATTGGTTACGAAAACAGACATAAATTTATTTTGAATGTATTGGAGTCGAGAAAAAAGCTACCTGTGTTCCAATGGAAAGGCCATTTAACTTTACTTATATCATTACACTGCCCAACACCAATTTTGCTGATTTAATTCTAACACCTGTTTTTAGGTAACTGGTGTGCTGATTTCAAAAATCACCTTAGTTTTTGCCTATCACGTCAGGTTTTCGAGCAATCAAATACGGATATTTTGGAGATATCGCATTTTGGCAGGGTTATGTCCAATTTTTTTTTCTTTTCAAAAAATAAGTTTTTACATACTCAGAATCAGCATGGAAAAGTAAACAATTGTGCAGGGAGTGAACTTTAATATACAATGGTAATATTGACACACAAAGTGATTAAAAGTGTTTAAATAAGCAAAAAATGAACCCATGATCATGACGTCACGCTCACACCTGGGGAAATCACAGATACCCAAGATTTTAATATGTTGTACATGACCTTTAGAATTAATGCACAGATTTGCTTATTCCACAGATAAAATTTTAACAACAAAACAGCTGTTAACAGGTCTCAAAAATCATCAATTTTAAGCGCCCTTCATGGATCACCCAAAAGAGGCATATTGCATTGCACGAAAACCTGATGTGATGGACAAAATCTAAGGTGATTTTTGAAATCAGCACATCAATATTATCCAGAAACAGGTCTTAGAATTAAATCAGCAGCAAAAATTTTTTTTTTTGTTGGGCAGTGTTATTTACTTTAATCTTTGTCATTTATCAGGGTTTTTTATTCGAAGAATTGGTTTCAATTTCATTTCAATTTTAATAAAAGGGGGCGGGGGACATAGCGGTGTAATTACAGTATGTTGTTTAGGGGCTCAAAGGAAACTCCGAGCAGTGTGTAGAATTTTTTTTTCTTTTCAAAAAATAAGTTTTTACATACTCAGAATCAGCATGGAAAAGTAAACAATTGTGCAGGGAGTGAACTTTAATATATACAATGGTAATATTGACACACAAAGTGATTAAAAGTGTTTAAATAAGCAAAAAATGAACCCATGATCATGACGTCACGCTCACACCTGGGGAAATCACAGATACCCAAGATTTTAATATGTTGTACATGACCTTTAGAATTAATGCACAGATTTGCTTATTCCACAGATAAAATTTTAACAACAAAACAGCTGTTAACAGGTCTCAAAAATCATCAATTTTAAGCGCCCTTCATGGATCACCCAAAAGAGGCATATTGCATTGCACGAAAACCTGATGTGATGGACAAAATCTAAGGTGATTTTTGAAATCAGCACATCAATATTATCCAGAAACAGGTCTTAGAATTAAATCAGCAGCAAAAATTTTTTTTTTTGTTGGGCAGTGTTATTTACTTTAATCTTTGTCATTTATCAGGGTTTTTTATTCGAAGAATTGGTTTCAATTTCATTTCAATTTTAATAAAGGGGGGGGGGGGACATAGCGGTGTAATTACAGTATGTTGTTTAGGGGCTCAAAGGAAACTCCGAGCAGTGTGTAGAATAAGAATACAAAATTCCCCCCCCCCTCCCCCCCTCTGGCTGTACACCATACGTTTCTAACCCTCTAAAGCAGCAGTGTCCAATAGAAATGCCATGCTAGCCACACTTATGGTTTTCTATTTTTCTTATTCGCCACATCATAAAAAAAAATTAAAGAACATTACAAACGGTATTTCAAATTATTTATTAATAATATTAAAGATAAATATTAAAAAAATATTAATAATATCGCCACAACGCAATAGCCTATTCGCCACATGTGGCGAGTTGCGAACGTATTGGACACCGCTGCTCTAAAGTATGGAAAAACGTTTCTTAATACTTGATCACCACTCTTTACTCAATTATAAACTGCGAGAACCTGACAATAAAGCGGAAAACAACTTCACAAACTAGAAATTTCTTATAGATTATTTTCCACATTTACTTCAATTTTTTTTTATCTCGGGAGGAAGGGCTAAGGCCAAACGCCCCCAAAAAATAGTGACCGGTAAAATTGCCGCGAGGAATATTCGCTGCAAGAAGAAAAAATTTAAAAAGATTTATCATAATTTTGTACTTACGGTTACACAGTCACTAAAATGGATATTAAATGTATGTTTATTAAAAGTCAATAAAAATCATATTAAAAGTGATGGAGGTTCATTGTAACGACTCTCAAAAAATGTAGTTTATGTTCTGAATTGTAGTTCCTTATTTGTTGTTGTGACCTTTTGATCATATCTTTATAATTTTTTTTTTATATAGGAGAATCCTCATCACGCTAAACTTGTATTTTCTTTTTATTTGCCGAGCTTTCTTCTTTTTTCAATATTGTTATTAGTTTCCAGACACTTAGATGCGTATTAGTGACGGAACTTTGAAGGGAATTGTGGAACCCTTCTACGCTGTTATTTGTTCGAGGCATTTCGTTCTCTGTACTTTCATTGACGTTCCAAGTTTCAATCGGAAATGTAGGTACCAATCTGCGTCGTCGATTGCCTCGACCCCTTTCTCCTCCGATATAGTAGAGGGGAAAGGTGGGTACAATTTTTCACTTTAAAACAATAATCTGTTGTATAATTTAGGTCTCGGGGGTACGGTGGCAGAGCCCCCGTAGAGCACTCCTGTCCCAAACTGTCCGGCAGAAAAAAAAAAAATTTGCGCGCACACTACCGTGCGTTCTGCGGCTTTGTATTTGTATTACCCGCAGAACGCATCGCAGCGACAAGATGGCCGACCAGACGTATCCTTTCTCATTTAATTAGTCCTTTAAAGAGCTTTTAATTGGACATCCGGATAGCGCAGCGGCTATTTAAACGTCATTCAAACTTTTGTTTTACACCGAAAATGTTTAAAAAAAAAATAAAAAAATTATAAATCGCTTTAAAAAATTTTTCTCGCGGCGAATTTACCTAGAACCCCCGAAAATATCCTCGCCCTTCAATAAAAGGAAAAGGGCTGAAATCAAGGTCCAGATTTTCTAGATGCCTGGACACTGCGTTTGAAAGATTGGAGATCATTCAGGGGCATAGATGGAGTGAGGAAGATTGTTCCAGAGTTGAAAGGTTGAAAATATCGATTAACTCTTGCGTTAGAGAGAGTTGGACAGAAAAGGCTTGAAAATGTGTCTAAAGTCTGGTACTGCTACTGCATGCTCTCTTTAAAGGTGGAGGAATGCAGTTAAGAGTTCAGAAGAGCAGTGTCCGTTATAAGAGCGGTAGTAAAGAGGGAGTAAGGCAACGTAAAGAGAGACTGAGATAGTCAGTAAGAAGCCTTTTATTCCTTCCGGTCAAGTAGAGCCACCCCGCACACGAGAAGCATACTCCAGACACGCGGACGAGACTCTGTACAGACACCAACTAAGTAGGTGTGAAGAAACAGTTCTTTTAGAGAGAGAGTACATGTGATCTTTCCAGGAAAGATCGCGAGAAAAAGAAACTCCGAGGATGTCAAGAGGAAGGATTGAGTTGTGTCTAGTTGAAGATGAGGGGATAGTCGTGTGGAAGATTGTGATAAATAGATAGATGAAGGAATTGGATTTCTGAGGCATTGAAAGCCACAAGGTTTTCTCTGCCCTCAATTAGAGAGAGTAAAAAGATCAGAGGTCAGGTGCGCCATAGCCGTCTCACGCGAATCATGGAGTCACTATTGAGAGACGCTTTGTGAAGGTGAAGAGTGGAGTCATTGGTGTGCAAGCAGATAGGACAGGACATGCGACTTAAAGTATCATTGATGAATAAAAGGAAGAGAATGGGTGACAGGACAGAACCCAAAGCAACACCACGATTAATAGTTTTAGGAGAACAGTGACCACCTTTATCTAAGCTATAAATTGGTCAAAGAAATCGGAGATGAGGATACAGGTGGAAGGATAAAAGGAGGGCAGTTTGGAAATTAAACAAACAAACAAACACTTTATTTCAGACTCAACAGGTACAAACATTATACAAGAGGTCCATAGAAGATTAAGAGATAGTTGGACATGCAATTGCCTACGCCAATGCTTCCAGATTTGAGATTTATAAAATATATCGGAGACCAGTCCACTAACTATGACTTCTATTATCTTATTGACTGACTCACCAAGCCTAGTGATAAATCTAAATACAACATTGCAAATGACATTGGCACACGTTAGGCACCTTATTGACTACAAACGGCATACTGACACTCGAAGGAGCACCATTTACAAATCTTGGAGTCCTTAATAAACTCTTAAAAATAATAATATATGCAACATATAATTTCCTCACATTACACATCCTGTAGTTCCACTACAAATGAGCTGTATACATTGGAGTACAAAGTTTTGAACAAAGTCAACTTTACATCTAATGTACATAAGGGGTTCCAAAAAACCTTAGTCCCCTAATTTGCAGCTTACATGTTTACTTATATCGAAATAGTTTTTAGTGATTATAAAAATATATAAAATTCGTTTTTATTGCAGATATTAAAATTACTCTAGGTGATAAAGTGATAATATAATGGCTTCTCAATTAATTGGTGATTCGGAGAGTCAACGTGTGATAGATCGCATACGAGCAATAACATTTCGGGAAGCTCGTGATGCTGGAGCCACCTTTATAACACGTTCATGGGTTGCCAAAAAGTTGCGAAGAAATGAGGACTTCGTCAAAAGAAATTGGAATAAAACTTTGGATGAATGTGAAATGGATACAACCAAATCTGGGCGCCCAAATTTGCCACTCTCTCAGGAAACAAAGGACATCATTGAAAGCGGTACGTGTAAGCGGAAAAACAGCTGTGCTAAACTTTCTAGAGAGATCGAAGTGTTGAGAGGAAAGATCGTTAGTGGTGAGATCATTCGACTGGACCGTCATAGGCAAGGTTTAAAGCCTTGGCATGAACTTCCAAAGCCAAGAAAAACTCAACTTAACATCGATGACAGAATGTGGTTTGCCCATTATCTTGAAGATTGGGATGTGGATGATTTCATGCATTTAGCTGTCTCCGATGAATTTTTTGTTTACGTAACACGTCGGCGTAACTACCAAAATGATCGAGTGTGGGCCACAACACCAGATGAAATCGATGACAATGAACGTTATCGCGAATTATTAAAAAGTCCAGACTGTGTTGATGTGTTTGTTTTGTTCACTGCAAAGAAGCTCATGTGGGTGCTGAAGCCAAATGGTCAGAGTTGGGATGCACAGTATTTTCGTGATATTATTCTATCCCAGCATGTCATTCCTTTTCTAAGAAACCCAAACGATGTTGTGGATGTCGATCAGGTCACACTTCTGCACGATAAGGCCCCCCTGCTTTAAGACATTAACCACTCGACAGTTGTTGCGGAACCATGAGATTGATTTCTTTGGAAATGAAGAATGGCCAGGAAATTCTCCTGACATGAACGTCTGTGAACACATTGGGTCAGTTATAAAGGACAAGGTTGAATGTCTTTAGTTTCAAGAACCTGCAGCAAATCGATTTTCGAAGGATACAATGACGCAACACATTGAAACTGTTTTAGCAAATTTGCGTAACGATCAAGATCTATTCACGTCACTTTTGGCCAGCTACCCAAAGCGAATTCAGACTGTCTTAGAAGCTAATGGCGGGAACACCAAGTTTTAATTGTTTCTCATTAAATGCAGGATTAAATTCTCTTTTGTAAGGTATGTTTAGTTTTACTGTACCTCTAATGGTTTAGGCCATGGGCGTGGGGGCTAAGGTTTATTGGAGCCCCGTATATGAAATTTTCTAACCAAAGTACAGGGTGTCCGAGAATTATCTGTACAATTTTTGGCTGTTATTAAAAGTCATCCATGAAGTGTAGAAATTCCAGTGTTGTCCCATTTTACAGAGAATCTCATTAAGTTTTTTCTGATACCACGTTTTGACAAGTTTTTTAGAAATGTACGCGGGTGACAGACATTGATGATTTAAAAGCAAGAATCACAGCTGCTATTGAGCGAATTGATGTGGATATGCTGCAGCGTACATGGCAACATTTGGAGTATCGATTGGATGTTTTGCGAATCACTAATGGTGCACATATCGAATGTTTGTAACAACGTTACTTTAATAGAAACTTTTGAAAATACAGATTCTAAATAATCTTGTTTAAGAATTTTACGTGTGTTATCAAGAATTTTATTAAAAGATGAAATTGTACAGATAATGTTCGGACACACTGGAATTTCTAAAAAACTTGTCAAAACTTGGTATCAGAAAAAACTTAGAGATTCTCTGTAAAATGGGACGACAATGGAATTTCTACACTTCATGGTTGAGTTTTAATAACAGCCAAAAATTGTACAGATAATTCTCGGACACCCTGTATTTCCCTGAACATATAATTGTCTACATTGCCTTAGAATATCAGTCATCCGAAAGAGTATCCGTTAGTGTGTGGCCAAGATACTTAGCCCGGGTTACTTCTGACAGCACCATACCATTTCAATTGAAATTCAGGAAATTTTATATACTTGCAGGCCTTGGTCCTCATAATCATAACATGACTTTCATCAGGATTATATTTTATGTCGTTATCCTTCCCATACCTTTCACACACCTTCAAAAGTGTGCTGAGCCCTTTTACAGATGGAGAAATAAGAACTAGATCTGCATACATCAGATGATTAACAATCATTGTACCAATGTAGCAGCCTATTTTACAAGTGTTCAACATAACACACAGCAGATATATTATCCATATAAACAGTGAATAAGAAGTAGGGGGATAGTATCCCTCCCTGCCTGACACCATTGGTCCCAGAGAATCGGTCTGAATTAACCCCACCCCATCTTACAATCATTGTCTGGTGATTATACCAGAATATTAATATACTGACCAAGTAACCAGGTACAAGATTTGTGCCAGACTGTATCAATTTTTTTTTAGATATATGTCAGTCTCGCGCAACAACAAATGTTTCACTGAAATCCCGAAAGGAGATCGCCAGTAGAGGGTCCCTTGCGGTACTGCCGATCTGAAAGAAGATTGTGAGTAGAGAGATGTTTAAGAATCTTCCTATTAAAGATAGACTGGAAAACTTCAGAAAGGCAACAAATGAAGGAAGTTGGAGGGTTGAGAGCTGTCACCCTTCTTTGGGACATGCTGAATGAAAGCAAACTTCCAGCAGGAAGGGGAAAGTACCAAATGAAAGACATAGATGAGAATTTGCTTAAGTAGGGTGTCAATACAGAGGTACAGTTCTTGAGAACAGGACCGTAAGCCTTCCAAGAGCTGAGCACAGATAGGGCAGAAAAAAACATCTTTGGAAGCGATTCTAATTTCAGATACAATTAAGTCAGGGTTGGGGGAGGAGATGGAGAAACAGCAATGGAATCGTCCAGGGTTGAGGTGGAGGCGAAAGTTTGAGCGAAGAGTTCAGCTTTATCAGGAGAAGAGACGGCAACTGAGCTGTCAGAAACTCAGAATGGAAAAGAGGAATGAAAGAAGTAAAGTTGTTGTCGAAGTTTTTGGCAAGGTCCCAGAAATAGTGAGAAGAAATAAAATTAGAGAGGTTTTCACACTTTTCAGATTGAGGAATTTTTGGAGTCGAACAATAGATTTTGCACCTCCATGATGCGCTCAGTGCATTGGAGGGGTCCCGTACACGGAAGCAGTAATCATTCCATGGGAAATCATAGTTGTACTGCCTAAGAACCTCCCAATCACCGGTGCCAAGGTGCCAAAGGTGCTTCCTCTTGGGAGGATCCAAAGGCAGAAGTGGAGCGATAGAACAGGAAGAGCAGCCCAACGGAGAAAAAGCTTGACAGAGTAAGGACGAGTGGTGAGAAATAAGTCCAGAATGTTGAGCCACTCTCCAAAGCGATCGGGGATGAGTAGGGTGCTGTACAATCTACTCTAGGTCACTCAGGATAGAGAAGTTGTAAGCTAGTTCACCAGGGATATCAGTGAAATGAGAGATTTCAACGAAAGGAGAGTGGGATAGAATGTTTTCCCACTTTGGAAGTGAGGTAGTCAGAGTTTAGGATAATCAGTAGAATTAGAAGGGTAGACAGTGTAGATGTATTTAGTTTGAGGTTGGCATGTAAGCGTCTAGAATTCGGAAGATTCAAGTTCGAGAATACGAGAGCAAGTTGGGTCGTTGCGTACATATACGCAACATCCACCTTTGGAATGAAATTCATTATAAAGTAGGAGGATACAGAAAAGGGGTTGCTGTCAGTTGTCCCAGACACCTGAGTTTCAGTGAGGAAGAGACGGCGAGGTTCATTCAGAGGAGAAGTGGTGTTCAACAGATTGGAAATTTGATGAAAGGCCACGAATGTTACAAAAGTTCATGAAAGTGAATCAGGCAGAGTTTCAGAACATCTCAGATAGGTAATAGCAAAGCCGCCTGGGTCTGCGTTCCCAGTACCAGCAACGGGGGAGGCAGAAATGGGGACATTTATGCTCCCCTCCCAAGGGGACTCCAAGGCTCTTAAAAACGAGGCCTTATTTTTTAATTTTGAGAAGTGCGTGTGATATGTAAGGTGCATGCATGTATAGTGAGGAATAGAGGGAAAAGTGTGTTGGAGTTGGACCTTCGAGTTTTGCAAAATATTGACTATAAATTATACAACAATAATACTTTCATTACAATGGTATGTTTTAGAATTCATATACAATACTTAGCTTTTAACAGTCAAATCATTCATTCATTCATTAAAATATTTCCCAACGAATTGGAGTGAGAAGGCAGAAACAGCCCAGAAAAAAATAGAAGGTAGCGAAGAGAAGAAAAAGTAGAAACCAAAGCGTAGCCTATACATCCATTCACACAGGTCTCCTGGTGGATCAGCTTCCCCACCCCGAGTAGCTAAATTCCACACCTGCGGCGCTGCATTCACCATGTGCAGTGGCGTTACTAAGCCTTGTCAAAAATAAGATAGAACCCTGAACTTACTTGCTTCTAACAAACCTCCTCCATTCCAACCTATTCGCAGCCACTCCTCGTGTATCACCCAGATCAATTCCACGCTCACTCACGCAATCACTCACCATACCCATCCATCTTCTCGGCCTTCCTCTCCTCTTATCTTCGTAAACTCTCGTATACTCTTTTCACCATTCTGTTATCTTCCATTCTTTTCACTGACTTCTGAACACCACATCTTTCCAGCACCACGATTTTTTATTCTATCAATTCGACACACGCCACACACATTTCTCAGATTACACTGTTCAACAACTTTTTTTTACTCAAATGATAGTTGTTTCCTTTGCATTTTTCATCTCTGATTACGAAAGTGATAACAAAATTTTGTTATCACGTCACGTTTTTGAGAAATTTGGGGCTCAATTCTTGACCAAATTTCTATGTAGACGATAAATTGAACAAATTATTAAAACTGCATCTACCCCACAGCTGAGAGTATCCCAGCAAAAAATGTTTTAGCTAATGTAGGATGGTGTAATTTCTGCTCCTGAGGTGTTCATACCTGCTCTTGGATTACAGCCAGTAGCGTATTAAGGCTTTTGGGGGCCTGGAGTAGGGTTGCCAGACTTTTCAAATGCCCAAATTTTTTTCAAATTGAAACGATTTCTTCAACGGTTACAATAAACAAAATTAGAAAAAAAAAATTTAAAATAATGCTTAACAATTAAACATCGTGAATAATATTGAAATTATTATAATATATTAAATATTGTAGTATACATCGCTCTACTAATTATATTATGACATATGTCAATATTTTTCTGAACTTTTAATCTTCAAAATTTGAGCTCCATCTTCTGACCAAGTATAACTGAAATTCCTTACAAGTCATGATTGTAAATCATTAATTCAAAAAAATATTCTAAATCTTATAAATAAAATCAAGTGTGTGTTTGTGTTCCTCTTTCATGCAAAAACCACGAAATGCAGCAATTTACACCTGAACGATTTCTTATAAAAAGTAGACATACTTAGATTTTATTTGAACTACACACTCTCAAGTTGTATGGTCAAGCAATCGCAGGGTTCACACTAATTCAAAGCTTACAATGGATCGAGGTACTTTCGTCTAACGCAGTTTAGTCTAAAGCACTTATGTCTAAAAACACTTTTGTCTAAAAGCACTTTCGTCTTAAAGCATCTTCGTCTAACGCAGTTTAGTCTAAAGCACTTATGTCTAAAAACACAACGGTAAGGCTGATCCTGGTAGCTCACTAACTATTTCGGCAATAATAGCAGCAGGAGCTTCTGATGTGGAGTTCGCTTTTTCTCGAAATTTCTCTTGTGCTTTCAACACATCAATTCTTGCGACACTTCCTGCGTGGTTATGCTCAGAACTTGACATTACTTTTAAATTTTTGCTTAAAACAAGCCGGCTTGGACAACTACGATGTTCGCAACGCCAATAAGTAACATTTGTAGTAGCATTATTTTTCGTATAATAATATCCGCCGTGGCACAGTTTGTCTTTACAACGTTTTGTTTTAACAAAGTTTATCTCCTGTTCCATTAGGGCTTGAATTAAAACAGAAGTAACAAATAGAACGTCGTAAACAGCAGCAAACGAGGACTGGCTTACAAACTTTAAGTGTGTATAATTTAAGTTATGTATTGTTGTTAGGCTGGTTCATTAGACTAGGCACCTGAAATCATTTTTAGGTGCTTAATCTGGGATTGAGGCAAAACACAGGTGCTTAATCTGGGATTGAGGAGAAAAAAATATAAACAGTTTTTAGAGATATAATTTCATTGTTTTTATCAATATTTGAAAAAATCAACTCTAACCTAACCTAACCAATTTATGTGGCAAGATAGATTTGCTTCAGATGGATTCAGAAACATTCGGGCTCATATTGCAGGAATTTATATCTAAAAATTTTCTTTATTCATTAAACCACTTTAAACCTTTTATAACTTTGCCTTTATTACATTTGTAATAAACTTTGTATAAACATAAACGAGGACTGGCTTACAAACTTTAAGTGTGTATAATTTAAGTTATGTATTGTTGTTGGTTTGTTGTTAGGCTGGTTCATTTTTTCGGACCAGGCCGGCTTCTTTTGGAAGCTTCGCAGTTTAAAGGGTTTTAGACAAAAGTGCTTTTAGACGAAAGTGCTTTTAGACGAAAGTGCTTTTAGACGAAAGTGCTTTTAGACGAAAGAGCTTTTAGACGAAAGAGCTTTTAGACGAAAGAGCTTTTAGACGAAAGAGCTTTTAGACGAAAGAGCTTTTAGACATAAGTGCTTTTAGACATAAGTGCTTTTAGACGAATGTGCTTTAGACGAAAGTGTTTTAGACGGAAGTGCCGTCTCCCCTTACAATATAACTACAGCCGAAAAACTGCCAACTTGTGGCCAAACACATTTTATAAGCGTTATGTAATTCCCAGGATGTTCTAGAACATTCAACATTACTCTACAGAATTCTACAGGAGCCTACAGAATTCTATAAAATTCTAAATCAATTCATCCGAAAAAATTTGCTTAAAAAATATTTTTTGCGGGTCATTTTGAATACAAGAATTTTTGTATCAAATACAAAGGAATTTTTGTATCAAATGCGGGACGGTCTGGCAACCCTACCCTGGAGCCAAAATATTCTTGGCCCCCTCAACAAGACAAATCTTTGATCATGTAAATTAATAAAACCATTTATTTCTAAATCAAATAATGCAAGTTTTACACATATACCAAACTGCTACAATTACACCAAACCAATTACACAACTACCAGTCCACTATTAATCTACAAAAGTTGATCACAAAATCATTCACCACCAGTCTACAAAAGTTTTTTGTGCTGTTTCTGTAATAACTTGGGGTTTGTGACCCCGCTAAGTTAAGTAAACAACAACAATGGCACTTACCGGTGCTTTGATTTAGATTTTCTCTAGGGCCTACCATAGATTTCCAGCGTCCCACGAAGCGGCCTACCTAAACTCTAACTTTACTAATTTAGAAGCTATAGACATTACCCCTAACTGATATAATTATTAGATAACTTCCTACTTAATTTTGTCACTTTAAAAACATCACCAAATTAAACGCAGCACCAACGATTTAGCAAGATGTAAATAATCATGATGTTAGTTCAGCCCAAACAAACGAACATACCGCGTTCCGCAGATTCTGCTGTTTATCCTTTTGTGTTGCCATTCAGCTTTCTTTTAGTGACTTTTAGATCACACACACACACACACACACGTACGTACGTCACCTCGGCTTCATATCACTAAATTTTCCAATCACAAGCTTAGTATTTAAATTCTGCAAAATATCGTTTTCTATGCATAACAATGACAGACTTTGCAATTTCTTTTGAGTTAGCATTTGACGGTTAACATTTTTAATGCTCAAATGAGAAAAAGAACGCTCCCCAGTTGCATTTAACGCCATCAAACACAAATAAATGCATAAGCAATGAAAATATTCGGAAAAAAACCCTCAATTTGTGAATTTCCTGTAATACTCCTAATGCACGTGTCAGATAAAGAATTTTGTTTGACAAACAGTACAAAATGCTGAAACTCATATGGGAAGCTGGCCTCAAAATCATTTGGGTAATGGGACTAGTCAGATTTTTTGCTGCTTTTGATGCTTCCTCTGAAGTTAATTGAGATACTGTCGGGCATTCCAAATTTATCATTGATTGATTGATATTATAAACATCTGCTCTTTTGTCAATAATTTTCAGGAATATTTCAGTTCGAAATTTCTCTCTTCCTGATAAAACTGTTTGATCTGGATTTTCACCTGGCATAATTTTTCTTTTTCGGATTCTAGTAACTTTATAATCTTCATCTGTCTTTTCCTTGGCTTTAGCTTCAAACTCATCAAAGCGATCACGAAAAGATGTGATAAACTCATGCAGAGATTTTAACATTCTTGCAGCTGAGCAAAGAGATCCAAGTTTTCTTTGAAGAACTTCTGATAGGTGATGTATTCTGTCCAGTAATACTGTCCAAATTTCAGATACAATAACTGTTTCTAGGGCAAGACTTTTTTCTAGGATGGTTTGAGCAGTGTATCGTGTTTCTAGTGGTTGATTTTCATCGTGGATGAGTTTTTCTAAGCAAATGTTAAGTTCATGGTAACACTGCACATATGCTCTATTATCATCAAACCTTGTTGACCAACGTATTTCTTGTATTCTCTCCAAAGAACACGGGGCCCCTGAAACAGCTGGGCCCTCGGGCCTTCCCCCCCCTTAATACATCACTGGTTACAGCTTCTTGGTTTATAGCTTGTATATACAAAATATTGCTGTTCTTTTTGTGAATGGGACAGCAGAGAAAAGAATTATCATTATACTGTTAAGAACTGGCCACCTCATCAATCTTTCACTGCTGGACAAAAAATGATTACGTCCCATAAATTGGTGGATCCTGAAAAAATTTACTTGCCACCTTTACACATCAAAGTTGGATTGATGAAAAATTTTGTTAAGGCAATGGACAGAGCAAGAGATGAATTCTAGTACTCGAAACAAAAATTTCATCCGATTAGTGATGCCAAATTAAGAGAGAATTTTCGTTGGTCCACAAATGAATGAGTTAGTGAAAGATGGTGCTTTTGATGAAGTCCTGAATGAATCTGAAAAAACAGCTTGGAATGCTTTTAAAGCAGTGACCGAGAATTTCTTAGGCAACAAAAAATCGCTTAACTATGCAGAATTGGTTGATGAATGTCTCCAAGCTTACAGATCATTGGGATGTAATAAGAGTTTAAATATTAATATTTCGCACTTGGATTTTTTCCCGCCAAACCTGGGAGATGTCAGCGATGAACATGGAGGGCGGCTTCATGAGGACATTTCTGCGGCGAAGAAATGATACCAGGGCAAGCGGAGTCCGAACATGCTGGCTGATTACTGCTGGATGCTAATAAGGAAAGCCTCAGATGTCACTTACAAACGAAAATCAAGGAAAACATTTTAATATTGTCCTTGTATATAGATTATTCTACGTATTATACGCAAATATAAAAAAGTTATTTTCTCGAAAACCTGACGCGATAGCAAAATTTCGTAGTCATTTTTGTAATCAGCGTGCAAAAATCTATAGGAATCACCAAACTTCATTTGAGAAAAAAAGGAAAAGTTCAAATTTGTTGAACAGCGTTTTATTTTTTTATTTTATTGGGGTCAGAATCCCAGCTGAGCCCTGAAGGGCCAGTTCAACCTACAGCCCAAGTTAAGCTAGACTAAAACTTAAGGACTTGGAGGTCCTATTAGGCCCTACCTCAGGGTTCCTGACTCGATGTGGGCCTGCCTTAGGCCTCAGTTGCATAAAATTAATATAAAAAACAAAAGGGACACTATTTATGGTTTTTCTAAACCTTGCAACACACAACCTGCACCATTGCACGATGCAACAATCTTGTATCTGAACAACCAAACTGAATTGCAAGAAAGCTTTCTATAAGACCACGCCCTGTTAAGTGCCACATTCAACAAACGAGTAGAAAGGACGCGCCAGTGTCCCCCAAAAAATAATGCCACAAGAGTGCCCAAACAATGATGCCACAAGAGCCCAAAAATGTTAGCTCTAAATTAAGTGAATTTTTCACTAACCTTACAATTATGAGATGGATATATATACACACACCTTAACTTAATATATACAAGCAATGCTGCATCAATCAGCTGAGTCATCATATCGCCTTGGGACAACAATGACTCTTCCTCTTCTAGATTTTCTAACATTATCACTCTCTCAACTGCCATTATTCTTGAACTCTCCCTTTCATGCTGTGCCAGTATTCCACACCCACACAGAAGTGTTGGTACTAACACATCTTCATGTAAACATCTCGCAGAATTTCTGTCCAGTCCTCGCTTTCTCACAACTGCCACCTTTCTTCATCGACTCACTTTTACTATTAACTTCATTCGCAATCGTACTTCTTTTGTTCAATAGTTCCACCATTCACCGTCACATGACCAACTGCTGGTGAGAATTTCTCCTCTCCACAATCATCCACACACTGACTTTCAACAATCTTCTCTGGAACACTGCCACAACTCTCATCAACTCAAAGTAGCGCCCACAAAATCAACCATCACCTTGCTTACAAGCAACACAAAAGAACACCAGGTAATTCCACAACTTACACTAAACAACATCAACATTCCACACACTCACAGAACCAAAATACTAGGTGTCACATACAACACATCATTATCTTTTGCAAACCACATTCAGGACATTAAAAACAAATGTACGTCAAGACTTAACACGCTTAGGGTACTAACAGGCACAAACTTTGGACACCAGCAGGAAACAACATCACTCATCTACAAACAATATATTCGCTCAGTTATGGACTATGCTAGCCCATGCTGGGCACCCATTATCTCAAACACACACATAAACACCTTACAAACAATACAAAACAACGCACTTCGTATCATTACAGGATGCACTCAAACAACACCAATAGAACACCTGCACACAGAAACAAAAATACTAAAAGTTAGGGAACATTTAGACATGAGGGGAACACAATTCATGGCAGCAGCGACAACTAACCCACAACACCCTTGCCACTACATGTACAATCATGCACCAACACCTCGCACCATTAAGGTAACACCAGAGAGACATTATAACCAAATACTCCATTCCATACCACGCCCCACAGACATCACACAGTACAGAAAACACATACACACACACCTAACCCACAAAGCACTGACACGACTCGGTCCGAATGCGGTCCTAGGTGCGAAGCCGCCGCCCATTAACAGGTCAGAGATCAGCCTGAGCAGATCGGATCGAGTTAACTTAGCACGATTCCGATGTGGACATCACCCCAACTTATGGACATATAAACACAGACTAGACAACTCCATAGACGACACCTGCCACCTGTGCCAAGACACACCACAAACAATTGAACACATTATGACGGACTGTACCGCTCTAGCACAACAACGAACACAACACATCACGAGTGCGCTGAACCTCTGGTCCACTCCGGAGAGGGCGATCGGTTACCTGCGTGCCGCCGGCTTGCTCGATCAGGGTGGGCTGATCGGCTAAACAACAACAACAACAACCCCTTTCATATCACACTCACTTTGAGCAAATAGCAAAGCATCGTCCGCATACAACAGATTCGACAAACCTACATGCGTAGTTCGCCTTGCCCTTCGAAAATGGAGAGTACGGTGAAGACGAAGATAGTTACCAGGAAATTGGTTCCTTCTCTTTCTCGACTAGATATTGTTTAAACTGTTCTCGTGTGCTTGAAAAAAAAAAGTCCTTAAAAATGGCTTAGAAACCGAATTTTCACGGCTTTTTCATACTCCTAAATTTATGTTTGATTCTAATGGGTTACTATGCCGCTTTCAGACATGGGGCCGATTATGATTGTTGATTACGACTACGATTAGGATTTCTAAGGATTATATTTCTTGATTATGATTACATAATCCAAATATTAATATTTTGGATTATGATTATAGTAATTTTTCTTGACTACGATTACATTGGTTTCGATAAATTTTATTACGATTACCTTCATTCTACATAAATTAGTAAAATTAATAGATTGGAAATTGACCTTCTTTTTAAAATTTTAGGTGAAGTTAAATAAGAAACATTTCTTCAGTATTATACATAATAATACAAGATTATGATAATCGGCCCCATGTCTGGCCCCTTCAAATATTGGTTTAATTGTTTTTGGTAAAAGTAATTTTTTTTTGGTATATATACAAAAGGTAATTTGCTCAGTGTAGATCCGATTTTCTCATCATATACTCTTTTTTTTTTTTTTTACCCTAGCCCTAGATCTGAACTAACTTTCAACACCAATTATTTACAATTTTTAGTCGAGCCTCTACACAATGAAACACTTTTAAAAGGATTATGGGGTTAGTGGGGCAGACTGGGGCTAGTAAAAAAAAACAATATGTGCAAAATTATGATTTCATATATTTGAGAAACCGAAGTTCTATACTTTTGAGGGTCTAACTTTTGGACTTACACTTTTTCCCTTGGTCCACTAATTATGTTCCACGATTTATTAACTGATTACATACAACACACGTACCAAATGTAATCATTAGGCAGTAGCTTAAAGCAGTGGTCTCCAACTTTTTTTTTCCGACCGTGAGCCACTTCAAAAGTTCAGAACACGTAACGAGCTACATCGGTGCCTATCTGCCAACAACTCAGTCTGAAATGTAGCAAGTCGTCGCCATTCTCGTGCAGTCGTTGAGATGATTTTGACGCAAAATTACTATTTCATTAAAGCACTTTATCCTTAACCCTTTCGCTCATGAATTATGACTTATGGTAAAAAGGGAATTTGCCTTTATACGTGATTACATAAGAATAAAAATATTATTATTAATAATAATAATAATAATGAACATTTGTGAACCACTTCAAACAGCTGAGCGAGCAACATATTGCCCGCGAACACAGGCTGGGAACACCTGGCTGAGGATATCAATTAAGTTTCCAGAAAGTGGGTCGCACACAATCAGTGCTGTAAATTCATTTAAATATACAAAGGCACTCATGGAAGAAAACCATGAGTGTCAAGTTTTTCACTTAACATGTACCTTCTTAACTTGTTAACTGCACGAGCGCCCAGTTACGAGTTGAGCCAAAAACACGGGCTACGCAGAGATATATCTCAGTTTTAAGTTTAAACCCGTGTATACACAGGGCTGCGCAGAAATGGTCAGAAGCGACAGCCCGTGATATTACGGGTTGCGCAGCAAACGGATTAAGTTTAGGCTAAGAAAAGGTTGCTGAGAGTCTATCTATTCAGATTTTCAGAATATTTGGGCTAAATATTACCGGACCTTGAGTCAGAGTTTGCAACAGTGCCTATGAATTTGATTTAGTTGTTTATTTACAACGTTAGTCTAGAGCAGTGGTTCCCAACCTTTTTGAAGCGATGGCCCACTAGAACCGATTCGAATAACTCGTGGCTCACCTCCCACGTTGCTAAGCGTTGGTATCATGTTTACATAAGGTTTAATAAGCAATTTTTTTGTTAATAACATTCATTAGCATGATGCGAAAAGACAAACAAGTGAGCCATGGCCCACCGGTTAGGATCCAGTGGTCTAGCAAAAGCTGAGTGAATGGAAAGTAAAGATAAAAATATTAGTAAACCCTACATCAAGAAAGGTAAAAATGTATCTGAGACTGTATGAAATCTTATAGCAAGATGGGTTTTTTATAATGCAGAAAGCCTTGACTGATTAAAAGTTTACCGCAGATTCCAGTCTTAATGAAGAAAGGGGGAAAACACTTATGGTCAGTTACTACAATTTATTTACAACAGTAAGTGCACTATCCATACACCATGAGAGGCACTTGGCTACAATCATATTTCAAACAAACAAAAAGCCAAAGAGCAAAATACATTTCAAAATGAAATTTGTAAATGAGATCAAATGCTACAAAGTGAATGAACAAATTAACTTTGAATGAATAGCTTTTTAAGTGTTAACAGAAAAAAAAGTGAGCAAAAGCTTAAACTGCAAAAATACGTTACCTTTGAATTTCAAAATAGCCATGTATTACAAAATCTTGCAGATTATTAAAAAAAATAGGATGGACAATGAAATATTTAATACAATTTAGTAAAACGTTTACGATGAGGACGACATAATAGCTACCCAATAGTTCGCCTCAACGACCTTCAGTCGACTCAAGATTTCTACAGCAGATTTTTACAAACAAAGAATAATGAAACAGACCCCTGATGATAAAAGCAAACCTGCAAGAACATCACAATCACCAGAACCTCATAAAAAAAAGAACGAAATTAGATTAAGAGACGCAAATTCAGCAGCTGCTTTGCTTCAGAACTGCAATAATTTATTGCTATCAAAGTTGTTGTTGTTTAGCCGATCAGCGCACCCTGATCGAGCAAGCCGGCATGCTATCAAAGTTGATTCCTCCGCTGTCAGACATAAATCACGTCAGAACGAGATGCAATAAATAAATAAAAAAATAAATAAAAAAATAAATAAATAATCTCTTCAGTTTGTTTTGTTTACTACAACGGACCCTTTCTTTTCCTGACATAATTTACGTCTTGCGAATGAGTAAACTGAAACTAGTCATGTCTGCATTTTTTGTGTATAAAGGCAATTGCTGGATTTACATTATTCCTTAGTGATCTAATCCTTTTTCATTTTGTTTCAGATTCTGATATCTTTGATGGTGTGTCATTATGATCAGTGGCTCGTTTCATTATTTCTCAATTAGTCTTTCAACACGCGCTTTAGGAGCCCTTTGTTTGGTTAACTAAATTTTAGTTAACCTTTTCGTGCCTTTCTTGGAATCACATTTCATACATTGAAGTACAAAAACGACTGTATAACTGAAGTTCATCAGTACAAAAATTGAAGTCAGAAAATAAAATATATTAGCTTTTACGAGCATTGAAAGGTTTGCTTTCGTACCTTTACAAAAGAATATCGATGAATTTAAGCCAATTATAACTAACATACATTCGACAATAAAGCCAGAGATAGAAAGTACATTTTCCTGAAACTTGACTAAGCTTATTTTAGACACTTATTTTTTCATTTGGATATTACTTCGACAAAGAATGGCTTATAATCGGTAAAAATTACTTCAATGAATCTATATCGGTAGCTGCGTGACAAAGTGCCAGGGGTGGCAGAGGACTTTTGCATACTGTATAATAATTTAACGCAATTACGCCGTGTTTCGGGTATCATACTAACTTTCAAGGAACTAAATAATTTCTCAATATAAATAGTATACAAATACTTTGTCGTACAAAAATATACCCAATCTTAAAAAGTCTCGCGTAAAAGAGTCTCTATCAATACGATAAATGCTTTAAAATAACTTGTAGAAATAAAACTTAATTTATGAGTATTAAATATTAAAATTTGGCAATGTTACTGACATAAATTATTGGCGATTAAAAGGCCAAACTATTTGGGGACCTTTTTAGAATTGGAAAGTTGAAGTTTAAACTGAAAATATCCCAACTTTTTTTATAAAATAAACTTTGGTGAAGCGAAAACCAGCAAAGAAGAAAAATGGATGCTCTTAAAATGCCAAGAATATACTCGTAGATAGGCGCTAAAGACCTTTAACATAAAAAAAAATAAAAATTTAAATTAAAACTTTGAAAACAAAAATTAAACATAATTCATTGGAATATCTCCGACTATTCATTAAAATAGTCACTTAAAAAGAACTCTCAATTTATAAAATTAAACTTAAAAATGAAATAAACTAAAAGAAACTCATCACTCAATTTATTTCATAATAAAGTGCCAAAAATATTAATTGAATTTAAGATCAGTAATGAGCATCTGATAATAAAATTAATGAAGCTGCAAACTAATAGTTGTCAGAATACAAATCAGTAACAATTAGTACAAACTGTTGTTGCTACCCGTCACTAGCGCGCAATTTTCTTGCGTATGAAGTGATTGTGAAAAGCAGTGACGTTATTTAACTTGAATGTGGTAGCAAAAGCGGAATCAAACACTGAACTAAAAGTTATTTATACATAATAAATATAAACGAAAGATATTTAACGCGGAACACGCTTTCCTCAACTGAAGTCGGACTTCTGATACAAAATTTTACCTTGAGAATCATTAGAAGTTACTTTAAGTAACAAGATCATTAAAAATACGACGACGACATTGTTAGCACATTTAAAAATAAAGGCAGCACAACTGCTTGGACGGAAGAGTAATTTCCGGGTGAGGTTTAATACTTTTACGTTTAATACCTTGAGGTAAAAAATATATTTAGCGAGCAATTTATAATAAATAATTTCATATTTAAATACATCCAGACGTAATACGGGAAGTATATAGAAGGCACTAAATATTAAAAACGTCTTTAAAAAAAATACATTCGCTAAATACGTTTCATTCGTGCAAAAGCTGCGAAATAACTGCTCGGGAAAATGTGAAAATAAGCACCAAGTCAGATACTTCTTCCGCAATACAAAAATATAAACAAAAGGAAATGAAAAATTGCCGTATCAATTAAGATGAGTTGTATCTGCAAACTCGCATCTACTCTTCTTGAAGACGACTCCAGCCGAAATCGAAACTTGGGCCCTTTTTTTTTCCCCCCCAATTTCCTTTCGTTATGTATTTATATTAACGCAGAAAAATATACTTACATTAAGATTCTTAAACTGTCACTCAAAAAACTTTACAATGTTTATTCAGCGAATCTAGTTTTTATGTTTGAATACCACGTTATCTACATTACCAAATTCCAAAGAGGAACTGAACGAGGCAACAACAGTTAAAAAAACGCTCGTTAATAAGACAATTTCAGTCAATTACTCGTAAGAAATTCGCGGAAACTGTATTCATAACACAATAAAAAAACTATGACTTAAATCTCTAAATACTTTATCACCGATCATAAATAATTCAAGGGAATTACTTATATTCGCAATAATAACAAAGAACGTAATTAAAACATCGAATAATAAAATTTAAAATGTTAGTAAGGGCATTTCTGCTACCAACAGAACTAATACTATACAATGTCTATAAATAGTTTCGTATGAAAACCGTGAAGCATTACGAGTAAGCCGCGTTTCAAAGCATATTTGAGGGCTTCCCCCCGAAAAGCCAGCAGTTAAAGTTGTACGAATTATTTGAAAGTGGAATAACTTTTGAAGATATTTCGAGGAAATATGTTCAAAAGTTACGTCACTTTCAAATTTTAGAACTGTAACTGCGTTTTGTGGCGTTTTTTACTTTTGTCGCTTCTTCCTAGGATAGTCTCATTTATTATCCTGATGCTTTGAGTTTTATTTGATGTCCTTATTTATTACCGTACGATAAAAGTGAACTAGGTATAAAAATATCTTCACGATATGTTTAATAGCTACCTAAGAACTGCCTTTATATATTCACTTCAGAACCTTCAAAATTCGCATCTTTGTTGAAATTCTTTTTTGATGTGAAGTTAACAACAATTTTTAAAATTCTTATATTTCAAGTATGAAAATTCATCAGTAAATTTGAAATGTACTGTACAACTTTTAATTTTGATAGTAGGCGTTAATAGATTTAATTCTGGAATTAGCCGATTCATTTTTCTAGTAGGCGTTAATAGATTTAATTCTGGAATTGGCCGAGATTCATTTTTCAAGTTAAAATAACTCGAATTCATTTGGAAATTTCAAGAAAAGAGTACAGCCTTACTTCCTATTTCTTCAAAAATATGATAAAATGATAAAAGCAAAGTGAGTTTGTGGATGGTAATTACTTTATAATTTTTTATCTGGAATTACGGTGGTGCCATTCACTATCTTTGTAGTGTCCACTACACGGTGGTTTCCTGGTGTGTGGTGAGGATGGTCGGTCGTCTGATAATGGTGAGCGGAACCGCTTCTTCGGATATACTTTCGTTTTCGCTCTCGATGGCGTGCCCGTTCATTTCAATGATGGGCATGGAGGGTGTTTTGTTCACTGGCAAAACGGAAGGAATAACGGATGGCAGAACAGAAGGGTAGAGCACTGTGACGAGGTACATGAGAAGGCAGACCCACGAGGAACTGATTTTAATCCAGACGGAGGGCCAAGACCTACCGAAGGTCATAAGCGTGGCGCGCATGGGCATGTACCACTGCGTCAAATGCATCATCATGAGAAGGCAGGCGAGGGTCATCATCGCGTGGAAGAGAGAGTAGCTGTAAACGAGCGATCTCTTTTCATTCCGAATCACAACCTGTCCTCCGATGTCCTCCCTCTGGTGTTCCTCTTTCATTTGAGGTGTGGGGCATCCGGGCAGTTCGAGGGCGTGGCATTTCTTCGTTTCGGAGATTCCAATTGAACCATAAACAACCATGATAAACGTGATCACGAAACTCACGTACGGAATCACATGATCTAACCACATTTCTTTGTCGCCGTTCGGACCGCAGTAAAACTCTTGGTGGAATGATGCTGTAAAGCTCCCTGTCCTTGAAGATGAGTACGATGGATTAGAAGGGGGTCTCGCATAACGCTGAAAGCGGCGGGGAGCGCTGCTGATCGCGATCCACGTCAAGTACGTGACGTAGAGAGAAATGAGAGAAGCGTGCAGGAGGCGGAGGCCGACCGGCTTCGGGTCTGATCGAAAGGAAATGGCAGAAATAAAGACCTAATTGAATTAGATTCAAATGCCAACAACGGGCATTCACTTACTCTACCTAACCGATGCTATCACAAATAGCATCTAAATCATTAATTTAACTCAAGAGAAGATGCAGAGATAAATTATCATGTCAATCATTTGGATGAATGGCTGAAAGGTGATTGGGAAATTTGTTTTTAACATTTTAGCACTTCAAATGCCAAATGTTTTTAGCATTTTAATGTTATACAAATCAAACGAAAAATTACCCTACAAATATTAAATAAAAAAAAATTATGATATACTTCTCATATAAAGAAAAAATTAAGCGAAACAAGTTAAAAAAACTGCAATCCTCTGGAAATACGGGGAACAAAAACTGATCTCCCGCCTTCGTGCGAATCCTAAAAGGCAAGTATATAGGATCCCCAGGGATGGGGATATATCCTTCCTCTCCATGCGTGCAACAGGTATAATAATGCCCCATTTCTAGAAAAATACTCTCCCATACCCGACCTAAGGACCCTCGAACTTGAGCAGCGCGCCTACCAACTGCGCCGTAGGGAATTCTTGCGGCTCATGTGGACGCGGTTGTATGAAATGTTAAAGGTATAAAAGAGAGAGTATGCGAGTGGCTGAAATATGTTGAGACTAACATTTTGACTTACTTGGTTTGTACGAAAAGAAGCAAAAAGGGAATAGTTACGTGGAATGAGAAGGAATGAAAACTAAAAATTGGGTATGAAAGGAAGAAGAAAAAGTAAGTGGCGTTACTTTGATCACAAAAGGAGTGGCATGAACATGTGATGGAATATGAATGTGCTGATGACATATCTGTATGGTGAGTGAAAGTAACAGTGATTATAGCATATGTACCATGTGACGACAGATGTGTACGAGAGAAGGATGATTTTTGGAATGTACTACGTAATGTGACTGGAATCAAGGGGAATACAGAAAGTGATTGTAATGGGCGGTCAGAATGGCAGAGTAGGATATGTCACGAAATATGACGTGCCCAAAATAAATGATAATGGCGATAAAATAAAAGTATATGGAAGGAGGTCTGTGATGAAAGAAGTTGTAACGAGTTCTACGTATCTACAGAAGCTAAGGCTAACAAAGACCCTAAGATCCACTCTAAGGATAGCCCGAGAGAAGGAAAGAGTAGGGGTTAAGAAAGTAGTAAAACCTATCATTCGTGGGTTAACATTCATTCAGAAAAAGAGAAAGAAAGACTCACTATCATCCGCCGGCCTTAATCGTCAACAGACTCATCCTCGACCACTACCCACAGAGTTCCTGATGCTAATTGTTTTATTTTAAACAACGTTAATATTTTTAAAATGCATATCTAAACGGTTTTTAAACATATTAACGCTGGTAGAGTTCACGACGGACGCGGGAAGATTATTCCATTTATCAATTACTTCAAACGTAAAAAAGTTTTTAGCGATGTTAGTAATGAAACGTCTGCCACACAACTTAAATCCGTTATTACGAGTATTGCTATTATTGAAAGTGAACAGTTTGTCAAAATTTACGTTATCGATTTTATTAAAGATTTTGAAAATTTCAATAAGCTCCCCCCTTAATCTCCTAATTTCGAGTGAATGCAAGTCTAACTCTTTAATCCTATCTTCGTAAGACTTTTGCGCAATGACGGAATTAGTATCGTGGCGTGACGCTGGACCCTTTCCAACCTATCAATATCCTCACGGAAATACGGGCACCAAAACTCAACGGCATATTCTAAATGAGGCCTGACTAGGGACTTGTAAAGGGGCAATATAATATTCTTCGATTTAAATTCGAAATTACGCGCTGTGAAGCCTAACATCCTATTAGCTTTTGCGCAAGACTCCAGACGCTGGTTCCTAACTTTAAATCCTTAGATACGCGTACGCTTAAATCTACTTCCTCGTCAACGGTCGCTAACTGTCTCTTGTCCATCGTGTACGTGTAATTATTGTTACGAAAACCTATATGCAAAACTTTACATTTGTCTACGTTAAATTGCATTTGCCACTTATCCGTCCACTCCATAATCCTATTTACATCGTCTTGGAGCCTATTTCTATCGTCCACGTTAACAACTTTACCGCCTAAATTTTAGTATCGTCCGCGAATTTTGACACGTTACTGGTCAAGCCTACCAAGCTACATCTATGTCGTTAATATAGATTACGAATAGCAATGGGTCTAACATTGAACCGTGGGACACTGCTACCTACATCCGGCCACCCCGATTCCCTACCATTAACAACGACCCTCTTTCCTAGCACGAAGCCATTCCTCTAACCAGTTAGCTACCTGACCGCGTATACCGTGCGCTTTAACCTTCGCAATTAATCTTCTATGGGGAACTGTATCGAACGCTTTTTTAAAGTCTAAATAAATAACGTCAGCCGCTCTATGCCTATCGTATTCGCGCACTATTTCACTATAAAACTAACAAATTAGTTAAACAAGATTCATGGCGTCGAAACCCATGTTAACTACTATTAATCAAATCGCGACTTTCTAAGTGATCGACGATACGATCCCTAATTGCGGATTCCAAAAGTTTAGCGACAATTGACATTAAGCTAATAGGCCTAAAATTGCTAGCTAGTGTGCGGTCGCCTTTTTTTAAAAATAGGCGTAACGTTAGCTAATTTGAAGTCTTCAGGAACAATTCCCGCTTCCAGCGACTTATTAAAAATTTTGGTTAAGGGGCCTACGATAACGTCTTTCAAATGTTTAGGATAAAGTGCGTCAGAACCTGGAGCCTTGCTAACTTTTAGCTTATCGATATAATGCGCAATTTCACCCTCGTAAACATTATTTCATTCAAAATAGTCTCGTAACTAAATGGAACGATATCGTCCACGGCGGGGACATCATTTACGTCTTCTACGGTAAAACTTTCGCAAAAAAGTTGTTAAAAATACCCGCCATCGCCTGAGCATCGGAAGCCAAAGCGCCGTTAACGTCCACTAGAGGGCCTATGTTATCTTTTATCGGCTTACGATTATTGACGTAGTCAAAAAACTTTTTTGGATTATGTTTACTATCCGCAGCTATAAGTATCTCTAAATTACGCTTAGCATTCCTAGCAGATCTTTTAACCTTACGTCTAAGCTCGATATATCTATTAAAGTTAGCTACCGTGCCATTGCGCTTATTAAGTTTATACGCTCTGTTACGCTCGTTTATGAACTCGCCTATTTCCCTAGTCCACCACTTGGGCCTACCATGATTTCTAGCGCGCTTGGGCCTACGAGAAATGAACTCCCTTTCGATATTCATAAAACTTTCTTTAAACGCCTCCCAATGAAAATTTGCGTCATTACCCATAAATAAATTATTCCAGTCCACTACTCTCATCCTGTCCGCAAAACTATCAAAATTAGCCCTACGAAAATCAGGGACTTCCATTACGTTACTATCCTTACTGTTTTCTATCAATAGCTTAAACCTAATAATTTGGTGATCACTACATCCCAAACTCTCACCTACTTCTAAACCTTCGACTATATTATCGTCGTTCGTTATCACCACGTCTAAGATATTGTCACCGCGCGTTGGTTCGGTAACCATCTGTCATAAAAATTATCTTTCATGAACTCAATCAATCTCAAACTCTCATCATTACCAGTAAAAGTCTCGTAATTAACATTAGGGCAGTTAAAGTCTCCGACAATTATACTATCCCGATTATTAATAAAGTTACGAAGAAGTGAGTAAAATCTAGTATCGGTATCGAGGGGTTGAACGGGAGGTCTATAAACAACAACAAAATTAAAGCTAATACTACGCGCTCTTAACTTCAACGCATATCGCATTAATTGCTGCCGGAAAATCTATCTTAACCTCGATAGCCCTAAGGGAATTACGAATGTACAGCAAAACGCCGCCACCAATCCTATGTAACCTATCATTAGTAAAATGTTTAAAACCCGTTATATCATCAAGTTCTCCCAACATGTCCCGAGTTACGGTATTTAACCACGTTTCGGTTATAGCAACTATATCGTAGTTCCCGGAATAAATTATCAACTTAAATTCGTTCAATTTATTTCTAATACTACGCGCGTTACAATAAAAGACGTTTAAATTATTTTTTACCACGGATCGGCGTTGTACAAAGAATATCGGAGGAATGTTGAATGAGTGGCGAAGAAAGAGTAGAGAGACTGGAAAATAAATGAGCAGTATGCTGAAAATAGAAAATTAGTATTGTATGAGGAAAAAAACAAAAAAGAGGAAATGTAAAGATCAGTCTGGTATAATGACTGGTAATATGAAAGATAAGAATGGCAATGAGCGCAAATAAGCGAGAAACAGGATTTCAGTGATCTGGGTATGCGAGGTAGATAAGTAGGCAGCAACTGTGAATTAGTTAGCTTGAGTAGCGCATACATACAGTTTCTGTAAAGAGTTCGCCTACAAACAAAATTTCTTAAACAAAAATATTACTAATTAGTCAATTTTTTTCTTATTTTTTTACTGTAACCAAAAAAATAAACATCCAAAAAAATAGAGAACACAGTATTACCAGTTAGTAACTTTTATGCTTTTTAGAAATTTTATATTTCTAGAACAACTTTTTTCCTGAAACTGTACGAGTGTATACCAAAGAATAGAAGACATCATACTAGAGAAAGTTGAATGAACAGTATGAAAGCTGAAGGAAAGTCGGCAGCAACTGATAGATTTTGAAGTGAAATGTAACAAAATTATTAAATATGGATGTAGAATGGTACTTGAAAGTTGAATGGCTGTGGAAGATATGTTAAAAGCATAGGAAAGTGGGTGTATACCTGGTGACTGGATGAAAACTGTAATTGTACCACTGTAAAAAATGTGAAAGTACTACATGTAAAAACTACAGGGGTATAGGGTAAGTCTTTTAAGTGTAGCTGCAAAAGTATATGGAAGGCATACCACTAGAGGTATACTCTAACCTTGTTATGAAAATCATCCTACTCTGACTGACCTTTCCTCACTCCTGTGATAAGAGAGACAATGAAGCACCCTCCTGCATTAATGAAGATGAGCCACTGGTTCTTGTAGCAACCTTCTTCGGAAGCAAAATATATATAAAGGAGAACCACGGCAGTTCCACTTAAAATAAAAAGGAATACGGCTAATCCAGGACCAAGAACTAGAAATGAATATGTAAAAATTATTTAAAAAATATACAAAAAAAGGTGGGGGGGGGAGAGTACAGCCTACAATTTAATTCATAATTCCCAAGTAAACCTCTGACAAATATATTAAATTCTTTCTACTCAAAAAAACAACCTACAGGCAAACCACATAATGGGTGAAGCTCCCTTATCGACTCTGTCTTGAATTTTATCTGTCCATTTATGAACCATGAAGACCAAAAGTAAGAGCTGAATCACAATAAATGTAGCACCACCTGTCATTGCAGTGTACATCCACACTGAAAATGAACAACTATCAGGATTAAACATTTGTAATTTACCACAAATTACTACAAAGTAATTGTCAGCATCATTAAAATAGTGTATTTACCACGGAATGTAAGATTTATATAGGATACAGTAAAGGATAATTATAGTAGATACAAGGGTTTAGGGCTGGATGAGTACTAAGTAACTCATTGAAATAAGTCAACTCTTAAAATATAAAGTTTACTGTGCCACAGCAAAATTACAAATTAAATAAAAAATGAGTCAAGTAAAAATTTGTAAAGGATTATTAAATATCATAAAAAGTCTTTGTGAAAAGGAATAAAATCCACAATGAAGGAAAATACTTTTAAGTGAACAATCTCTCCAGCAAACCAATACAAGTCTAGTAGTACATTCATAAAAATGAAGTCTTCTCAGTGCCTAACAAACAAACAACCCAAACTTGTGTTATCCCATGCAAGACATGCCATTTAATTTAGGCTAACAAAACTGGTTGCAACCATTGAACAAGATACTGTACTCTGAATGTGAATATGCTATCAGAACAGGCAGTGAACAACAACACTAGTCAAGCATGTCAGTTCTAATATATAATTAATCATCCAATTGACTGGAATGCATTTACCCTGATTTACAGATAAACCCCTACTGCATTGTTGAATCTGTTCTCATTAAAAATTCACCCAGTTTCTATCTTGTGGACATTTTAAAAAAATATTATATTCAAAGCACAAACAAATCAGTCATAAGAAATTGCCTTTTTTTTGTGTGCACTTTTCTCTTATTATAGTTTCTATTACTAAGTCATGGCATAGAGATGGGGTGCTCCCGTGATACAGGAGAGTAAGGATTGGGTTGGAATCTAGCCTTCCTTCTTTCCCTCAATGAAAGTTAACAATAGCCTTGGATAATTTACATCTATATTGCTTCCCTAATTCATTAATTCATTGGGAAATGAGATTTTGGCTATTATGCAGCTAAGGGGCATCGTGGCTTTATAAACATACGCTACCCTTTTTGACTTTAGAAATATATGTACATCACACTACAATTAATTATATACTGGGGAAATATCATTTTATGGTGAAGTTTAAGGAAATTATGTTAGAAAAAATTCGAATTTGCCACTATCGCCACCGTGATCAACTTGGCAGACATCAATCAATCACCAACCTACAAGCGCTCTTGTGACATCATCCGGCCAATCAAACTTAAACCTGGCTCTATCCAGGCTTAAAATTGCACCACTTCTCAGTCTAGATTCCAACATGGTGTGCAAAACTTGCAATCTTAATTATATCAAAATTCATCATTATTTTTTAAAATTATTGTTGTAGTGTGAGTATGTGATAATACAGTGCTGTGATCTATCTAAGTACTTGTGAGTTGCCCCTAGGCTTGCCAACCCTCCCGGAATCGTGTGTGTTCTCCCAGCTCCCAGAACATTATCCTAATCTCCTGGATATCTTACAGTTTGAGAATACTGTAGTTTTCTTTAAATACATAATTTGGTATCACCTTATCATTTGCATATTATTAACCTTTAAATAATCTGGGTTTTTTTTACTATTGATATGAAATTAACGTGTGTGTGTGTGTGTGTGTGTGTGTGTGTGTGTGTGTGTGTGTGTGTGTTATATATATGAGGGGTCACGCGTCTTAAGATACCTAAGCACCACCACAGGTGAAAACATGTTTTTGATGGATATCACTATTTTCACCCTTCCTCTATCGCATGGTTTGGGTTATAATGACCTTACGACACTAGAAGTATGGTTGAAAACCTTATGAAGCAAACTACTTTTTTTCACCTCTATCGCCAGCCAAAAGTTCACCCAAAGTTCGGCATAATAAGAAAATAAAAAAATTTAAAAAAATATATATAAAATATGAAAATCTATTCCAAAAACTCATCAACATCTTCATTAGCATACTTAGAACTCTAATTTAGCCAAAAATGAACGTTCTAGTTCAATTAATAACAGAGATACTATTGCGAGAATATTGCTGAACTTTGGAGGCAATTTCTGGCAAATTTTAATTTTGGCGCTTAGGTACCGTAAGATGCAGAACCCCTCATATATATTATATATACAGGGGCGTCGATTGACTTAATTGACCTTAGAATATGTCTTTATACCTCCTGCATATGGCCTCAAAATGCCCTTGGAAGTGGTAATATTTAAAAAATTTATTGGGGGGGGGCTTACAGCACACAACACACACACACACACACACACACACACACACACACACACACACACACCGAACCCACCAGCTGGATCAGCTCACCCCCACCCCTTTTATGGCCTGTATATATAATTATATCTCTCCCAGAATTGTATTTCAGAAAGTTCGCAAGCCTAGTTGCCCCCTTGCTCCCAGTCAATTGAATGCTTGGTTAGGTCAACTGTACACACTTAACAATTGGTTAGGTTGTCATGATATTTTTGTTAGTTTTAACGAAAATATCACGACAACCTAACCAATCATCAAGGGCATACAGTTGACCTAACTGGGCATTCAATTAACTTAGTTATTTAATTGGTGATAATTATTGTTTTTTCCTGCATCATTTGGTGATAATTCTTGGTTTTTTTTACTACTTTTTCGTGCTTTGTGCAGTGGTACTTATCCATCCAAAACATCTTAAAACTGGTTTTTTTTTCATAATTCCACAACTACTGACAATATCTACTGGTCACACTAAAATGCGTCTGACATGCCCGACGATGCCTGACGTAATTTGCATAGAGTGAATACTCAATAAGTCGAACTATATAGGGCTCTAGCCAGTCCAACTCATTGAAAAGTCCGACTCATCACGAATTACCTTAATTACCCCCTCTATTTACCCCTAAAGAGGCATAAATACTCTTTAACCTTTTAAGTTTGATTAGTGAGAGTCTAATACAATGTTCAAAATAAACAAAATAAACATTAAAAAACAATAAAACTTTGTTTCACTTACCGTTGCTGGAATTATTTTGAGCATGAAACAAAAAATTTTATTGTTTACCTTTTCATACAATACAGTATTAAAAAACACTTCACTTAGTAAAAGAAACAAAACAAAATAATAATGGCACTTGACATAGGAAATAAAACACTTCTCTCAGTAAAATAAACAAAAGAATAATAGCACTTGACAGAGGATGAGTCCGACTCATCCCAAATTCCAACTCACTGAAGTCTGACTCATCGAGTATTTACTGTATTTCTAATTTAGAAAGATTATTAGGAAATTAATGAGACAAAAACATTATTATTATAATTTTATTTTTATTTATTTATATCCATATATATATAGTAGCTACATATTAGTTATATATTTTTGTTATCTTTATTTATTTCAAATTCATTCAATTTAATTTAATTCATTTATTTATTTCAAATTCATTCAATTTAATTCATTTATTTAATTCAAATTCATTTTATTTTCCTAGGACTTGTTTTTTCCAGGTCATGGAGGGAGAAGTCGTATATGGATAAGAAAAGCAACACATTTAGGATAAAACTAATCAATATTCAAGGATTAACAAAAGTTAAGATGGTGGAAATGGAAAAATTACTAGATGAGGAAAGTGATATACTATGTCTTACAGAAACACAATTGAAGGTTGATAAAATAATGGAAAGCAAAGGACTGTCAAAAGTACAAAGTATGAGATCTGCTGAAGACAAAAAAGGAGGACTAATGATATTGTATCATGATGTAGAATATATAAATATAAATCACCTGCCATCAGTAAATAAGGATATCTTGGTGTCTAAGTGCCAAATAAGGGCTTTTCAATTTATAATAATGCTTGTATATCTACCCAGTGGAGGAGAGGATGATGATAAGAGAAGAAAAGTGGCACTAAAAATAGAAATAGGTAATTTAAGAAAAATGGGTAATGAAAATATGGTAGTACTGGGTGATTTCAATGGTCATGTAGGCTTTCTAGTAGTGATGCACCGATTAACCGGCATCGGCTATATTGGCCAACTTTTTGCCATCGTCATCGGCACCAGCTTCAGCCAAATTTGGCCAATTATATTTGTTTCATTTTTAAAAATAAATAATTTAATTTGGGAGGATCAGATGGCTATAAGGGGTGATGAGGAGGCCATTATAAAAAAATAAAAAAGTTAAAAATATTGTATAATAAACACACTTGTTAGATTTGTGTATATATTCATGACCTTTGTTGAAAGATAGCTAGGGGGTACCTACTGTATTATTGCACCATGCATAAAATTATTATTTTCACCTTTCTCTATGAAAAGGTGAAAAATGAGAAAATGAAACAAAGGTGTCATAAATTAGTTGTAATGAAGGTTTTATGTAAAAACGATTTTCTTTGAGTAAAATGGGCAAATAACTGAATTAATCAGAACTTCAGTAGGCCTATTAGGTGTTCCCTGTTCCTCTATTTTTAATTCAAAGTTTTGAAACAAAATTCCAGTTAAAACAAAAAATTCAGACTCAAAATCAGGTTTCAGCTATGATGATGTTATTACTCCATTATAATAACTAATTTATTAATCTACTGTACACTGGGTACTGCAGATGGTAAGCTGGCTAGAGAGGGATATATAAAAAATTAATAATTTGATACCAATATAACAAGAAATCTTCAAAAACTTTTAAGTTTTTGTTTATTAAATAATCAGCATTGGCTTCAGCTTTGGCCAATTTGCTAGTCATCAGCTTCAGCTAAAATTTGCCATCGGTGCATCACTACTTTCTAGGCTACCAAAAACTGGACAACATGGGGAATATGATAATAGAGTGGATGGATGAATATGGAATAATCTTATTAAATAATAACCCTAAATGTGAAGGTTTATATACATGGGAGAGACTCTAAAAAGAGTGCGATAGACTTTGTACTAGTAACAAACAACATGTATGGTGGATTTAAGACGATGAAAATTGATGAAAAGAGGGAAGAAATTGATCTATCCAATCCAACCTAATCATGGTTTCTTTCTCATGTGATAGAGAGGACAAAACTAGCTACAACAAAGGTGAATGGAAATCAATGGAATATTACAAAAAAGATCAAGCAGCTTTAGAGAAATATGTAAAAATGATGGAAAGAAAAAATCTTGAAAGACATATAGAGGACATAGAGGGAATGGAAAACCTTATGAAAGAAGTGGCAGATAGTGAACTGAAAAAAACATATAAAAAAAGGGCCAATAAGAACACTGGAGTTGAAGAGAAACCCTGGATGAATGAAAAGATTAGAGAAGGGATAAAAAAAGAGAAAGGAATACAATAGAAAAAAGAGGATTACATGTGGGGAAGAAAAAGCACACTTCCAACAGAAGTATATGGAACAAAAAAGGAAAGTCCAGATGATGATAAAGGATGAAATATATAAGCATGAGAAAAAAGTCAGTGAGGAGATAAAAGAGGAAGGAGGTGATAAATTATGGGAGCATATCAACAAGCTGAAAGGAAAGGAGGTAAAGAGGAATACAGAAATAGAACTATACAATGAACAAGGAAATAAACTGGCACCTGAAGAGGCAGATAGGAAATTTGAAGGCTACTGGTTAGGAATATACCAGAAACATCCAAATAAATTGGATACAGTCTGGACTGCGGTATGAAGGCAGAATTTATAGATAGGTACAGACAGAATGATTCTGCCCAAGAGGTCATGGTGAGTAAGAAACACACCCTACCCTCCACCCTAAGAGACCATATAAGTATGGAGTTTAAGATACAAGAAAGACATGACAGAGATGACCAAGGAGTGATAATAGGAACACTAGAATACCAAATACCACCTACTCTGAGAGAACATATAGATATGGCATTAGAGGTGAGAAGTGAGATGGGATATGTGGATGAACCTATTATAACAACAAAGGAGATAAAAGAAAGATTAAAAAGTATAAAAAATGGGAAAGCTACTGGACCAAATGGTTTAAAGCCAGAATTCTTCAAGGCATTGAGAAAGAGCGAAGTGTGCACCCAAGCATTAGCAAACTGCTACCACCAGATCCTGAGAACAGGGAGTCTACCAAGGAATTGGAAGATGTCAAAAACAGTAATGGTGCCAAAGAAGAACAAACCTACAGAGAAAGACCTAAGACCTATAGCATTAACTGATGTAGCATACAAGCTGTTCATGTCTATCATAAAAGCAAAGATAGAAGAACACCAAACTAGGAATAATGAGGGCAAGGACACGCAAGCTGGATTTTCACCAGGGAGAAGAATAGAGGATAATATCTATATCTTGAAATATTGTATAGAAAATAGCTACAGAAATAGAAAACCCTTGATAGTGGCAGCAATTGATTTCGCAAAAGCTTTTGATTCGGTTAAGAGAGAAATAGTAGTGAAAGCTCTCATGAAATATAAGATTCACCCAAACATAATAGAAGTCATAACAAAAATCTATATGGGGGACAGTACCACAGTGAGGCTAAATGATGAGCTATGTAAAGAAATAGAAGCAAGCAGTGGAATAAGACAAGGATGTACCCTATTAGCAACTCTATTCAAGTTGGTGACATACCAGATCCTGGAGAAGTTGGATAACGAAGATATAGGATACAAAGATGAGAAATTTAAAATACATACATTATTTTTTGATGATGATGGATTACAGCTATCAATGTCAATAGATGAGGCAAGTGATAATATCAAAAAGGTAATACAAATAGGGAGGACATATGGCCTGGAGATTAACAGAAATAAGTAATTTTATGATATTCAACAAAAGAGAAACAACAGAGCAAATAGAGGGAACTAAAGCACAGAAAATGGCAAATATGACCTACTCAGTAATAGAAGAGAGTTGTAACAAACTGGTTGTAGGAAAGGCATTCTGGAAAGGCTTGGCGCTGCCATCAATACTATATGGAACAACTATTATAGAATTAAACAAAACAGAAATTCAACAGCTACAGAAATATGAGAATGGAGTATACAGATTCATAGGCCGGGCTGAAACTATAATTTTTGTTTGATTTTAATTTATCAGAGTGACTAACAGTTGGCTTTTGATATAAAAATAAGATTCCTGAAAAAAATAATTGGCGGCCACCAACGTGTGTCCGGCCACCCCCATTTTTGTAAAAACATCTAATGCCGCACTAGCAAAATCAGGAAAATGGCAATATCTCTTCTTCTGAACAAGCTAGAGAGATGGTTTGCATACCAAAAGATGCAGAATTTGATTTAGAACAAATTATTAAGTGTGGTATTTTTTCATAAAACCTTTAGTTTTTGAGTTATTTTAGAAAAACTAATTTCTTGGGCCCATAGACCCCCTTTCAACTGAATGTCAACACAATAAAACATTCTCAAGCTGCAAATTGACATGCATTAGTGGTTTTCAATCAGCAATCAAAATCAGCCATTTTAAATTCATTGAAAATGCTTTTTGACATTCCAAAACGCCAAACATTAAATTATACAATTAACAAATTGTCATTTTGTCATATTTTAGCATGATAAATAATAATCTAGAACTTAAAATATTTTTTAGACACAAAATCTTTCATTAATTTACGTGATCTAATTTTGTTTCTAATAAGACCATCTCTACACTCATGACCTACAACAGCCAAGGATGCTTCAGTGACAAGCTTGATGTGCCTTTCAACATTCTGACTGTGGCACTCGTGATCCAGTTTCAATGCGGTATTAATGATATCACGCAGTTCATCATTACTGAATTCTTTTAATACAGGTGGAACAGTTTCCCATTGGGACATAGCAGACAGCTTGTGGTATGCAGAAGCTTTGAAATTGATGATTGGCTTTCTAAAGACCCTAACATTCTCATCTATAGCAGGATATTCATCAGTACCACCTTCATGATCCTCTTCATTCTCATCATCACTTTCAATTATTCCACCTGCAAAATCATTGCTACTACCAGATTCATCATCAAAATCCTCTATAACTCCCCTCAGACACAGAACTTTATTGACAGCACACCTCCTCACCTCTTCATCTTCATCAGCCAGCATTCCAACTAAAATATTTTCACCATGAGCAAAATAGCTGTTATTGTTTAATACGTCATAACAAATTTCTCTAATTTTCCTGTCAGGGAATTTATTTACTCTTTGGATCATATTGAATAGGTTTCTTGACCCATCACTTAGCCTCTTATTAGCCTTGATATTGAACCAACTGTGAAAGTATACTTTGATGATGAATTCTACTATGATTTTGAGGTTCTTACTGGGTCTTTTTTGTGAAACATAAAAGCGAAGAATTCTACAGGCTAAGGTGAGCCATCGAGAGTGATTTAGCAGGCCAACTTCTAAGAGTGCAAGGTCTTCATCCACTTCACCAGTAATAATTGCCCAGCAGATGCAGTATCCATAGTATTGGTCTGTTGATAAATTATTGACCACCTCATTTGGTAGAAGCACAAATGCAGGATAAGGTATAGATTTGAAGTCCACAACATTCCATTCTGACACATCCCCATTGAGCTGAGAACCAATAGGGCCAGAAAATTTGTCTGGACTTTTTGTTGTCCCATCTAAAGTTATGAAGATGTGTCTAAGTGGCAATTCATTTAGATGCAGAAGACAAATATCCCACTGAAGAGGTTGCCCTAAAAACATTTCCAAATATCTGATTGACCCATGCATATGTCCTGTGTTAGTATTTGTCCCATCTGCTTTAACTAAGTTTAATTTGGCCTCAAGTTCTGTCCCTTTAATGATCTTATAAATGCCATGAGCAATGTCAATGCCTTTGCCACTCTCCGGGGTAAAATGGTCGAGGTAGAAATCATCTGAAAATAAATGTAATTAATTTTACAATTAAATAAAAATGAAAAAAGGAAGGAATAAAGTTAACTGGACAGTTGTCACTTAAAAAGAAAATTTTTTAAGTAATTGAAATATTACTTTATAGTACAGTAATATAACAGCATAATGCCTATAACTGTATGACAATCATTTCCATTTACCTGGCTCTCCAGTAATGACATAATGTTCCTCTAGGATTGTGGATGTATAATACTTTTCATTTACTTTGTTAACAGCAAGTGTAGCATCCTTTCTACCGTCAAAGCCAATGCCAGTCACTTTTTCAAATATCACTTCTTCTTCCTTCTTCCTTTCAGCTCTCAATTTAGCTCTCTCCCTTCTCAACTTGTTTCTGAAAAGTATTTCAAAAATATTGGCCATGCATTACTGCATTAGCATTATACAAATATACAAAATACAAATGTCAGTGTCCTGTTTGAAACTAATTAATATAAATACAAAATAGAAATTTTGACCAATGTAGCAGAACCAATAGCCGCTCCTGCTCTATCACTTACTTGATATCTGTTAGGATATTTAAAGTAGATTTACATATCTATTGTCAATGAATAATTTATTGGTAATCTTAATCTCTTAGTCACAATGATTTCACTTTAAGCTGTATTAAAAGATTTATCTTTCAGTACTATACCTGTCACATGCTTCAGCTAATGAGCGTAATCTAGTTCCGTTCTATAATGTTGAGACTTCTGGAACATAGTCTGCATCAAATGAATCATTACAACTGTCGCTATCTGTCAACTCAGGAATGTCCATAGGTTCAGGAGGATGAGGAGGAGGAACTGATTCTTTTGCTTTTTGAGATTGAATAACCCGTGATTTGAATTTTAAGTCAGTGGCTGTTTCTGGGACTTCTTTCAGGGTACAGTAACCATGCCTAGTTATTTTCTGGTCCTACAAAGTGATTATATTTCATTACACTATAATGTATCTTTTATCTATGGGTCTCTATATGTAAATTGAAATTCTTACAAAAATGAGAAAATACTAAAATATTACTTATCATTAACATCATTAATAGTGTATTATTGATATTACTAACTTATTAAATGCACTTTAAAAATTGTAGCAAATTATTAATAATTGATAATTAATTAATATTAATTAATAATTTACAACTTGAAATTCAATCAACAGACCTACCTCATAAAACTGGTAATCAGATTCAGTCATTTTTAGTAAGTGCTTTTTCTCTGTATCTGCCAACAGTTTGTGATCATGTTGATATATGTCAAATAAAACATTCACAGTTTTCAGAAAATCATCCAGATCTTGATGATATTTAGGTCCCCTTTTCTTTTTGTCATACTTCAGAAGGCGGTTGAATTCCTTTATTTGGGTTTTCAGTCGGCTCTGTATGGCATTTACTGATATTGGATAAACATTATATGTGACCCACAATTTATGCAATTCCTCAGAAGTAGCTCTCAGTACAGCATCTGTTTTATAGTCTCCGAAACACAAACACCTTTCAATAACTTGCTTCAACGTAGGCAATTTCCCTAAAGGAAACTGTTCTGCTGGCATAAAACGTACATCACCAAGTACTTTAGCAACTGTTTTCCTTGTAGAAGTCATACTTTATATTGCAAATGTTGAATTCAATGACAAATTGCAGTTGGAAACTTATAACAAAGGCACCTGAAAAAAAAACAAGTTTTCAATTTATTACGTTTAAAAAAAGTTCATGAAGCAGCCCCACCCTCTATTCTTTAATCAAGCATAATGGATGCAAGATAACAAGGAAAAGTCATATCATGTGATCACTATGTCCATGTCAACATCCTTTTAGGGCAATGTTAGTAATCAAAAAGCCAAATCATGCTTATTTTAGAATTTCTTTTGTCACTAAGGTCCGTCGAAAGGGGGTCTATGGGCCCCAAAAATTAGTTTTTCTAAAATAACTCAAAAACTAAAGGTTTTATGAAAAAATACCACTCTTAATAATTTGTTCTAAATCAAATTCTGCATCTTTTGGTATGCAAACCATCTCTCTAGCATGTTCAGAAGAAGAGATATTGCCATTTTCCTGATTTTGCTAGTGCAGCATTAGATGTTTTTACAAAAATGGGGGTGGCCGGACACATGTTGGTGGCCACCAATTATTTTTTTCAGGAATCTTATTTTTATATCAAAAGCCAACTGTGAATGACTGATTAATTCTATCTTGAGTTTCAGCCCGGCCTAATACAGAATGATACTATCAGCATGAAGAAGTGTGGTTGTGAGTGGTTTGAGGGGAGAAATAGGGGCATCAATGATGAGAACAAGAATAATGAAAGGAAAGCTCAATTATGTAAAAAGTACTGTATCTTGAAAAATGGCACAGGCAGGTTGGTAGGTGAAATATTTAGAAAAGTAAAAGAAGAAACAAGAGGGAAGTGGATAAAGGAGGTTGAGGGATATATGAGTGACTTGAGAATAAATATAAAATACCTAAAAGATTGCAAAAAACAGGAACTGGCAAACAAACTACGTACCTGGGATGAGGACCACTGGAGGAAAGATATGGATGGAAAGGAAAGTTTAAGAATATATAGAAAATGGAAAAGAAACATTGGAGACATGGAGGATATATATGATAACACCCCAGCCTCAACCATACTGTACAGATGTAGGGCAAATAATTTAGAACTTAATGACAGAAATAGATTTATAGGAGGGGACACCAAATGCCCCATGTGTGCATACAAAAAAGAAGACCCGGAGCATTTCTTGTTGGACTGTAGTGCCTACAGGGAGGAGAGAGTAAAAGCCATCGAATTACAACAGCCATTCAAGGCAGACAAAGAGGAGATTATTGGGGGGGTTTCATCTTCAGGAAGGAAAATATAAACCACAAAAAACAGATAATATATAAATTCTGGAAAATACAATATCAAATGGTTAAAGCACAGCACAGAGGATGAAGACATCAGGAGGCACTGTTGAAAAGGCTAGACCTCCAACATCTCATCACATCACATCGTACATGGGTTCTTTGTCCCAGTTCAGTTAGGTCATACCTAACCTAATATATATATCATCTTTTTCTTCTTTCTCTTCGCCCGTTCCCGCCTCTATACGGGGTTGGCGTTTCTGACCAGCCTCCTCCACACAGCCCGGTCCTGGGCTTCTTCCTCCGACAAACCCTTCTCCCTCAAATCGTCCCTCACCTTCTCCATCCACCTTCGCTTCGGTCTGCCTCTCTTTCTCCTGCCATGCACCTCCATATTCATCGTTCTCTTACCCACATAATCTTCGTCCCCTCTCATCACATGTCCATACCATTTCAGTCTACTTTCTTGTATCTTCCTCGAGATTTCTCCAACCTTTGTTGTGCCCCTTATCCTTTCATTCCTTACTCTATCCAACCTTGTCACTCCGCACATCCATCTCAGCATTCTCATCTCCGTTACATCTAGTCTTTTCTCATGATCTTTCTTTATAGCCCAAGACTCAGCCCCATACATCATAGCCGGTCTTACCACCGTCTTATACACCTTTCCCTTAACCCTTGCGCCTATTCTTCGGTCACACAACACCCCTGAAAGTTTCTTCCAATTTTTCCAACCAGATTGCACTCTGTGTGTTATTTCTGTGGTCAGCTCACCGTCCTCAGCCACTGTCGATCCCAAGTACGTAAACTTACTTACTCTCTTTAACCTCGCTCCCTCTAAACTAATTATATATTATAATATGATGAATAAAACCACGAAGGAAAGGAAACACAAAACGGTGCTCAAGCGCTTTCGTCTAATGACATCCTCAGGAACACTGAAATACATAAAAAGTTACGGCCTATATACAGTGTGTCCATAAAGTCTCGGTGGGATTTTAAATAGCTATATTATTGCAACGAAACATGATAATGAGATGAAAAAAAGGCAAATTGAAGAACAACTCTAAAAGAATAACTTTATTTAACGTAGTTCGATATGGGCTCCTCTGGTAGCCCTGCAGACATCTAGGCGGTGATGTGTGTCCGTAAAGTCATGGTGGGATTTTAAATAGCTATATTATTGCAACGAAACATGATAATGAGATGAAACAATGCCAAATTTAAGAACAACTCTCAAAGTTGTATCTTGTAGTTAGTCTAGGCTAAGCTTAACCTTTATCTCGCAGTTAGTCTAGGCTGTCCACATGCCTATGTTGAACATGAGTGTAATAGCCCGAAAGTTAATGTGTGGTGTGCTCTAGCATGAGATCGAGTGATTGGCCCATTTTTCTTCGCGGAACCCACTGTGACGTCACACAACTACCTCGCTATGTTGGAACATTTTGCAGTACCCCAATTTATTGAAAATAATGTCATCTTTCAGCAAGATGGTGCTCCTCCGCACTATGCCAACGTTGTTCGAGAATTCCTTAATGAAAAATTTCCACAGAGATGGATAGGAAGAGGAGGATGGAAGCCATGGCCTCCATGCTCTCCGACCTGACACCTTTGGACTTTTATTTGTGGGGTTACGTCAAGCAAAGCGTGTACAGTGTACCCATTAGGGATATTCATCACTTGCATGAGCGAATCACTCCTGATGTTCTTGGGCGTGTGTGGCTGGAATTGAATCACCGCCTAGATGTCTGCAGGGCTACCAGAGGAGCCCATATCGAACTACGTTAAATAAAGTTATTCTTTTAGATTTGTTCTTCAATTTGCCTTTTTTTCATCTCATTATCATGTTTTGTTGCAATAATATAGCTATTTAAAATCCCACCATGACTTTACAGACACACTGTGTTACAGAAAGAGAAAAAAAAATATATAAATAAATAACATACATACACACAAACATATATACATATATATATATATATACATATCTACACACATACACACATATATATATATACGCAATAAACGGAGAAGTAAAAATAAAACTTAAAAATTAAGGATTAGAGGATTAACAAAGAGGCATATCGATTTTTAGCACAAGATCAAATGAGTTATAAAAATAATACAAATTTATACTGGAGATACGCCCGGGTTTAACACTTTGCCTTTTTAGAGTCAAGTTTCGATATATATAAAATAAATTGAAGATTAAAAGTTAATAAAGTAGCTTACAAGTTTACCAAAGATTAAGTGTCCTACCCTTTTTATCTAGGTTTGTTTTGAAGGAATTCAAAACAACAGGATCGAGTTGAAAAAGACCTTTGCTTATGTTGAAGTTATTTGAAAGTTGAATAATGGCAGACTCAAGAATATTTCTATTGACAATGTTGCTCGAATGAAATAAAACTGAAGCATTATTCCAATCAATACAGTGGGATAACTCTGACAATGGACAAAAAGAGCACTGGACAACTGTCCTGTTCTGACGGAATATTGATGCTGTTTTATACGTGTGTGCAAATCCTTTCCCGTCTGACCTATGTAAAAGGAATCACATTGTTTACACCCAATTTTATAGATAATGCCTGAATTATTGGTAGGGCTATTTTTTACTATGATATTTTTCACAATATTTTTATATGAAAATACTACATTAATATCCAAAAGTTTAAGTACATTAGCAATGCCTAAAAAGCCCGGGAAAAATGGAAGTACTAAAATATTTTTTGTCAAAGTACGAGTGTTATTATTGACACGATAGAAAGTTCGTTTTGCCTTGTTGAGACAAGATTCCATAAACGCAGATGGGTAACACAGATCACTTCCAATACCGTTGATTTTTTCCAATTCGGCATCGATGTATTCCGGACTGGCGATCCTAAGGGCACGGAGAAACATTGATGAAAAAATGGCCTTCTTAGTGGGGGTGTCATGTCCCGAGTAAAAGTCACGAGACAAAATGAGTGGTCTGCCTTCAAAAACTTAAACATCGCCAAACATAATTTTGTAACCGTTATTCCCCAACCATGGATCCAACCTTTGTTTGATGAAATTTACAACGAGTTGCGTCGGAGAACTACTTCACTTGGTAACATTTTGGATCGGAAAATTAAAAGTCTCATTCGAAATAGTCAGTGGAGTAAAAAAGCAAGCTCAAAGTGTGTTTTGAACCTTTCTTCGAAAAACATTAATGACGATGCAAAAAGTGCCCTTGGATATGGTATGTCCTTTTTTATTGTTAAAAAACCTTTGGCTTTACAAATTTGTTACAGTCTCGCGTGTTTTGAAAAACAGTGTAATCTCCCTCAGTATTTGTTTAACATAGTTAAAGGCCTCGTTTATAGTGCGGCGAATGGTAATTACGAAGATAACTTTCCTAAACGGTTTTGCGATGGCCTCTCACAATTAAAAAAGGATGGGGAGCTCCATATTACTAAAGCAGACAAGGCTAACACCATAGTTATTATGGACAAAGTGGACTACATCAGAAAGATGAACGAGCTTCTCCAGGACCCCGCCACATACAGCAAACTTAGGAAGAACCCGCAGGATGATGTCATCAAATCATTTAATAGTGGCTTGAAACGCATTCTCAAAGATCATAAGGACTTAATTCCGCTTTTCATGTCCACTTCACCTTCTCTGCCCTACCTTTACGGTCTTATTAAAACCCACAAACCTGGCAACCCTATGCACCCTATTATTAGCTCAGTGGGCTCTATTACTTATAAACTCTCCAAATGGCTTGTCAAAGTCTTGTCCCCCATTCTCGGAACTATCTCTGATTCACATGTAAAAAATTCCATGGATCTTACTGAAAAATTGAATAATGCACGTACTGAAACTAACGATAGATTGATCAGTTTTGATGTTTGTTCATTGTTTACAAAAGTGCCGATTGATGATATGCTTGACTTTCTCTCCCAAGAATTACATAAGTATGACCTGCCACTACCTTCACACATTGTTTTGGAACTTATTAAGCTTTGCATTAAAGACTGTAAATTCACTTTCAATAACGAGTATTATCAACAAGTGTTTGGGATGGCCATGGGCAACCCCATATCGCCCCTCCTCTCCAATATTTATATGGAGTTTTTCGAAATTACTTACATTCCGAGAATCCTGGGGGTTGGCATCCCTTGGTTGCGGTACGTCGACGATATTTTGTGTATCTGGCCCATGAATCATGACCTGGATAACTTCCTCCTTCAGTTAAATGATCAAGTCCCCTCCATTAAGTTTACTTTAGAAGTGGAACAAGACAAGTCAATCCCATTTTTGGATGTGCGTGTACATAGGGAAAGCCCAGGTTTTAAGTTTAGTATCTATCGAAAACAACAAACAACTTGTCCTACGTACACTTTTACTCGGGACATGAGACCCCCACTAAGAGGCCATTTTTTCATCAATGTTTCTCCGCGCCCTTAGGATCGCCAGTCCGGAATACATCGATGCCGAATTGGAAAAAATCAACAGTATTGGAAGTGATCTGTGTTACCCATCTGCGTTTATGGAATCTTGTCTCAACAAGGCAAAACGAACTTTCTATCGTGTCAATAATAACACTCGTACTTTGTCAAAAAATATTTTAGTACTTCCATTTTTCCCGGGCTTTTTAGGCATTGCTAATGTACTTAAACTTTTGGATATTAATGTAGTATTTTCATATAAATATTGTGAAAAATATCATAGTAAAAAATAGCCCTGCCAATAATTCAGGCATTATCTATAAAATTGGGTGTAAACAATGTGATTCCTTTTACATAGGTCAGATGGGAAAGGATTTGCGCACACATATAAAACAGCATCAATATTCCGTCAGAACAGGACAGTTGTCCAGTGCTCTTTTTGTCCATTTGTCAGAGTTATTCCACTGTATTGATTGGAATAATGCTTCAGTTTTATTTCATTCGAGCAACATTGTCAATAGAAATATTCTTGAGTCTGCCATTATTCAACTTTCAAATAACTTCAACATAAGCAAAGGTCTTTTTCAACTCGATCCTGTTGTTTTGAATTCCTTCAAAACAAACCTAGATAAAAAGGGTAGGACACTTAATCTTTGGTAAACTTGTAAGCTACTTTACTAACTTTTAATCTTCAATTTATTTTTATATATATCGAAACTTGACTCTAAAAAGGCAAAGTGTTAAACCCGGGCATATCTCCAGTATAAATTTGTATTATTTTTATAACTCATTTGATCTTGTGCTAAAAATCGATATGCCTCTTTGTTAATCCTCTAATCCTTAATTTTTAAGTTTTATTTTTACTTCTCCGTTTATTGCATATATATATATATATGTGTGTGTATGTGTGTAGATATGTATGTGTAGATATGTATGTGTAATATATATGTATATATGTTTGTGTGTATGTATGTTATTTATTTATATTTTTTTTTTCTCTTTCTGTAACCTATATATAGGCCGTAACCTTTTATGTATTTCAGTGTTCCTGAGGATGTCATTAGACGAAAGCGCTTGAGCACCATTTTGTGTTTCCTTTACTTCGTGGTTTTATTCATCATAAATATTTTTCACATGTTACTTTCGTGAAATAATTTTCATATTATAATATGTATATATTATATTACAATATATATATTATATTATAATATACAGGGTGGGCGGAAAGTAGCTCCCTATTTTGGATTGGTAAAAAAATATGTATATTATCCATTTATTTCAGAAGAAATAATATGAAAAGGTAGGCATACATGGTAGGTTTTCTCTAAAATTCAATGTGGGCTCCAACTCTTTCCACCAGCTTCTGGAGCCGCCCAGGAATGGCGTCCACTGACTTTAGCAGGAACTCCGGCGGGATGGAGGACATGACTTCCCGAATTCGGTCCTCCAGTTCTTCCAATGTCCTCGGTTTGGTGCGGTAGACTTCTTCCTTTACCCACCCCCAAAGAAAGAAGTCGCACGGTGTCAAGTCGGGGCTCCTGGCTGGCCATTGATGTGGACCACGACGACCCATCCAACGCCCAGGGAAGTGGGCATCCAGCCACTCACGGACAACAAGCGCGAAGTGCAGAGGGGCACCATCTTGCATAAATATCAGATCGTCGATGTTCTCCCATGTGCTGACAACCGGCCAGACCTCGTTTCGCAACATAGCAAGGTACCACTCAGCATTCATGGTGTTGCGCAGAAGGAACGGGCCCACAACCTGATCTGAGGTCATACCACACCACACCGTTACACTGAACCGATTCTGCCGTTTTTCAGCGGTAACCATGGGATCCTCTCCTGCCCAGTAGTGGCAATTGTGGCGGTTGACAAAGCCTCCGACGTGGAACACCGCCTCGTCGCTCCAGAGGATGTTGCGGAAGAGATGGGGCCAGTCTTCATGCCAAGCCAGCATGATTTCCCCGAACTCCATGCGAATGTCGCAGTCCTCGTCCGAGAGAGATTGGCAGTAATGCGGCTTCCACGCACGCCAGTTCAGCTCCTTCTTCAGCACAGTTCGCACTGAGTAGCGGGAGAGTCCACTTTCCCGAGCTGCCTGGCGAGTTGACTTTCGTGGACTCCGTGCGAACATTTCCTGAACTGCCTGCACCGTCTCCTGGGCCCTGGATGTTGAAGGGCGACCACATCTTCGAACATCTGCCACAGACCCCGTGGTCATGAGCTTCGAGTGGCAGTTCTTGATTGTTTTTGGGTCCACTTGGGCACGTGGTCCGTGAATGGCCCGCCACCATCTTTGAACTCGAACAACAGATTGCCAAACTTCGTACCGTGCCACCAACTGGGCACGCTCCTGCAGTGTTAAACGCTCAGCCATGTTACCCTTCAATCTGAAATGAACAAAAAAAATGAACGTTACAATTGTACCACTTTAGAGAACACACCATAACAATATAACAATACAATCATAATTTATACATAATTTATATGTAATTTAAATTAGGGAGCTACTTTCCGCCCACCCTGTATATATATTATATTATAATATATATATATATTATATTATAATATATATATATTATATTATAATATATGTATATATATAAATTATAATTTTGTTATAATTTACAATGCATTTTGTATATAATTTGCATCAGGCGTCGTTGGGCACATTTTAGTGTGACACAAAGCATGAAAAAACATGCAGAAAAAACAAAAATTATCACCGAACTCGTCGACACCCCTTAGCTGCATAATTACCAAGAATTTTTGTGTGTGGGTGTTTTAATACATTACAGTATTGATTGTGTTTTGCTGTTATTTATATTACCTTTTCACTCCAGTACTATTTTTCATGTTTATCCCCCTTCTGTTATTCTGGTATTTCCATGACATGTTGTTGTTGTTGTTGTTGTTGTTTTCACCTACCCTTCCTTCCTTAGTCCGTGTATACAAGAACTTCCTTAATTCTACATTTTCAGTTTCCTAATTAATATTTTCCTTTAAATCATTGTGGCTTTTACCCCCATTAAAAATTAGCAAATGAATTTCTAATCATTAATTCAAATTTTTTGTCAAGCTCAAAGCCCCAGACACTTTTATCTTCAACCAATACAGGCTTACCCATAATGAAGTAGTCCTGATGATCAGGAATAAGGAAAGCTACAAACCCAAGAATTATAAGCAGCATGATTTTATAAAGCCAGAGTCCATTGTGAAAGCCAGCTCGACAATCCTTACTAGTTTTAACTCCTATAAATTAAATAACAGACATAAATAAGCAATCAGCATTATCTATAAACCTTAAAATCCTCCTGAAGTTGATTTGGTTATTTACTTTATTTCAATATACTACAACTGTGTTTTTAAGGTTTAGTATTTTCAAACTTTTAAATTCAGTTCATGCTATGTTTATTTTTTTAACATTTTGTATTTCAATGGCTTAATACTTTTAGCACTTTTAATACAAGGGGTGGTCTGAAAGTTTCCAGACATACTTCATTATGTTGGGAGTGTAAAATTGAGAACTTTTATAATTAATAATAATAAACTGTAACTTACGATAAACTTTGGTAAAAATAAAAAATGTGGTTATTTTGAGTAATGACATCATTTGTTCCATCTTCATTCGCACACCACATAGGGTACAGGATTATGAGGGCCTCACCTCTGTTTAAGGGGTATCACGTGACTGCACCATAGCACAGTACACAGCACACTGTACTGTTGTGCACTTGGTGTGTGTCATATTGTCATGGGAAAATGATGACAAACTATTTCAATCACTGCATTGTGTTTTACTGAAACTCAACTTACTTCATCTTGAAGAAAAATGTCATAAACTTTAAATAAGTGTTTAATCACTTAAATGCTTAAATCATCTATTGAATAATACTGTAATTATTTCTTGGGCTTAATCACCAATTACAAAACTTACGCACAATTTCAAAAATTAATACTGTGCAACCAGTCACATTCCTTCATTTTGAGTGAATTATGTCTTTCCAAAGTGTGCCACTGAGTTAACTAATGGTGCACCTCCATACTAGATTACTGCAAACATGCGATTATAAATCATGCATGAAATTATTGGCAATGAACCCAATTTTTAATTAGAAATATTAACCATTAACATAACTGGCCAATTAAGCAACTTAACCATAGGTACAGGTAATTTTAAAATATAGGATAAACTTTAGCTGTTTCTTTAGTTACAGTCTATGCATAATGAAAGAATTAAAGAAATATTGAATGAGTGCCTCCTAACAACTGGAGAAGAATGATCTCAAAGGTATTTATAAAAAGCAGAATGCAGAGGATGAGAAAATTCTATTGAAATTTGATTTGGGAGATTCAGCACATTATCCAGCACTTGATTCAGGCCATCACTATTTCATTATTCACACTCAGTTTAATATTCAAAAGTAGGCCATGTGCAAAGGGTCCTTCCACCATAATTTTAATTAGTACCTATTTAAATTTCATCAATTTACTCTTCTTCTGCCATGAAGACTTCTTTGGCTAGTCCCTGGGTCAGGTTGTCATTATATATTACAGGGGTGGCCAAGTTTCCTGGACCCAAGAGCCACATACAACATTTTTCAGATGTACAAGGGCCGCAAAATATACTCACATTATTAAATTGTTTAATTACTGCTTGTAGAAGGCTTAGTTTGGGTCTTCATTTTGGCTGTTAATGCTTTAGTCTGGCTGATGTGATGTTAAGGCAGTATGAAGAAGCTCAGTCAGGTGTTCATTAGTGAGGGCAGCACAATGTTTTGACTTTACAAACTTCATTACCGAGAAGAGTGCTTCACAGCAATAAGTTGTCCCAAAAACTGAGATAAGTTGGAAACTGGTTTTCCTGAGGTGAGGATACTTTGTCTTTGGTACTTGCTTCCAAAACTCAGCTGCAGATAAGCTTTTATGTATCAACTTTAAACCCATGTCTTCCTGTAGCTCCAAAAGTTCTGTTTGTACTGAAGCAGCTTCCGTAACAAAAGGTGTGGTAACCGGACAGCCATCATTGATGACATCAATCAGGAAAGGATTTACAAGAAATTTGAAGCATGGTTTTAGCTTCTTTAGTTCATCAAACCTGATCTGAAAATCATCAATTAGTCCTTCTAATTTACCTTTGTATTCCTCCAATTTACTATCTTTTATTTCAATATCAGGAAAAATGTTTGCTTGGTTTTTCAGGTGGGGAAAGTGGTCAAATTTTTTTGTTACTATATCTTTTTGGAAGAGCTTTATTTTATTCTGGAAACTGAAAACTGTCTGTGTAAGGTCAGAAATGACCTTATCCTTTCCCTGAAGTGCCAAATTTAGATTTTGAAGGTGTATTACATCAGTAAAAAACATCAGATCCTGCACCCATTTGCAATCTTCTAGTTGTGGGTATGACTTTCCCTTTTCTTTCAAGAAATCAATGATAGGCTCCAACAGTGCAACAAACCTATTCAGGAGATTACTAGTTGATAACCACCTTACAATACAGTAAAATGAAAGGTCATCTGGCTTATCTTGAAGATCCAGCTCCTCGATAAAATTTCTAAATGCTCAGTGCATTTCTGCATTTGAAATTTTGAATAAATGAAATTCATAATTTCTAGAACACATTTCATAACACTGTCATACCTAAAGTACTTGCTTACCAAATGACCACGGTGAAGTGATACAGTGAATAAAAAGAGACAGGATACTTGGGATTGCATGTCAAGAGCCCAACTAGGCCTACATTTTGTCCTACCATAGCTGGTGCTCCATCTGTTACAACACTGACAAGTTTATTCAATGGTACTTCAGCATTTGATAATGCCTCATCAAGTGCGTTCTTTATGTCAACCCCTCTGGTGGTTTCTCTTAGGGTCATTAAGTGCAAGAGTTCTTCTTTCACATTTCCATCACCAGTAACAAACAAATATCGCCAGTTGAGGGTCATCTTTAATATCTATAGATTCATCGAGGGCCAAAATGAATGCAACAGAATTCTTCAAATCACTCTGCAATGAGCACACAATTTCAGCACTGATCTGGGAAATATGTCTCTCTGTTGAGTGGCAGGAAACAGAAATACAGTAAACCCTCAATAAGTCAGACTTCGGGATGAGTTGGACTCTGTCCTCTGTCAAGTGCTATTATTCTTTTATTTTACTGAGAGAAGTGTTTTATTTCCTATGTCAAGTGCCATTATTATTTTGTTTCTTTCACTAAGTGAAGTGTTTTTTTAATACTGTATTGTACGAAAAGGTAAACAATAAAATTTTTTGTTTCACGCTCAAAATAATTCCAGCAAATAATTCCAGGGAAATCATGTACCAAATTTAACTTTGATTATAAAGTGAAAATGACACAGTACTGTACATAGTTTTACCCATTAGCTTACATTTAGCTCTGAGAAATGTTAATTTTCAGCCACATTTCCACCTTGTTCATCAGTCACACTACCAGGTAAATAGAGGGGGTAATTAAGGTAATTCGCAATGAGTCAGACTTTTCAATGAGTTGGACTGGCTAGAGCCCTATATAGTCTGACTTATCAAGGGTTTACTGTACTTGCTATTTGTTCTCGAAGCTTTGTGTTATCTGGAGTGAGAATTGCAGTAACATCAGCAATATTCTTCTTCACAAATTCTCCATTACTGTAGGGAAGTTGAGCACAAGCAATATTCCATGCCATAACAAAACTAGCTTCAGTAGTTAAGTCAGCTGTCTTACACAATGATGAAAGTACAGGAAGTTCCCGCTTTACGAATTCTCGCTTTACGAATTCCCAGGTTTATGAATTTTAAAAAAAAATAATTTTGAAAATATAAACATTAACTGCACGAAATAAACAGTAAACATTCATAAAGATTTCATTTACAGTATATACACCATACGGGGATCTATACTGTGCGTGCGTTTGTTCATTCAGGCAGACTATAGCTTCGCTCATCTAATGTATTAATTCAGTTACCCTGCTGATGTTGTTAAGAGTGCTGATGTTGTTAAGAGTGCTTATGTTGATCTCCCTCTTCACTGTCTTGTCTATTAAACATTTCAAATTTATTTCCCCGCTATTAATATGCCAAAACGAAGGAATAGTACAGAGATTGATATTAATGATAAAAAGAAACAGAAAGCAATAACATTAGAAGCAAAATATGACATCATAAATAACCACACCAGACCATCAACGAGTGCACATTTGATCATTGACGACAATGAAGAAGAAATTCTTCAATATTTGTAAATAATTTCTTTAGTATTAGTAGGTATCTGCTTGATTTTAAATGGTATGTTTTTATTTCTTTTGATAAATAAATCATTGTTTATGCATAAACTATTGTTTTGTTGCCCTTTATTTAACATTATCATATATTTCTTGTCAAATTTCATTGTCAGGAACGTAACCCCCGTTTATAACATTACGTCTATGGGAAATAACTTCCCACTTTACGAACGATCACTGCGAACAAATTAATTTGTAAAGGCGGGAACTTCCTGTACAGTTTGTTGGGCAACTAGGCTAGATTTCAACATTGTTAACTTAGTCTTCCGCAATTCTGATTTGGGAGGAAATTCCAATAAAATTTTTATGGTTAGTTTCATGATGACGCTTTAAGTTACTGGCTTTAAAGTGATTGAGTGCCACGTGGCAAATAAGACACACAGGTTTCCCACCTTTAACAGTAAAGACAAAGCTCTCCTCCCACTCCTGTTTAAAAACTCTATTTTCTTCTTCTGCTCAGTCATTTTAATCAACTAAGGGGTTGTATAACTTTCACTTGTATAACTGAGAAAAATAGCCACCATTTGATCTAAGAAGCCAATTTTAAAACATACTCACTCATTACTACACACAGCCCACAGGGTAGCTCGAGGGGTACTAGACACTGGTGAGTGGTGATTGGTGTTAATTACGTAATTATCCTGCTGAGTGCCTGTCACGCAAAAGAAATTGTCGTACGCATGATGCATTTTATTGTCAATTCAATTTTTCCTTGGGTTTTTTTTCAGATTTTTTTATGTGAAAAAAAAATTACATTTGCATTATGAATTTTGTCTTTTATGATAAATATAATAAAAACCAAAATTGTCTCGCGAGCCGCAGTTAACAACCTCGAGAGCCGGGGTTTGGCCACCATTGTTATATAATGTAACTTTTTTCTTATCTGTGAACTTAAGAGTACAACTCTAAATTTTATCACATTTTCATCTCATCAGCAACTTCTTTATTTGATTATATAGTATCCATGTGTAAGCCTAACCTGTCTTGGTACTCAGTGATAGGGGCACGCGAGGGAATATTAAGGGGTACATGACGGGGTCCTGAAAATATAACCCTTTTAATTTTATATACTATTTACAAATGGCCACAAGTCACATGGTCGTAAAGAAAGTAAAAATCCTCTCTTGAAAATCCAGAAAATCCCGTGAAAGAATTCAAGGGGTACAGAAGAAGAAAAAGTTTGAGAACTGCTGTTATAGAGAAATCATGTACCGAATTTAACTTTAATCATAAAGTGAAAATGACACAGTGCTGTACATAGTTTTACCCATTAGCCTACATTTAGCTCTGAGAAATGTTAATTTTCAGCCACATTTCCACCTTGTTCATCAGTCACACTACCATAACCACTTTATTTGTAACATCCACCTGATGGGCCCAAAAATTCACATCCTTCAGTTACAACAAAACCAACACAATACAGTAATTTCTCCGCATTTTGGAATGCCTTCTAATTCAAAACATTTTGGTGGTTCTGAAATCTAGTATTGAAATCATTCATAATTCATAATATTCCAAATTGAAAGAAATATTATGAAAAGTAACTGTAATTCTACTCAATTCATAACCATTCTGAAAGTTAATTCTGCAATTCATAATCCATAACTTAAGTAACTTTTATTACAGTGTAGTTATCATAGCATAGAAATTACAACAATCAACAATACATTTTGTATTCATTAATTCAAACAGAAATGTGCATAAAATTTAGTAAATTTATTGCAAATTACAGTTCAGAATAATTAAGGATTGCATTAACATTGTGATTTTTTAGAATGGAGTATCTGATTTGGAATATTTTTAAATATTACATAATTCGCAAACTTGCACCTAATTCAGAATCCTCTCAAATTTGGAAAGGCTTGAGCACCTATTATTCCAAATTGTAGAGGGATTACTGTATATTCATCATTTTACACCAAAATGTGCCCCAGTATGTCTTTCAATCCTCCATGTAGTCACATTCAACAACAATTCACTTTTGTCACTAACTTTGTGCCACCCTTGAAAAATTCAATCATCCAACCAAAATGCATACACAAGCTAAAAGCAAACATTGGTGGTATCAGCCTATTTTTGGAGTATCGGTATCTGTGGAATTTCTACCAATACTGCCAATACTTTGGTTTTTTTAATAGTGGAAAGTTACCAAACATTTAGCCAACCTAAATCTCTTTTGTGTTATTATACTGTTATATCTTCAATAGTATTGCTATTCACAATTACCTCATCTGCTGTTGGTAAATGGGGAACTCACATTACTGGAAAAAAAAATTGTTGTATTCCTGAACAAGAACTACTCAATTATGCACACTGATTGTAATTTGTAAATTAGGTGCCTGCCTATCTACTAACTTACTAAGTTATGGAATAATGATGAAATAAATGGAATTACTTTGTCTTATGAGTTATGATCCTTACTGTTATCAAGTTATTCTTTGAAAGTGTTAATTATATGAATTATGAAAGAGGTAGTACTAGTGTACTTTCATGAAATAATTTTCATATATATATATATATATATATATATATATATATATATCAGGTCATCCCATAAGTAATGTCATTTTTTTGCATTGCTAAACTCGCGTCGTGTTTGCACATGTTTCTCTCTATATTTTGTGGAAAACTCAAATTTTTGTGTGTTTAGACATGTTACTTCTCACTCTAAGTGAAGTTTCATTGTGTTAACAATCTTCATTTATTTCACTCTTACAGATAAGATGGAGATGTCAGAGGAACACACCAGGCATATAATGTTTTACGAGTTTAAAAAAAGAAATAATGCGACTGTAGCCACAAAAAATATTCAGGATATTTATGGGGAGGAAGCTTTAAATGTAAGGAAATGTCAAAGATGGTTCCAGAAGTTTAGGTCTGGTGGCTATGGCTTAACTGATGAAGCGCGCTTGGGCCAACCTGTTGAGTTCAATGATGACCTTCTGATAGCTACACTTGAAGAAAATCCTGCTGTAACTGTTGAAGAACTTGCCCAGTGACTAAATTCGACCGGTTCCACAGTTCATCGCCACCTGCAATGACTGGAAAAAGTGTCGAAACTTGGGAAGTAGGTTCCCCATACGTTGTCACCAGACAACTGTAGAGATTGCGTGAACATTTGCTCTTCATTGCATTCTCAGCAACTTCAAGCACTGTTTCTGAATCGACTCATTACTGGGGATAAAAATTGGGTGCTTCATCACAATGTTAAGCATCATTGGCAGTGGGTTAGTGCTGGGAAATCTGCTACACCACAGCCAAGAGGACATCTGCACCCCAGGAAGGTTTTGCTGTGCATTTAGTGGGATATTCAAGGAGCGGTTTATTTTAAACCATTGCAGCTGAAGTCTACTGTCAACAACTTCAAAGATGGAGCATTGCATTGCAAACAAAATGGCCTCCTTTGGCCAATTGCAAGAGTGGTGTGTTTCAACAGGACAGCGTACATCCTCATACTGCTCAAATCACCACTGCCAAAACTGAACAGCTTGGTTGGGAAAAAATTCCACATCTCCCATATTCACCAGACCTTGCACCATCAGATTACCACCTATTCAGAAGTCTTCAAAACTACCCTGATGGGAAAGAACTTGAAAGTTTCAAGGCTATCAACATTGCCCTCTCCGAGTTTTTCACTTCTAAACCAAAGGAATTTTATCAATATGGAATTGAAATGCTTGTAGAGAGGTGGCAGAGAGTCATAAAAAGTGAAGGAAAATATAAATTTGATTAAAATTTATTTTCATGCAGTTTTATTTTCATTTGGAAATAAAGGTAAAAAAAACATTACTTATGGGATGACCTGATATATATATATATATATATATATATATATATATTATATATATATATATATATATATATATACATATATATATATACTGTATATATATATCGGGTGGCCTCCAAAAAAGTTCTCATTTTTCAACTAGTCATATCTCAGTAACCTGTGGACTTATATAGATGATATTTTAACACAATTTACACCAAAGCCTTGTCTCACTATGGTTAAAATTTGAAAACGATATCATTTATGCTTTTCTCACAATTTAGAAAATAAAAACTCGTGTCAAAAAACAAATATCATGAATATTTTATTTATTTTAGCCAATTAAATGATCGATTGGACCACCGTCCTGTTGACAAACTAATCGGAGTCTCTTCTTCCACACAGAGATGCTTCGTTGCACCTCATTATTGTCAATTTCCTGCCATGATTGTAGTATCTTGTCTTTAATTCACCTTCAGTAAATTTTTCGCGCTGCCCATGATAAACTCTCTCTTTCAGCAACTCCCAAATTGAATAATCCATTGGGTTACAGTTCGGGCTTTGAGGCAGCCACTCATTCTTGGTAATGAATTTGCGCGTATTATCATTCAGAAATGCCTGTGTGGCCTTGCTTGTATGTGATGGTGCCCATCTTGTTGAAAACAAAAATCATTTTCTGGATAGAGACGACGGCAGTCTGGCAACAACTTTGTGTTTAAAAGTTCCATGTAATTTACGGAATTCACTTTCGTCGTTTCGGTATCAATAAAATGAACGTCAGTTTTACCATTCCAAGAAACGCCTGCAGATATCATCACTTTTTTTGAAAATCGCGATGCCTCATGATACAGTCTATTCACCGGAATATCACGTTTTCAACCACGTCCGTAGACAACGTCATTTTGAGGATTTCGTGGAATTTCTAGTGTAAAATCCTTCTCATCCGTGAACACTATCTTCTTAACACCATCAACTGAAAATTTATTAAGCAACTGTCTGCACCTTGTTTTTCTTTTATCCTTCACATTTTCGTTTTTTCTAGATGTGGGAATCCTTTTGAATGGTTTTAGGTTCAGCGATTTTACTACACATTGCACAGAACTCCTACCAATACTCAGATTTTGGCAATTGTCCATTGCGATAAATGAGTCCCTGGTTCATTTTCTTGAGAGCAGATTTTATCATTTATGTAATCCACGTTTTCTGGTGTTGTTGCTGTTTTTGGCCTGCCACTTCCTGGTTTCCTGGTGGTGGTTCCTGTATCGTGAAGCTTCTTTAACAGTTTGTCTAGTGTACGTCTCTTCTAACCTCTCCCTGGAAACTCTCGTATTAATCTTCCACTCTTCCATCCTTTGTCAATGTAGCAAGCTTTAATGAGAGCACAGTCTTCTTCTGACAATGTCATGATTGCGACTGAAGGACTGAAGGATATGTAGTCTGTAAGCTCGTAAACTCTGAAACGGGCGTAGCCTACGCATGGCCTCAAATTCGCCAAAAGGCCGAGCATACTGTAGACTACAATCGATATTTGTTTTTTTTACACGAGTTATTATTTTCTAAATTGTGAGAAAAGCATAAATGATATCGTTTCCAAATTTTAACCATAGTGAGACAAGGCTTTGGTGTAAATTGTGTTAAAATATCGTCTATATAGTTCCACGGGTTACTGAGATATGACTAGTTGAAAAATGAGAACTTTTTGGGGGCCACCCGATATATATATATATTTAAAAAATTTATATATTCATTCAGTAACAGCATGCAGGTATCATAAATCACTTGTAGGTATGGTTTGTTTAACATTCAACTTGATTCTGTATTCCATAAATTATTTCATTTTTCAAATTTAAAGTTTTTAGTTTACTACTACTGTCTATTGTCTACTTAAGCTCATGTGAGTTACTGTATTTCTATCTGATTTAGCATTTGTTCATGAATAAAGTCAAACAAATGGATTCCATAATTATACTTGTATCATTTCTACCTTTTAATGTATCTTCATGTTATATAGTTTAAATTCTTAAACATGAGGTTCTTAAATAGATTTAATTATTACCTGACATCTGTGTCAACTGTCTCAAGATGACAGAGGTTAAATATGAAAAGTTCGCTTCAAGAATTCGAATCAGACTTTATCATGAGTAATTTTTTAATTTCAAAGTATTTTGTATAGTATCAGTATTGGCTAAGTATCGGCCTATTCAGAGTATCGGTATCGGTATCGGTGTAAATTGGGTATCAGTATCAGCCAAAATTTGGTATCAGTACATCACTGTCATCTATATGCTCATTGCCATGACACTATTGAAGAGGTGAAAATGACCACATCATGGTAGTATCATCACACACACTGACAGATACTTCTGAGGATGGCACTAGAAGTTAGTGATACAATGGCAAAAGTCATTGATGTTGAAGGTGACTAATGGAGGATTGAAAGACATATTGACACACATTTTGATGTAAAATGACGAATATAGCTTAGTTTCATTGTAATGAAGCATGTCTGTAAACTTTCTGACCAGCCCTTGCATTTTGACAATTTTTAATTGTTCAAAATTTTAAGTTTAACTTTAAATTCAGCTTCTCCAACTTCAGTATCAGGGTTCAATTGGTAAGTCAAATGAGGTTAATGTAATTTACATTGTCTAATATGATGGGTCTTTTAACATCATTATTTTTTTTGGTGTTTTTTAAATTTTAAATTACTTATTCTAAATACTAGTAATTATTTTATTTTTTGAGAACATGAGGAGGTCATTTCCAAAACATTCTGTGCTAACAATAAAGAATTAAATGTAGGGCCTATATGGTCACTATGTACAGTATTACTTTTATTTAGAACCTGGTTACCTTGGAATAGATCAGTTGGAGAAATACCATACAATGTACAGTTATCTCTTATCTTTGTAATTTTTTGCAATAACTAACAAGATAGCCTACTTTAAGGATCTGAGGGTAACTGTACAATTCTGAAACATAAACCTACCTATCTATACTACCATAAAGTACACATTGTCTTTGACACTGTCCATATCTGTATGAAAGGCATGTGTAGTAGTATGATGCACAAGAATGAATATTTTGTAACAAAAATTAACTTTTATACATAAGTCTAACCAACAAATAGTAATGTAATCCTAACATGGATGAAATTGGACTAGGATGTGTGTGTTTTTGGAGTCCATTAACCTTTGTAACAGCAAAGGGTTATGCTTTACATGGGATCCAAACCATAGGTTGCTACATCATCTGAATGCAGAGGATATGTCCTCATCCAACTGCTACCCAGACCCAATGCTGCTTAGCTTCACTGATCTAGGGTAAGCAGTGTTGGGACTTGGACTAAGAGATGATAAGGCATTCAACACTGAGTATAACCAATGACCATAGCCAACTCATAGTAGACTATGAAATACAAGAAATTTATGGAAAAAAGAGTTATTTGTAGAAGAATAAACATTTGGTTTGTTTGAAAAGTAACCGTACATTTTTAAAACTTTTTTTTAACCATCTTCTTAAAAATGAAAAACTATGGTTAATCTTTATTTTATATAGAAATAACTTTAACCATGTTTAAGTGCCTGTGCCTGTAAATCAGACCTCTTTAGTTAGACCCACTTTAATTGAGGCATTCAGAACCAAAGCTCTAGGTGAAGCTGCCATGGGTGCGAATGGTATCTTTGCCAGTTTGGTTCTGAATGCCTCAATTGCTTTCATTACCTCCAAAATAGGGTAGTGTACAAAAGATACAGTCCTAATTATACACACACTAACAATGAGTGACTAAGGCTACCAAAATCTGGTTTCACCACGTGGCTATAAAATAGATAATAAAGGACTTCACATACCACATGTAGAAACCATCAGAATCAGATGATACAATGCTAAAGCAAAGCCAATACGGTACACTGCCAGAAACCCCATGAGTTTACCAGGATGACAAGAAGACCCAGCACCCAGCCATTCACATATGGAAAAATCATCTGGGAACTAAAATACAGTAGGCCTATGTAAAATCCATTTAGAATAAAATTAGATGCTATAAAATGGGGTGGCTCCAAAGAGGAGGGTGACTTCACAGTTTTACAATCTGTGAAAAATCTATCACTTTTATATCTGCTGCTGGCTTAAAGATAATGAATTGTCTTCCAAATTTGGCTGGTTTTTTGGGGGGGTTTCTGCAACATCAGCAGTTAGGTTATAATCCTATCTCATAAATATAAATAGAGCATTTGTGACTTTGAAGTCACCCATGTCATACAAAATGAAACCACCTTACAGTATACTACAGGTGTTCCATTTAAATGAAACCATAGGGAGTAGGCTAATTAAGTCCCCCCCCCCCCCCGATTTGTGAGAGTAGATGTAATAATGGTTATAATAAGGTAATAAAGGTGCCAATATCTTTCCAATCTTTATTACTTCCTATGGTTCAATTTAAATGGAAGTAATGAAAATTGGAAAGGATATTGGTACCTTTACCTTACCTTTATTATGTTTACCCTCACAAACCTGGGGGGGGGAACTCCCTATGGTTCCATTTAAATGGAACACCCTGTACAGTAAATACTAATAAAAACTTATTAATTAAATACAATATAAATTTACAGGCATAAGGCATAGACCTGTACAGTGAATTTGTTGAAGCATTTGTCATCACAATTTTTCTTATGGAAATGGAATAATCATGTTGCATGAAATTACAAACATTTATAAACAGGCCCTAGGCTATGCCTAATGTTTATCTTATCTGCTACAAAACTTGCTCGGCAAGCTGGGCATAGATCTCAGGTTCTGTTATAAAAAAATATTTGCTAGCAGAGTGAGTAACCCTACATTAAATTCAGAGTACTAGTAAAGGTGATTCTATCAGCTAGACTTAAAGAACTGTTAACCTCTTTGTAAGTCGAGTAAGGTGTGGGGCTTTACAATACAGAAGAGCTACCATGCTACACCTTGACTTCAAATCTATATTTAGAGGCCCTGGGCTATGTCATATAGAGTAGGTCCTACAGCATTATACAAATTTCAATAAGTTTCTCTCTAAAATGAAAGTTTGGTTATTTTGTATAAATAAAAATATAACCTATTTCGATTGTACACACAAATACAATAGCTTACTTCATATGTTTGGCTATCATTTGGAAAACCTCCCTGTTAATGAATTTTACCATATGCAAAGCAATACAAAGGCCTAGCCTATTATAATTACCATAGCTAATTTCTGCACTTTCTAAAGCAAAATAAATTTTTAACTCACAAGATCCATAACTTCATCTTGAATTTCTGTAGACAAAAGAAGAGCCATAATAAGAACTCCAATCATTAGAAAGAACACATAAATGACTCTTGTAAGTGTGGATTCTCTCATAGGAGGACATTTTCTACAGCAAAACCTACAAGATCCAGTTCCACAGAAACTATTGCACTGAAAATATAAAAAAAATTATAAAACATTTAGCTTCAAGCATATTACACAATACATTCCATCCATCTATCCATTGTGTTCTGCCTATCAGGCAGGTCTAACTCGTGTGTCCCACCAAAGTGTTCTATCCTGAGCTATTCTATGGGTGCAATACATTCCATATCAAACATTATTTCTTGTTAGAGTTATAAGCCTGGGAATATTCCCATGCTGTCATTCCTGAGAAAAATTCCTTGGCACCCTCAAACTTGTTCCTCCCTACGGATATTGCATCCTGGTTTTTATATCACCAACTGCAAGAAAATAGTTCCATACTAAACCAACCTTCACCATGTTAATGGAAATTATCGAATCTAGGAAATTTCGCCGCAAACATTTTCGCCGTAGGAAAATTTGCCGTAAACATTTTCGCCGTAAGACAAATTCGCCATAAGGACATTTTGCCGTAAATTTTTTTAAAATAATCAATGGATGATAAAGGGTATTATATAAGCATTAAAAAGGCAAGTCTTTATTCAATGGTAAAAGTCAATAAAACTTCTTAAAAATAAACTCTTCCTTCATCAAATTGGTTATGAGTTTCCAGATACTTGGATGCATGTTAGTAATAGAGCTTTGTATTGCATTGTGGAAGCCTTCTATACTGTTGTTCGTTCTCGGCATATTATTATGAGTTCTTTCGACAACATTCCACAATCTATAGGAAATGTTGGCTCCATTCTTTGCCTTCACGCGCCTCGGCCTCGTTCTCCTCCTATATAGTGAGTTTCAAAGTAAGATAAGGAATTTATTTAAGAAATTTATTTAACCAAACTATCACGACTTAACCTAACCAATCGTCAATGCCGTACAGTATGAAGAATTTTAATTGTGGTAGACTGCTCGAAGCTAGGTAGACCGCACACTTAACCAGCACCGGCTATTATAAGGGTTCAGTTAAACTTTTTTTTTAATTTTAATTTTATTTTATTTACGGCGAAATGTCCTTACGACAAATTGTCTTATTATAAGGGTTCAGTTAAACTTTTTTTTTATTTTAATTTTATTTTATTTACGGTGAAATGTCCTTACGGCGAAAATGTTTACAGCGAATTTTCCAGTTACGCAAATTATCTATTATTTTGTCTAAAATATCTGTATTATGGTTCCTATCTTTGACTTGAATGCATATTCTTTTTATATTTTTATAGTCATATTTCATATACCATTCCCCATATTGTGTATAGTTAACCACATTAGTGTTTCTTTTTTCCGTTCTACAAAGATTACATAGCTCAACAAAAAAAAGTTTTTGTTTCATTGCCAAGGAAATTCGTACAAATTTAGGGTATTTTGGGGTTGCTGAATTCCAAAATGAAAGTAGTTTTACCGATTTGGCTCTAGTTCTTGAGATAATGAATACCCTCAATTAATAGGAAATGTAACCATAACGCGTGCATATGGGAAACTACCGGAACATTCTAGATGGTGAGACACGCTAATATTCTTAGTGTTTACTCCGCGATCATTCTAGAATATTCCCCCTCCGTATATAAGTCATCGGCCACCCAACCAGTAAGTAGGCTCCGCCTGAACATTACTTTTTTTTGCATTTTTACGTGTTTCAATGGGGGTACAATTATCTCATAAATTAGAGCCAATCTAGCAAAACCAATGTCATATTCGGAATCAGCACCACAAAGTTACCCCAAAATCACTCTAATATGATTGGCAATAAAATGAGTGTTGACCAGTGTTATCTATCACTTGCCCTGATATTTTGCATAGACTTTTGACCCTAAAGCCATTTACACACTATGCATTTGCACATATGGTTAGTAGAACCTGTTTGAGCGAGGGAATGACAACTGCATGTTTATTGTTGATCATATACTTGCCTATTTGCATCTTCCTATAAATTGTGGTGCCTTGCCATTTCTTGTCTTTTGTATAATTAGCATAATCTTAGTATAATTACACTGCGTAAGCATAGGTTAGTGCATTTTGGATGAACCTGGCAACATGCTAAAATTAGTAGCTATTTGATTGGGTGCAATAGTGTATCTAGGTCCTCACACCACCCCCAAAAATACTCATTCTTGGGAGAGTAAATTTTTCAGCTAAAATTATTTAAAATTTGTTAAAATTCCAGAATCTAGATGCAGTTCAGAGACAGTCTGGCTTAACCTAGCCTACTCTAATCTAACTTATGTATTAGCCAACTAAGTTATTATGAACTCTGTCTCTGAACTGCATCTGCATTCTGGAATTTTATCTCAAATTTACTAAAAAGTCTGAGCTTCTAAGGGTCTTACTTCTAGTTGGGCTTACTCTTATTGAGTCCTGTGTCTTTATAAAATATGTTGTATCCCTACATCAGAAATGTTCCTGAAAAATTCCTGGGAATATTTCTAACAACCAGGGTGGTGTGCATCAGGGCCAAAAAAAGTAATGTGATATGATACTCAATACATTGGTAAAAATGTATCTCATTACGATACTAGATGTATGAATAATATATATATATATAAATTGGGAAGCAATCAGATTGCACATGGCCCAAATAGAATGGAGAACAATTTTTGAGAATAAAACAACTGAAGAAATGCTAACAACCTTGGAGGAAAAACCGCTGAGAATTTTAGAAAAATATGCTCCGAAATCACAGCCAAAAGGAAAGAGGAGCTGGCTAGAAAGGCAAAAGAGAGGACTATTCCGCAAAAGAAAGAGAGTGGAGGTGAAGTTAAGTAACTGCGGAGATAATGATAGGAAAGCAATAAAAGAAAAACTGGAGGGTATCAATAGGGAAATACAAGCCCTGATTAAGGACCATACAGAGAGGGAAGAGGAAAAGGTGGTAGAAGCAATAAAGGAAAATCCAAAATACTTCTATAGCTATGCAAAAAGGAAAACAAAAATGTGCGCCACTATTGGGCCCTTAAGGATGGGAAATAATGAACTAACTGACGATCCAAAAGAAATATCTGATACATTGAGAGCTCAATATGAATCAGTTTTCAGTACCCCAAAAAGTGACAAAGCGATACCTGACAAATACATTCTTTGAAGAGGAATTGCAAGGAGAGTTATATAACAGACTTTGATTTTACACCAGAAGATGTAGCAAGAGCTATAGGACAAATGAAACTACATTCAGCTGCGGGTCCGGACAACTGGAATGCATTATTGATTAAAAACTGTAAAAATGAAATAGTTACACCTTTATACTGGATATGGAGAAGATCCCTAGACACTGGGGAAATACCGAGCATCTTGAAAAGAGCAAACATTGTCCCTATATATAAAGGAGGGGACAGATCTCAAGCAAAGAACTATAGACCAGTGTCATTGACGTCCCACCTCACCAAAGTATTTGAAAGAATAGTTAGAGAGAAAATTTATGATTTCCTGGAGACACGGGAAAGATTCAACGAAAATCAGCATGGATTCCGATCAGGTAGATCATGCCTATCACAACTAATAGAGCACTACAACAATATCCTAGATGCATTGGAAGGCAATGACAACTACGATGTTATATACACAGATTTTGCTAAAGCTTTCGATAAATGTGACCATGGTATAATTAGAGGTAGGGGGTAAAATGGCATGTTGTCAAAAACAAGTGATCATAGCCTCATTTTGTGTGAAAATACATGAATATAAAGTTTTGAAAAGGTTTTTTTGCTGAAAATTGTGTATACAAAAATTGCACCACAATTTACTGATTTTTAGCGTCAAAACAGCGTTAGGGGGGTCAAAATTATGATTTTTGGAAATACTCACTGTGTGCTTGGGAATGATTAGAGTTCTTGATATATATCTTTGGTAGCAAATAGAATTGTCATTTGTATTATATTTTTGATAAATTTATGCTAGAATTTTAGTCACACGAGTGATTTTGGAGAAAAATTGGCCTGTTCGAGCTCAAAATCCAGACATTTTGTGGTTTTCCAATCATTTATTGACAGAAAATGCAAATTAAAAAGCACACCGTTCTTATGACTGATTTTCTATTTCATTTTTTGCACTGCATGCTTGAAAGCTGTCACAATATCATTAATGTTAGTCAAGGCAAATCGGTTGATACGGAAATCAAACTTCCATTCACCTTCAACGACGACATCAAGAATTTGTTCGTGCTGAACTGTCTGAACGTCTTCTTGTGCTGGGTACCGCCACCACTTGTTCATGCCCTTCTTCTCACTGCATAAGTGGTCCAAAGTCATTGACTTGTCTGCAATGAACTTGTTATAGGCAATGAACCAGTTGTACTCTCCATTTTTCTCTTCATCCTGCCAAATGACAGCACATAGCTGATTCACCTCCAAGCACATGATTTTGTTGGTGGCAGGGGTGGTGGATGAAGACTTTGAAATAAGTTCCAGCATTTGGCAGTTAGATGCCAAGTTTGCAACTGTAGCAGTTGATACCTCATTGGCATTTGAGTCATCTTCACTCAGCAATATGAGGAGGTTCTCAAGTTTTTCATCGTGAGATATACTGTTTTGACAATATAATTCTGGGTGCTGCAGTTTGTCACTCTTGTGGGTGTGTGAATAGTATGCCATCTCAGTTTTCACTATAAATTCTGCTTGACTTGGCCTCATCTGAAGAGTTTGTATTAACTCTTCAGGTGTTGTACATGGCCCTGACCAGGTTTTGCAGTTTGTGAGAAGCTTTTTTTGTGTGGTCACTGGCATTTCTCTTTTTAGCCATTTTGAGCTCAATTTGAGCCTTTAGCTTTGTTTTTTGAGCGTTGTTCCAGCTTTTTTCTCGATCCAGTAACACTTTCGTGATTCTTTTAGTGCTGCTTTGCACTGGGCCCTGCCATGCTTTATACAGGCACAAATCGTTTCTCAATGATTTAGCAGTGAATTTTTTGTTTCGACACTTTGCAGCTTTTGCTGCCCTCTTGTCAAATACAGCCAGGTTTCGTTCAGCAGCAAGATTGTTCGTTGGTAAACCCAAGAGTTGCGAGTCTGGCAAGCTGGAGATATCGCTTGCTCATAAGCTTTGGTTTACATGTGCAAATCCATATTCTCTCCCACAGTGAAGCTTAATGCCTTCAGCTGCTGCTACACATATTTTCTCAAGTATGTGGAGACTTAAGGCATCCTGCAGTTTCTGTACCTGTATGCCTGTATGCTTTTTGGTTGTGTCGCCTCTGAAAATATTGTGATTGCTGCATCATACCAAGTAGGTAGCTTGTCACCAAAAATGAACACTAGCTTTTGTGCCATTGCTAGGCGTGGTTGTTACTGATCGGCTGATTTTAAAGCGTTGCTTTTCCAAACTTTTATCACATTATTTCACAAAAAGTGCTAAAAGTAAAACAATCACCAATTTCTGTATTCTAAACAAAAAAGATAGAATAAATATGTAAATTATCTGAAATATAGAAATGTACAAAGGTTAATATCTCATGTGAAGAGCAGCAGAACATTCAATAATATGTTATTAAATAAGTTTTTATGTTATAAGACAGTTTTGAAGCGGTTTAGCTATAAAATTGCAAACATACTAAAAAATGGTGGTTTTCGAGTAAATTTGAGGGCAATTTTTGTATATAAGCCAAAACCAATTTTTTTTGCTTGAATCATGTTATTGGCATGAAAAGCTGTCATTTGAGCCTATGATCACTCAAATCTGAGCACATGACCCTCAGACCCCCCTCTACCCCCTACCTCTAGTATAATAGCACATAAAATTAGACATGGGAATAACAGGCAAAGTGGGAAAATAGATCTACAACTTCCTTAGCGATCATCTGCAGGTTGTCAAAATTCAAGGTATATCATCATCAGAATCAGAAGTACGCAGCTCAGTACCACAAGGGACAGTACTGGCCCCACTCCTGTTCATTATCATGCTAACAGACATAGACAGCGGAGTAAACAGCAATAGTATAGTAACATCCTTTGCAGACAATACAAAGATCAGCAGATGTGGAGGACTTGCAGAGGGACACGAACAAAATATACAAATGGTCAGAAGACAACAACATGTCATTCAATGCAGAGAAATTTCAGCTCTTGAGATATGGTAGAAAAGAAGAACTTAAACAGACTGCATATTATGCTCCAGATAGACAGGAAATTCAGAGAAGCATGAAAGCAATTGATCTTGGGATAATAATGACAGATGATGCGAAATTCGAAACACAAAATCAGATAGCGCTAAATAAAGCAAAAAGAGTCGCCGGACAGGTTCTAAGAACGTTCAAGAGAAGGGACAGGACAGTAATGATTCCCCTGCTAAAAACATTGATTATACCAAAACTTGAATACTGCTCAGTTTTGATGTCCCCATATAAAAAGGAAGAAACTAATAAACTAGAAGAAATGCAAAGGCATTTCACAGCCAAGATTGATGGCTGCAAAGAACACAACTACTGGGAAAGACTACGTAAACTAAATCTGTACTCACTGGAAAGGAGAGAGAGGTACATCATAATCTACATATGGAAAATGATCGAAAAACTGGTACCAAACCTAAAACTAAACCCAATTACCATTCAAACAACACTGGAAAATAGGAAAGGCAGAATGTGTAGTGTTCCCAAATTAAAGGCCTGATAAGGGACCTCCTCAACCCTGAAGGAAAATAGCTTGGTTGTCAGGGGGCCAAGACTTTTCAACCAGCTTCCTAAGGACCTCAGAAACGTAACGGGGGTCAAAGTTGAAGTCTTCAAGAAAAGACTGGATGCCTGGCTCAGGACAGTACCAGATGAGCCAGGCGTGCCTCGCTATGTACGATGGAGAACGCAAGAAAGCAACTCACTCCTCCACCAGGCCAGACCTAGAGGCAGGGCCACCAGCTTGACCTCTGTGTGAAGAGAGACCAACGCACAAAACAACAAGGTTCATAAGATATATATATATATATATGAAACAACTGAATTATGTTCTATTTTTATTGAATTTTACAAAGAGTGACTTCTCAAACAATTCATCAGACATTGTTTCTCTTTGAAGGAGAGAGAGTATCGCGATATGATACGAGTAAAAAATGTGTATCGCGATACGATATGAGTAAAAAATGTATCGTGATACGATATGAGTAAAAAATGTATCATGATACGATACAAGATACATAAAATGTATTGCGATACTACGCCACCCTACCAGCAATTATATTCCCAGGATTTTATAACTAATCATAGGGCCTCAACCAATACAAATTAAAAAGTGAATTATCAACTAACCTGTGTACGGATGCAAGATCTATCCTCAACATAATCAAATTCATGTCTTGGGCTTGATATTGTCATAACTGAAATTGTTTCCAAAGCAGGTTAATTTTCTTTTTAAGCCGATAGACTATGGGTTCTATTATTAACTACCATATATTAACACAGACCTAGAAAAACAAAAATTAAAGAGCAAAATCACTTAGAAAGTTTAAATCTGAAAAAATAATGTACAGTAGTGTCACTTTTTGGAAAAGATCTCTCTCACAAGCCTGCTTAATACTATTAAAATTTCTTAATTTGGCACAAGGTAGGGCCCAGGATTGGCAAAAACCCAGGTTTTTCACAAAAAAAAAAAAAACCAACTGGGTTTTTGAAGGGTTGAAATTTTTTTTAGAAAGGTTCAATAATTATGTAGTACCTAATATATCTATTTTATTAATTTATTTATCTAATCTACAATATATATTAAAAAGACAATCTTTATTTCACAGAAAGTTCAGATATGAGAGATAATAATGACATATTAGAATTTTCTCCATTTTAATTTTAGATCTTTCCTTTATTTCTTAACAGCAGATTTCAGCTTTATTCAGACCTAACTCAAAATTAAAATTTTTAAGATGCCAAACTCAAAGAGTTATAGAGGTGGAAGATCTAAAGCTAGCGAATGGGACAAGGTGACTTTATTAAGTGACCACTGATCAGCCTACTAGAGTACTATGCAATTATTGCAAAGAAAGTATCACTCAAAAAATTGAGAGTGAAACATCATCAGAGAAATGCAGTAAAAGAAAAGTGGAATGTTTTGAAAATGAGGCAAGAGGTATGCTGAGACTCGAATTTAGAGCATCAGTTGAAACTGATTCACTTCCTCCAACTTTGGCTTCTGGCAAAGATGATTCAAAGATTATAAGTGAAAATGTGCCTGAAATGAGTGTCACCAGTGCAGGTTCTTCATCGCCTTGGGACAACAATGGCTCTTCCTCTTCTAGATTTTCTAACACTCCCCACCGAAGAGGCATTGTTGTCATTACCTTCTGCAAATTTAGCCAAGCATTCTCCATGAGGCTGTAACTCAAATGTTTCATCTTGACTATCCATGTTTTTGCTGATTTCTAAAGCATAGTTTTTGTATAGGTCTCTTTAATTTTCCTCCTGAAGTCTTTACCAGTACAGACCTAACTAAATTGTCTTTGCCAACAAACAACTCTTCAATTATGCCAAGCTTCCAGCATTGCCTTGGTCTTTCATCCCCAATCATTACCACTTCTCCCACCTTGATACAATTTGCATTGGAGCCTTTTACATTGCCTGATGGGTAATAATTGAGTTCTGGCAAGTACTCTATCTGCCACCTCTTCCATAACTGATCTTGTAGCTCTTCAAGGTACTTGAACCTTCTGGTTAACTCTTCTTGAGTGCTCTGGATAGGCTGTAAGTCTTCTGGCAAACTGGGGCTTGATGTTAATCGTTTACCACAAAGGTGATAGGCCGACTGTTCACCATTGCTTCTACTTCACACAAAACAGTGCAGAATTCTTCTTTGCTCAAATGAGCATTAACTAAACGTTTCTTTAATGGACACTTTACACTTTTCACTAGCCTTTCCCAAAATCCTCCGCTCCATGGTGCTCTCTCAACAATAAACTCCCACTGTACCCCATGGTGTGAAAAGTAGGATTGGAATCCCTCCTCTTTTAGCAAGGACCAAACTTCTTGGAGTTCTTTTACAGCCTTTTTGAAGGTTTTTGCATTATCCAATATGATTTTATTTGGGAAACCCCTTCTGTTCACAAACCTTTTAAAGGCCAAACAAAATACATCACTATTTAAATTGCTTACCAATTCCAAATGGATTGCTCTGGTGGTAGCACATGTGAAAAGACACATATAACCTTTGTTAGACTCCCCTTGCTCATACACAGACTGGACCTGCGAAGTCTACTCCCACTACATCAAATGGGGCAGTATAGACACACCGTTCTCTTGGAAGTGGAGCCACCTTTTCATAATAAGGCTTTGCACTCCAACGCTTGCAAACCACACATTTATGCAAGACCATTTTTACTACTTGTCTAATTTTGGGAATCCAAAATTGTTGTCTGATCTCTATTATCACTTCTGTAACTCCAGCATGTAACAACTTATGATGAGTATCTAGTGATGTAAAAAAAACCGTTTTTTTTTTTTTTGTTTTTGTTGTTTTTTTGTTGTTTTTTTTGTTTTTTATTTGTTTTTTTGTTTTTTTTAATAATTAATATAGATATTGCCAATTTAATTATGAGGTATACTTTTGCAATGATATATATTATAAAAATAAATAAATAAATAATAAAATAGGCCATATGGTACCAGTATAGAATGTCCTTTTCAGCCTATTTACAGAAAAAACTGGCCTCTTTCTTGCACTGAAAGTCTTGTATCTTGAGATCCATTAAACTTGCGAGAACACTGGCTGGGAGCTGACTGCCCATTGTCCAACCTTCCCAGGACTCTCCCATCCATGCCTCGGATTTTGAATCTCCCACTTAACTATCCTTTAGACCCGCGATGACATATTCCCCCCCCCCCACGAGACCATCCATATATATATACATACACATACACCCATATACATATATACCAATATATACATAAATACTTATATACACATTTATATCTATTGTATACCCCATACACATGCATACATCCAGAATTCCAGATACATACGCATGCATACTCACATATATACCTACACAAACTCATACACCTCTATTTCGCCCTTTCATTACCTCCGAGATCATTTAGCACACACAGTAATATCCATACAGCCAAAAGAAACCAATTAAGCACAGACAGAGCAGCAAAGCTAGTATTTATATCCCAAAATGCAAAATTCCAAGAAAGTGAAGTAAAACATGGTGCTACATTGGCTTCAACATCCAAATCTGCAATAAATACCAGTACCTGTGATATTGAAACTATTTGCTTTAATCAATCTAGTGATAATGATTCTTCAATGGAAATAGAATCAGATAATGAAAGTTAAACAGCATTAGGTTAACACAAAGGTTAAAGAAAGAGATGAATATTTATATATTTTTTTATTTTTCTATTTGGAATATATATATATATATACTTCATTTTTTCATTTGTTGTTTTCTCTTTCTCGTCTTGCGCGGAATATCTCCTATACAAGCGTCGTTCTTTACGATATATATATATATATATATCCCCGCAAGGGGGTTCTAAGCTCGTGCTCTTGAGTGCTCTTTGTGCTCGTTTGTACGTGCTTGTTCCTGGAGGTTTCACGTGCGCCCTCCCGGCCCTAGCACCCAAGGATGATGGGGCTCGACCCTGCAGTCCTTGTCATCCTTGGTCTTTTTCCACTTCGACTGTCCCCTCCACCCTTTCTTTTTCCTCTGTCTTTCCTCTCACTTTTTCTTTGTTTTTCCACTGAGATATGCCCTTTAAATAGAGGCGAATCGGTTCTTCCTGAACTAAAAAAAAAAAAAAAAAAAAAAATATATATATATATACACACACTGGTATTCTTGCCAATCACAAGTATATCTATTGTTTTATACCAGTATTATGGATATTATACCAGTACCTGTGATATTGAAACTAGCATATATGCTCTACCCAATCTAGTGATGATTCTTCCATGGAAATGAAGGTTAACCAACATTAGGTTAACAAAAAGGTTCAAAAAAAGGTGAATATTTTTTTTTTCTATCTGGAATATATATACTGGTACTCTTGCCAATCACAATTATGTATATTGTTTGAAATGAGGAAGAATGTTTTATGTTCTAGTTAAAAAATATAGGTATATACATATAGAAAATGAGGGTTTGTTTTTCCTTTCTATTATATACTTTTTGTGTGATTCAGTTTTTCTAAAAGATGACTATATACATATACTAGGTATAACCGTATAAGCATGGTAGTATAGTAAATTATAGGTAATACTAATATACTTATTAGATTAAAGGAAGAAAAATATGGAATAAGTTTAAAACAATAAAAAACAAAAAAAACAAAAAAAACAGACTACCTTCGTTTTAAACAAAAAAAACGACAAAAAAAACAAAAAAAACGACACAATAAAAAACGACTCACATCACTATGAGTATCCAGGATCAAAAGTTACACAAAGTACCCCCCAAAAGGTAACAAAATTGGATGTTTTTTCTCCTCTGGAAGCCCAGAAAACTGTAGTCTACTTCCTACTCTCAATAAATCCTGATCCAAAAATACATCCAAACCCTTGAGAGCAGAATGTGTTGGTAGAACTTGTAATGGATGGCTGGTGTGCAATTCCCTCTCCACCAAATTTTTCCTTCTGCACATATACCACCCAGTATTGCCTGGCTTGCTGAATCTCCTTACTGTTCAGAATTCCTTCCCTTCTTGTTTCTCCCTTAATGTTGTTTGTAAATCTATATACCCATGCTGTCACTCTTAACAACTTTTCAGACTGCTAATGTCATCAGGCCTCAATATGGGGTCCTGCTGCATAGCTTGACAACTGTTCACAGTGCATTTCCTCATTTCACTCAACCATTCTTCTTGAGCCTGGCATTCTCCTACAATAGGCTGATTAGAAGGCCAGTTTTCACTTCTAAGTTTTAGCCACTCTGGCCCATTCCACCACAAACTTGACTGTGCAAGATCTTTCACCGAAATTCCTCATGTTGGTAAATCAGTTGGGTTTTGGGTTCCTGGACAATGCTTCCATTGCTTGGGATCTGTATGTGCTTGAATTTCCTCCACCCTATTGACAAGTGGTTTCCATTTCCTTGCCTGGCTTCTTAACCAGTGCCAAACTATAGTGGAGTCTGTCCAATAATAGCTTGGAATTTCATAAAGGGCCAAAGACTTTTGCACTGTAACTGCAAGCCAACTAGCAATAACTGCACCCATCAATTCCAACCTTGGAATAGAAAGCCTTTTCAAAGGTGCTACTCTGCTCTTTGCAGCAACCAACCTGCAACTTACTTCCTCTTTGAATGTGCCTCTTATATAAATACAAGTTGCATAGGCTTCCTCACTTGCATCACAAAAGACGTGCAGCTCCAAATTGTTTGAACTATTGTTCAACTCTCCAAAGTACTGTACCATCTTGGGATTTCAATGTCTCCAAGACGTGCCAATTCTTTGAACCAATATTTCCACCTTACCATCATATGATCAGGTAACTCTTGGTCCCAACCAAGTCCAATTTCCCAGAGGCTCTGAACCCAAAATTTTTTACTTTATCACAAATGGAGCCAGGAATCCAAGAGGATCAAAGACCTTTGAAGCCAAACTAAGAGTGTACGTTTTGTCCACCTTGTCTCATTCTCAGCCAGCTCTACTAGAGATTTCCCACTGAAGGTAAACAAATCCTCTCCTTGCTGCCAAACAATGCCTAGCACCTTTGTGTCTATTACCCACAACTCCTTAATACCAGAATCCTCAATACTTTCTGCTGCATCAGGTACTACACAGGACTGACTCATAAACTGTTGTAATTGAGAATGATTGGTCTGCCATTTTCTAAGCTCCATGCCAGCCTCCCTCATTATAGCTCTAGCCTCCATGAATATCTGTTTAGCCATTTCTGTATTATCCATGGAACACAGCAAATCATCAACATAAAAGTTTTTCCTTGTGTGTTCAATAGTGTTAGGATAGACTTCAGAATATTTCTTAAGATAGTACTGCATAGTAGCTGCCAACAGAAATGGACTAGAGCTGAGGCCAAACAACACTGACTTCATTCTATATACTTGAACCTTAGGTTCATTTTCCAACAAGTCTTTCGTATCCACCCACAGATACCTATTATACCTAACTGCATCGCTGTCCTCTGGTTTTAACTTTATCCACAAAAAGGCTTGCTTTACATCTGCAGTCAATGCTACTCTACCAAACCTGAATCTAAGTAACAAGGACAATAAATCTGCATTTAAATTTGGCCCATCATCCAAACAGTCATTCAAGGACACACCACCTTTGTCCTTGGCTGAACCATCAAAAACTACCCTCAGTTTGGTGGTAGATTTGTCTCGCTGTACCACTGCATGGTGTGGCAGATAATGTGCCTCCTGGCTCACCAGCTCACCTTGCACCCTTTCAGCATAGCCCTCCCTTACATAGCTTAGGATGGCCTCATTGTATTCAATTAACAACTCATTTTTACTTAGCCTGTACAATGAAGTCTCCAACCTCTCCTATTAGCTAGCTGAAGGTTTGAACTGGGTTTGCAAGAATCCTTCCAAGGGAGGCCAACTTCATAGCAACCATCTCTAAACCCAATCCCTTTTTCAAATTGCTCTAAAACATCACTGTTCACTGTACTTGCCTGCTTCTCCTGTTTGTCCTTTATGCCAATGGATTAAAGTTCCCAAAATGCTTTCAAATGCCTTTCCAAACCATGGCTGTTCTCCTCAATCTTAACAAAAAGAGCTTTAACCTCCATTTCATTGCAATAGCTACCATGTAGCATCCAGCCTAGTTTACTTTAAATAGCTGCAGAACCTTCAGATGTGCGGACAATGTTACCAGTGATGAAGTCCCAATAATAGTCAGCTCCAATCAAAAGACTAATATCTTCTGTTCCTTCAAACTTATTATTGCCCAAATTAATTCCTTTAACTTGCAATTCTTGGACACATGCCATATCTAAACAAGTAGTGACTGGAGCACAAAGTTCCTCAATCTCTACAGCTTGGACCTTGATAGTAGGACTTTGTGGTAACAACTCCTTAACCAGAACTTCTACCTTCTTAACTTTGGTTCAGTTTTGAACAGAACCCCCAAACTCAGAAATTCTTAAAATTTCCCTTAAGTTCTTTAAACTTCAATTTTCTGGAAATTCTGGTTTTAATAAACCTACACTGGCTACCACTATCAAACAACACTCTTACAGTAGCTTCTCCATCATTCCCAATTAATAATGCTGCAGCTGTTTGCAATAATCCCCCTTTACTTTTACTCCCTTTCATAGCAGTGGCATGTGCCACTGATATCTCTACTTCAAGGGTAGGCCTACTATGAGTGTTTTCACACAATAATGGCATTTTTTGCACACAATTTTAAACTTACAAAACCTTGCTCTGTGACCTTTCAAAAAACATTTAAAACATGCTGTGGACTTAGTTGCCCTGTCCTTTCTCTCCTCAACAGGTAAAGCCTCAGCCACCTCACATTTATAGGACTTGTGGTTGCCTTCGCAAAATATGCATTCCTTCATTCCCTTTAATTTATTCTCAGAGGATGCATGTAGAGCTGACACTGTACCTGGGCTATTCCTTTTTGTAGAAACTTTGGTGCTGTGCCTGCCTTTGTCCCCTTGTTTAACATCCCACTGTGCAAACTCAATTCTTTCTTGTCTTGCTAATTCTGTGCCTAAAAGACTTAACATCTGCTGAAGGGGGATGTACACATGTTCTGTAGAGTGTCCTCTACTTAATTCAAGCAAAATTGAGCTATGCAATTTAGACTCCAGTATAGTAACCAACAATATACCATACCTTTCCATTCATACACCCCAAGTTGTCCAGGGACCTAGTTCTAACTTCAAATTCATCATGTAACTGCCGTAACTCCTTGACACTACTGGGATTATTAACAGGAGGTATAGCTAAAAGTTTGTGGAGGTGGCTTTTAATTAAGATCTCTGGCTTACCAAACCGTTTCTTTAATATATCCCAAGTCACATTATAATTAGCCTCTGGGGCATTCCAGGAGAGATCACCCAATGCATGTCACCACTCCAACTCGGATTTTGATGAAAATTGACATATGGGGTTTTTCCAGGCGCTGATTTCACTGGTTAAAATAAAAAAGTTCTATGACCCATAGTTTTTGAGATATGGGCCCCCAATTTACCACCTAACTTTAATGGGCAATAACTCCCAAACATCTTACCATAGACCTATAAAACTATACATTTTTAAATCAGCATGAAGAGATCTATTAAATGATACCACATTCAAATGGGGGGGGGTTTCATTATTGTTCTACACCACACCAGGGGTCACCAACCTGGGCAGTAGCACCCACTAGTGGGCTCACATTAAAGGTAATTAAACATTTATTTCATTATTTATTTTATCAATTATATTCATTTATTCTTTTTTATCTAAGGTGGGCAATAAGCTTTTTTAATTTTCAAAAAATCGTAAAAGTGGGTGGTGAACAAAAAAAAGGTTGGTGACCCCTGTTCTACACATTTGAATGTGGTATCATTTAATAGATCTCTTCATGCTGATTCTAAAAATGTATAGTTTTATAGGTCTACAACAAGATGTTTGGGAGTTATTACCTATTAAAGTTAGGTGATAAAGTGGGGGGCCCATATCTCAAAAACTATGGGTCATAGAACTTTTTTATTTGAACCAGTGAAATCAGCACCCAGAACCCCATGTCAATTTTCATTAAAATCCAGGTCAGAGTGGTGACAAATTTTTTAATTTTTGGGTGATTTGTCCTGGAATGCCCCCTCATAAGAACATAAGAAACTTTTATAGTGGGCACACTAGGGGCCACTTCGGCCTATCGAGGTGGCTCCACTATGTAAAAACTGCCTAAACATTGGCAACAACCAATTTTAACAAAACTAATTAATTATCAATTTAAAACTAAAGATAGAATCTCTCGATCCAGAGGATCAAAGTCATAATAGGCTACTATCCACAAATATGTTACACTCTCTATCTATTTATAACTGACATGCAAATATATCAGATCCAAAGAATCCAGTCAATTTCATTACAGTACCCATCAATATCAGTACCTTGCCAACCAAAAATAAGTCATGGTCCATATCAATTGCGGACCAAGTCACAATTACAACCATATACATTACAATATATATACTTAGGAGGAAAAGTGTAGGTGTGGCTGTAAAGACTGTACAGTAATGGAGAAATGTGTGCGCACCCATTTTGGGTCTCCCATTTAAAGGTGTTTGTGGGGCAAGTGAAGATCATGAGTTTTTCAATACCTCATAGTACTATCGGGGGCACCGCTTGGTAGAGGAATCTCTTTAAATGGGGTGTGTAAGGACAGAGAGTATCCCTTAACCCAAGGTGCTGCCTCCCTATATCCCACAACACTTGTGTTGAGCTGTGGGATCTATCACCCAAATGCACATAATATATATGAAATAAACTAGTACCATTCATGCAATAAAAATGGGCTCAAACACTATCACCAGATGTCCCTTGCAGACATCAAACTATCCAACCTTCTTTTGAAAGAATCAAGTGTATCTGAAATCACCACTTCTTCTGTCAGACTGTTCCAAAACTTAATTACTTTGTAAAACTACCGTATGTTTTCTTAAATTTGTTCTACATCTTGGCTTAAATAATTTCATACTATGACCTCTAGTCTGGTTATTGTGGTCTTTAATGAAAAGAGACTCAAAATCTATCTTATCCAACCCTTTTATCATTTTATACACCTCTATCATGTCACCCCTTAACCTCCTCCTTTTTAATGAAAACATGTTTAGATATGCCAGTCTTTCCTTATATGTCAATTGTCTTAGAGATGGGATCATTCTTGTTGCTCATTTCTGTACTTTTTCCAGTTTTTCAATATCTTGTATCAAATAGGGACTATTAAATTGAATACAGTATTCGAGGAGGGGTCTCACATATGAAATGTATAGTTGCTTTATAATATTGGGTGATTTGTATTCAATGTGTGTCTGCATGAGATTGAGTCTAGCATTTGCTTTATTTCTGATTACCATACAGTGATTTGAGGGTTTAAGTTCATTAGTCACAGTGACACCCAAGTCTTTCTCTTTATCATCATTTTTAATCCAAATTCCATTCATATTGTATTCAAATTCTGGATTTTTTTGGCCCAATATGCATAACCTTGCACTTATCAACATTAAATTTCATCTCCTACTTATCTGCCCAGGCTGTTACTCTGCCTAAGTCTTTTTGTATTGTCATTGCTCCTGCTACTGACTTAACATTATGGCCTAATTTTGTATCATCAGCAAATTTTGAGGTTTTACATGATAGGCCCTTCTCTAGATCATTTATATAGACAACAAAAAGCAGAGGTCCCAGCACAGACCCCTGTGGGACTCCAATCAATATAGGTCTCCAAGTAGACTTATTTCCATTTAGATGAACTCTGTCTTCTGTTTCTCAGCCATTCTTCTATCCACTCAGCTATATGACCCCTTATACCATGGGCTCTAACTTTTACCAACAATCTTGCATGAGGAACAGTATCGAATGCCTTTGCAAAGTCTAAGTATACTATATCTACTGGCTCTTTATTGTCCAAATGCAATAGGACTCCATCATAAAATTCAATCAAGTTGGTTGGACAGGATCTTCCATTTCGAAAGCCATGCTGGCTATCATTTATAAGGTTGCATTCTTCAAGGAACTCAGTAACTTTACCTCTAATGATACTTTTGAGTATGGTAATTTGCAAATAATGGAGGTGAGGCTAATGGGTCTAGTTTTTTAGGTAAATGTTTACTATACCACCACCACCTCCAATTTTTTTGCAAAATACATTTTTTAGTAGTTTTTGGTGTGTTCTGTTCAGATCTACTATTCATTTGTTGTGGAAATAACCCAATTAAAAGTTACAAGACATTGAAGTTTACTAAGTAAATATAGGGAATTTTGGGCATAAGCAAGGGTCATTTCCACAATAAATAAATAGAAAATCAGAACAAAACACACAAAAAACTACTAAAAAATGTATTTTGCAAAAAGCCCAACCTAACCTTACCGCAAAACATTAGGACCGATCAATTTGTGATGTGTGATCTTTACAGGGGCTCCCCCATACCCCCCCCCCCCCGAGACCTAAATTATACAAATGATTATTATTAAGTTCCTGAACATAAAAATACCATCATTGTAAAGCATTTGAACTGCTTTACAGGTATATCTGACTAAAAATATTAAGTTTGAATGGCCATTAAAATGAGAGAATAATGCCATAATTGATAAATCATCCAATCCTTTGTCTTCATCTAGGGCACATGATGAATCAAATTCTCAAAGTCAAAATCACATGAATGGCACATCATAATTCTATCACAACCACTACTAAACTGAATCCAATTTGAAAAAAAAAAAAAGCCTGAACAAAACCCAACCAACTATTTAAGCTGCAGAGTAGCTAAAAAACAGCCTAATCAGGAAAAATATTTTATAAAAAAAGTAAATTATAGCCTTCACATGCCATATCTAAATTTATTTTTTTGGAAAATGGCGTCAATCACTAGACTGGATGAAAATCAAAACAAATGAATGTTGTTATTATAAATGCGCATTTGACATGATGTCATGTCAAATCAATATCATTAATTAAAATTTTAGAAGCAAATATCTTCGTAAATATGAATTTCCCCAAATAAAGACATACACCATTTTTCTTAGTAAATTATGATGTACTACTGGAAGTATTTCATTTTACTTGGGGTGCAGGTGGTGTTATAGTAAACATTAACTGTTTTTTTGCCAAGTTTCTATTTCCTTTTTTAAAGATTGGAGCCACATTTGCTTTCTTCCAATCCTCTGGAATTTCAGTACAGATCAATGATTTATTAAAAATAATGGTAATTGTATACAACATCCCGCTCACCTCAATTTTATGAAATTGACTTCACAATCTATGTAAAACCTTTATTTATAGCATGTAATTACTTTATTTATTTTTGGAAACCAAACCAAACTAACCCAACCCAGAAAAATGTATTTTTTTACTAAAAAAGTGCATAACTTAACATGTTATAACATTATCATTTGTATAATTTAGGTCTCGGGGGTATAGGGGCAGAGCCCCCCTAAAGATCACGCATCACAAAGTGAACCCTATACCGATCAATTTGTGATGCGTGATCTTTACGGGGGTACCCCCGAGACAAATTATACAAATGATAATGTAATAACATGTTAAGTTATGCACTTTTTTAGTCTTCATCTAGGGCACATGACGAATCAAGTTCTCAAAGTCAAAACCACATGAACAGCACGTCATAATTCTTTCACAAACACGACCAAACTAAGGTATTACCCAAACTGAATCCAATTAGAAAAAAAAAAAAGCCAGAACAGAAACCAACCAACTAATTAAGTCGCAGAGTAGCGAAAAAATAGCCCAATCAGAAAAACGTCATGTCAAATGGATATCGTTAATTAAATAATATCTCCATAAATATGATCGACCGAAATTTTTTTTACTTAAAGGAAAGGTTTTATTTATTATTTTCTACGCATTGCAATAATTTTTATTAGAAACTGAGGTGAGGGGGATATTGTATACAATTACCAAAATAATTTCTAGGTGCCTGTGCTATATTCTTTTTGGCAGCTTTTATGACTATTGGATGTATTTCATCTGGCCCTGGAGGTTTTTCCATTTTTAATTTATCTATTGCTTTTAGGATATCTAGTTTCATTACCCTTAATTCATTTATTTCTCTATCTTGTCCTGGTAGTATAAGATGAGGAATATTATTTAAATTTTCATTTGTGAATACTGATGAGAAGTATTTGTTTAGTTCTTCAGTTATTTCAAGATCATCATCTATAGATCATCTATATGCTGCCTCCCCTTCCAAGAGGGACTGCAAATAATTAAACTTCTCCACCGGACTTAACACCAGGGCTGTGGAGTCGGTGATAAAATTTGCCGACTCCAACTCCAACTCCAACTCCAACTCCAAAAATTTTAACATTCCAACTCCGACTCCAGAAATCTGACTTGTATAATTACGACTCCGACTCCGATGGAATGTTAAGGCCAAATTGATTACGATTAGCTTTATTAGGCCAATTGAGATTCATAAACAAGGCATTTCATCACCACCACATGACTCATCAGTTACTTAGTGGCTGTAACTATGCCTTAATGGCTTTTTTTCTCTTTATTAAAAAATTACAATAAATCCCAAAATACAAACTGATTGAAGCTTAAACAAAATAAGATTATTATTGGTTTAGCAAATTAATAAGATGTTTTTGTATTATTATAAACATCCATAATACGTAATATTTTCCATCAGCAGTGAGTGAAAAATATTAAAAAACAGCAGATTTATACTTTTGATGTGACATTACGCTGTTATCATCACTTATCAAATTGAAATCTAAAAATCTGTAAAAGATTTAGGGTTGCTAGTACAAAATTTTTAAATTTCCTTTTATTAATTATGTTAATTAATTATAATCCTTATTAATTATAAGCAACTATATTTATATATTATTTATATTTATATATTATATATATATATTATATTATATATTAAAACATTAGGTTAAATCTATTTTATTCATAAAATTGAGCTAGGCCTAGGCCTAGGCTGGTATGGTTATAGTTGAAGGATTTGCACCAACTCCGACTCCACTCAAAATTGACCGACTCCACACAGCCTGCTTAACACTTGACTAGAATGAACTGCTGATTGAAAACTGTCTGTCCATCAGTGGCGGATCTACTATGAAACTAATGAAGCTTAAGCTTCAGGGCCCCTAATCCAGGAGGGGCCCTGTAAGCAACTTTTTTTTTAATGAGTAAATTTTTCAACAAAATCAATGGAGTTTTTTTAAGTGTTTGTTATTAAAATAAGGCTATTTTAGTGATAGAATCATAAGCCAATGGGTTGAAGTACTTAATATTGACCTTAGAATATGCTCTAATACCAGGGTTGGCAAGAAACCCACTTTTTTTGAAAAAGCCCACCCCAGGTGGGTTTTTTCGGTTTTTTTCACCTAAAACCCGAAAAAACCCGGGTAAAAATTGGGTTTTTTCATATGTCCATATGGTAGTTCATATTAGACCTACCTATTCTTATTTTTATAATAATACTGTACTGTACCAGACACTATTAATATAAGTTTGTCTTGTTTTTAGCAAAAAGGTTGCCTTCCAGGCAATTAAGCATAAAGTTATTATTTTCTCAGATTGAGCTTCACAACAAAATTTGGAAAACATGGACCAATTTGAACTAAATTTGGTGTGTTAAATATCCTATTTGTTAGGCTATACTTCCTATGGAAGACAGGCCCCTGTGTCTTCTGCTGGACAGTAGATGAATTACAGCTCCCAAAGGGAACTTAATTCAGCTAGTTATATCTATTTAATTCATATTACTGAATATTTTTTTTTTATTTACAGTTAAATAAACAAACTGGCAACAGCATATTTATCTTTACTGCTATCCTACAGAATTAGTCTGTTTGAAGTTATAACGCATTAAATACTGCCAAAGACCTTGGATCAGGAAGAAAATCAGGGCATGAATGGAGTGAAGTCAATATTATTGATGGGACTAGTAAAGTTAGATGCAAACATTGCAGTAATGAAATAAAGTAATAAAATAGAGCGAATAAAAGCATTTAATGAAATGTTTGAAACACATGGATCAGAAAAGAAGACTGACAATACTGCCAGTACATCATCTTCATACTGCCAATGGACATAGACCTCTCAGATGATCCAGACTCATCCTCACCACCACTGACACAATTACAGATGAAAAAAAGAAAAATCAAAAGAAAGTAAGTGATTTTTGGCATGACAACAACAACTTTGCAGAAAAATGTCATTATAACCAAAATAGCCAAATTCTTTTATGCAAATAATATTCCATTTCTATGTGCAGAGTCTAAGTATTTAATGAAATGATAGAGACTCTAAGACCAGGCTACACTCCACCTTCCCGTCGAAATTGTCTGGTCCACTTTTAAAATACAATCCATGAAGTAGAAAATTCCTTGAAGATGCAGTTGACTGAAGAATCAGGATGTATAACACCCTGATTGGCTGATGTCTACACTCTATAACCTGCTACCTCACCCAAAGAGTTATTATACCTGTAGGTCTATTTGTTGACTCATGTTTGCTTGCTTTGCATGTAAAATCATTATAGGCGCCTATATGACAATTTTTAAAAATAATTGCATATGCACTTCTTAAGTTTCATGAAAAAACCCATAAGTGGGTAAAATAGTGGGGTTTTTCAAGTGGGTTTTTTCGGGCTGGGCCCACTAGTGCCAACCCTGTCTAATACCCATTTCATATGGCCTCAAAATGCCCCTGTAATTGGTCAAATTTCAAAATTTTCTCGGGGGCTTGCAGCGCCCGAACCCCCAGCATGTATGGGCTTGCTGAGCTCACCAGAATTATTCATAGTCAATTTTGGCAGCTGGATCCTCGAATCCTTCGTTGGTGCACGGCTTAATAGTTCTATAGCTCAGCCCTTAGGCTAAGAGCCAATCGGACCCATAAAAAGAACATCTGAATTCTCAATTCAGCTGCACTCGTCTCACTTGTGCATTTGCCCTATTGTTGCTAGTTGCAAAGGGGCCCCCATAACAGTTCAAGTTTCAGAGTCCCAAAAATGTAGGTCCGCCACTGCTGCCCATCCTTGCCATTCCTGAATACTCCCAGAAAATGTTTGGTATTATTATAGTATTACACCCGTCTAATGTCCAGCAATTATCATATGTTCATTAATTAAGTACATTTTTTAATTCTAAGACACTTTTCTCCTATAGCATTTCCATTGCAAATGCTTCATTTTTGAGATATAAAATTTTTTTGGTGTGTATCTAGTGTGTTCATACGTTCATTTGGTGTGTATGCGTGGCTGACCATTACATATCTACCCAATCACTGCGCTCCATCCATTTCGAATTTGAATTACTTTGCTACCAGAATGGCTTCGTGTGACACGTGCTTGTTTGATTATTACCACTGTATTGTCGCTTTCTATGAAAATTTAGTTGAGTTTCTGTGTGCTCACAGTGTTCTACTGACAGTAGTGAAGTGTCCACATTGTAAAACAGAGTGTACATATTGTCAAGACCAGAAACTGTGGCATTGTAGAAAAAGTTACGTTGTGCTTAAAATGAAGAAAAGACGGTACTATGATTATTCTGTCTCAGATTTTAAAGGTAATTCCTGTTTTTCTTTTAGGTAGGATAGGTTAGGAAGGTTAGGTTAGGTTAGAAAGTGAAATTTATGTTTTTCCTATGGTTTTTGATGTGTTTTGAATGAATCTGACCTTCAAAACCATCGGAAATGACTCGTTTTCTGTGATTTCCCCCACATTGCCAGCTGGGGAGAGAGGAGGGGGGGGGTCTCAAAAATGAGTCATTTCCAATGGTTTTGAAGGTCAGATTCATTCAAAACATCAAAAACCATAGGAAAAACATAAATTTCACCTCCAAAGGGAGATGGGTGTAATACTATAAATTTACCAAATGTTTTGAGTACAAGCCTCGGTAATTGAACTGCAGATCTGTTAACCTTAACTTCACAAACACCATTTGTTGAGGATTGTGTCTCATTATTAGACCTGGTCTCTAACTGTACTGAGCTGCTACTCTTTTGCTCTGTGGCATACTTTAATTACATCATCAATAATCTCTTCAAAGTAAATTGTTATTTTCTATTTCATCCTCTTCTATAAGAGCCTCAATTTTAACATTTACTTCGCTTAGAGCAACATTTTTAGTTTCTAATATGGAAAGCTGCCCAGTCACTAAGCATAAATCCTCTTGCTCAATGGCAGAATCTATAGTGGCAATGACCTTTGTAATTAGACCTTTGTAGGCGCTTCTTTTTTTAAACTTGTTCAATTCAGCTACACTCATCTTCAATGCAAACAACAATTTGGCTCAATGTCAAATAAGCTGAATTGGCAAAAATACTTAACCAAACTGATCAAACTCAAATTTTGTTTTTCAAATAAACTGAATTGCTTGGTTGGGGTACTGACCAACCACCAGTATGGAATACCAAATTTTCCACCCAAGTAACTGGCGCACTGAAGTCTGCAACCTTCACCTACGAATAATAAACCAAAATTGGTTAATATTCATTTTTTGACCCAGTCACACCCAGCTATAACAGCAATATATATTGAATAACCAATCAAAACTGAATAAGAAAATATATATATCTTGTGCAAATTTGTATAAAATGTACTTTTTTTTAAAAAATATTTTCTACTTTCTAATTTGTATGTATATAAATTTCAGTGGGTTTATTTATTTTGGCTACCTTTTTTGGGAGATTTTTCTTGGCTTTTTTTGGCTACTTTTTCTTGCTTTTGCCTACTTCTTTCTGTTTTTTGTTAGTGTGGTGATTTTCGTTCTACTGTTATGACGTGTCAATCTTGTGAACTTGATTTTGAAGACCTAATCCCCCTTGTTGGCCTCGATGAAGATAAAAGTTTAGATGTTTTTTCCAATCACGGCATAATTCTGACATCCGTGATTTGCCCTAAATGTAATACTGCCTGTATTTTAAGACAAGACTCGAAGGTGTTTAGGTGCCATAAAAAAAATCCAAAAAATAAGCGTGAGTGTGGATTTACTGTTTCTATCTTTAAGGGCACATGGCTGGAACATTGCAACTTCTCGGTGAATAAAAACCTCCAGTTCATAAATATTTATTTGCGAAAATATTTTTCACAACGTTATGCCGAGAAAGTTATAAAACTAGGCAGAGTCCATTGTTAACTGGAAATCTTTTTGTGGTGAAGTGTGTGAAAAGTGGCTGGACAATCAGAAACCAATTAGGGGCGAGGGCGCGATTGTTGAAATTGACGAGTCGCATTTTGGCCATGCTAAATTTGATCGTGGACGAAGAGTGAAAGGAATATGGGTATTATCCTCCAAAATAAGGTGACTGGTTAGGTTAAGTTAATTTAAGGGTTAATATTCATTTTTTGACCCAGTCACACCCAGCTAGGGTGATCAAAAAGTAACGCAACCCATGGGAAAATGATTTATTTCAGAGCAAGTGCTGGAAGTAGGCACCGTTCTGTGCTTCACACAAGTGGATACGGCGATTCATATTCTTAAAGACCCTTTGCAACATTTCCTGTGAAATTGCATCAACACACTTCTGAATCATCGCCTGCAATTCTGGAATACTGTGCAGGTGAGTGACATATGCAGCATCTTTCAGGTAACCCCACAAGAAAAAGTCGGGAGGCGATAAATCCGGAGATCGTGAAGGCCTCCTGCATCTGGGCATAGCTTCTGGAGCGAATGTACTGCGTGACAATGAATATACGCTGCTCCAAGGTGTATTTCATCTTTTTCATATATTCACCACCTGCAACAGAAGGAAAAAATCAATTATGTGCGTTTCTCCATGGGTTGCGTTACTTTTTGATCACCCTGTATAACAGCAATATATATATTGAATAACCAATCAAAGCTGAATAAGAAAATATATATATTATCTTGTGCAAATTTGTATAAAATATACTTTTTAAAAAAATATATTTTCTACTTTCTAATATGTATGTATATAAATTTCAGTTGGTTTGTTTATTTGGGCTACCTTTTTTGGAGATTTTTCTTGGCTTTTTTTGGCTACTTTTTCTTGCTTTGGCTACTTCTTTCTGTTTCTGGTTAGTGTGGTAATTTTCGTTCTACTGGTATGACGTGTCAATCTTGTGAACTTGATTTCGAAGACCTAATCCGCCTTGTTGGCCTCGATGAAGATAAAAGTTTAGATTTTTTTCCCAATCATGGCATAATTCCGACATCCGTGATTTGCCTTAAATGTAATACTGCCTGTATTTTAAGACAAGACTCGAAGGTGTTTAGGTACCGTAAAAAAGATGGAAGGATGTGAAATCATGGGTTTTACGTGCTGGGAATAGACGTCCTCATTACCGGAAATATTTTGCACGATACTTGTTCCTGGCAGAACATCCTGACGATTCTACAGTTCTGCATCACTTCCTTACTGCAATTGCAGAACTATATCCTCCAAAATAAGGTGACTGGTTAGGTTACTAGGTTAGGTGGTTAGGCTAAGCTAGGTTAGGCTAAGCTAGATTAGGTTAAGCTAGGTTAGGTTAAGCTAGGTTAGGTTAAGCTAGGTTAGGTTAAGCTAGGTTAGGTTAAGCTAGGTTAGGTTAAGCTAGGTTAGGTTAAGCTAGGTTAGGTTAAGCTAGGTTGTTGTGTTTAGCACGAATGCAAACTTTTCTGGTCGATTTTGAGGTGTTTTGCATGAATCTGCCATCCGTTTCCTATGCAAATGTGTAGTTTTCGAGATGATATCATCTCGAAAACTACGCATTTGCACAGAAAATGGATGGCAGATTCGTGCAGAGCACCTCCAAATTGACCAGAAATGTTTGCTCTCATTATAAAAAGAGACTGTCAAAAAACGAATAATTACCCCAAAATAACCAAACCGGTAAAAATGTAGGGTAATTATATAGAAAATGGCGCAACCCGAAGTATGATGCAAAAAACATTTTATTAGGTCAATTTCGATGTGCTGAAGCCAAATCTGTTAACCATTTGGTGTGCAAATGCTTCAAATTAGAGTAAATGTTATTTATATTTTACTCTTATTTTGAAGCATTTGCCTAAAAAATGGCTAACAAGCACATGAAAACTAACCAAAACTAACCTAACCTAAGAGTAAAATAACCACACATTGGGCACGACAACTCAGAAAGCAAAACACCATGTTTTTGGAAAAATAGAATTGCTTCATCATTTTTGTAACACTTTACAATAGCTTCAATGTATCTAACAGAACACCCTTCACACTCCATTGCTATACAAACATTAAAAGGGCGCATTTTAAAAGGGTTATAAAATTGCTTCTGTTAAGAACTACTTTGACTCGCGGAGCAAAATTATTGGAACCAAAACATAAATGATGGGCAAATGAATGAACTTCAAAAATTTGTAATTTTATTTATAATCTGTAAAAATGTAATTTGCACACCAAATGGTTAACAGATTTGGCTTCAGCACATCGAAATTGACCTAATAAAACGTTTTTTACATCATACTTCGGGTTGCGCCGTTTTCTATATAATAACCAAATGTAGGCCTAAAATAACGACAGACGAGTGGCCAAGTTCCGCAATTGGGCGACCAAACTTTCTACTCTGGGACCTTAACTCAATTATGCTCAACCTGTCCATGCCTAACTTGGGCTACAATTAGCACAATCTGACTTTGCCGGAAAATAGTTACTTACACAGTCTTGGGCTAGAATCTGGTTCGAAGGACCATGTTATTTTTTTTTTCTTATTGAGTTCAGAATCCCAGGTGAGCCATGAACGGCCAAGCTCTGAGGGCCAAGCTCTGAGGGCCAAGCTCTGAAGGGCCAGTTTAACCTACAGCCCAAGTTAAGCTAGACTAAAAACTTACGGACTTAGAGTCCTATTAGGTCGTACTTCAGGGTTGCTGACTCGATGTGGGCCTACCTTAGGCCTCAGTTGCATAAAATTAAGATAAAAAACAAAAGGGGCACTATTTATGGTCTTTCTAAACTTTGCAACAACAACACAACCTGCACTATTGCACGATGCAACAATCTTGTATCTAAGCAACCAAACTGAATTGCAAGAGAGCGCTTTATAAGACCACACCATGTAAGTGCCGCATTCAACAAACGAGTAGGAAAGAGTCATTACATAAAAATACTAAAAGATACTGATATATATATATATATATAATATATATATATATATAATATAATATATATAATATATATATTATATATATATATATATATAATATACAGGGTGTCCCATAAGTCCGGCATCATAGGAAAAATAATAAAAAAGGCAAAACAAAAGCTTTTATTTACAGAACGTGCTCAATATGTCCACCATTGTTTTCAACACAAATTCAGACGTGATACCCAGTCAGCAAGCACACAGTGAATGATGTCAGGAGTAATGGTGTTACATGCCCCAATAATGCGCTGCCGCAAATGTTCAACACTCCTAATTTTCTCTGCGTATACCAGCGCTTTCAAGTGGCCCCAGAGATAAAAATCTAGTGGCGTGAGATCCGGGCTTCTAGCTGGTCATTCCACAGGCCCTCGACGTCCTATCGAATGACCAGGGAATTGTTGGTACAGGTATTCCCTTACTTGGGTACTGTAATGTGCAGGAGCGCCGTCTTGCTGGAACCATGTTGGGAAATTTCCTTCTTCGTTCAAGACACTGGGAAATGCTTCTTCCTTGAGCATACGTAGGTAGGTGCCTCCAGTGACATGTTCATCGCAAAAGAGGGGCTTATGATGCGATCCTTCCAAATGCCACACCATACCATCACCCGAGATGCACCACCTTGTTCCTTTGAAGAGGTATACCAGTGAGGGTTGTTTTGAGACCAGTAGCGGGTGTTCTGTCGATTTACCGCAAAATAGTTACTTACACAGTCTTGGGCTAGAATCTGGTTCGAAGGACCATGTTATTTTTTTTTTCTTATTGAGTTCAGAATCCCAGGTGAGCCATGAACGGCCAAGCTCTGAGGGCCAAGCTCTGAGGGCCAAGCTCTGAAGGGCCAGTTTAACCTACAGCCCAAGTTAAGCTAGACTAAAAACTTACGGACTTAGAGTCCTATTAGGTCGTACTTCAGGGTTGCTGACTCGATGTGGGCCTACCTTAGGCCTCAGTTGCATAAAATTAAGATAAAAAACAAAAGGGGCACTATTTATGGTCTTTCTAAACTTTGCAACAACAACACAACCTGCACTATTGCACGATGCAACAATCTTGTATCTAAGCAACCAAACTGAATTGCAAGAGAGCGCTTTATAAGACCACACCATGTAAGTGCCGCATTCAACAAACGAGTAGGAAAGAGTCATTACATAAAAATACTAAAAAGATACTGATATATATATATATATATATATATATATATATATAATATTATATTATATATATTATATATATATAATATAATATACAGGGTGTCCCATAAGTCCGGCATCATAGGAAAAATAATAAAAAAAGGCAAAACAAAAGCTTTTATTTACAGAACGTGCTCAATATGTCCACCATTGTTTTCAACACAAATTCAGACGTGATACCCAGTCAGCAAGCACACAGTGAATGATGTCAGGAGTAATGGTGTTACATGCCCCAATAATGCGCTGCCGCAAATGTTCAACACTCCTAATTTTCTCTGCGTATACCAGCGCTTTCAAGTGGCCCCAGAGATAAAAATCTAGTGGCGTGAGATCCGGGCTTCTAGCTGGTCATTCCACAGGCCCTCGACGTCCTATCGAATGACCAGGGAATTGTTGGTACAGGTATTCCCTTACTTGGGTACTGTAATGTGCAGGAGCGCCGTCTTGCTGGAACCATGTTGGGAAATTTCCTTCTTCGTTCAAGACACTGGGAAATGCTTCTTCCTTGAGCATACGTAGGTAGGTGCCTCCAGTGACATGTTCATCGCAAAAGAGGGGCTTATGATGCGATCCTTCCAAATGCCACACCATACCATCACCCGAGATGCACCACCTTGTTCCTTTGAAGAGGTATACCAGTGAGGGTTGTTTTGAGACCAGTAGCGGGTGTTCTGTCGATTTACCTCACCATTTCCATAAAAAACAGCCTCGTCACTGAACAGAATGGTTGACGGGAAATTGGCATCCCAAGCATAAATTATGGTTTTGTAGAAATAGAAAAATATGAATTTCTCCTATGATGCCGAACTTATGGGACACCATATATATATATATATATATATATATATATATATATATATATATAAGCAAACAACCACAGGGAAAAGGAAAAAGAAACACGAAATCCGAGCGCTTTCGTGATATATTCACATCTTCAAGGAAAAACAAATACTTGTTTTTCCTTGAAGATGTGAATATATCACGACAGCGCTCGGATTTCGTGTTTCTTTTTCCTTTTCCCTGTGGTTGTTTGCTTATTAATAAGATCACGTGTTATTCTGTGATTTTACTGCATATATATATATATATATATATATATATATATATATATATATATATATATATATATTGAAAAACTCATGATCTTCACTTGCCCCACAGACACCTTTAAATGGGAGACCCAAAATAGGTGCACACACATTTCTACATTACTGTACAGTCTTTACAGCCACACCTACACTTTTCCTCGTAAGTTTATATATTGTAATGTGTATGGTTGTAAATTTTGACTTGGTCCGCATTCAATATGGACCGTGACTTGATGGATACCGTAATGAAATTGACTGGATTCTTTGGATCTGATATATTTGCATGTCCGTTACAAATAGATATAGAGTGTAACATATTTGTGGATAGTAGTCTATTATGACTTGATCCTCTGGATCCAGAGATTCTATCTTTAGTTTTAAATCGATAATTAATTAGTTTTAAATTGATACTTATTTAGTTTCGTAAAAATTGGTCGTTGCCAATTTACCGCCAGTTTTTACATAAATTTCTTATGTTCTTGTGGTTCGGAACCCACGTAAAATTGTAGGTCCCCTCCGCCACTACGGAGGACATACACAATACACGATTACGAACACAGTTAGGTAGACCAGCCATGAGTGGATCCTAGGGTCTTTGTTGGTCTGAAACATTATAACATTATATCATTATTATATAAGTTATATATATGAAAATTATTTCACGAAAGTAACATGTGAAAAATATTTATGATGAATAAAACCACGAAGGAAAGGAAACAGAATGGTGCTCAAGCGCTTTCGTCTAATGACATCCTCAGGAACACTGAAGTACATAAAGGGTTACAGCCTATATATAGATTACATAAAAAAAAAAATATATATATTATATATACAATAAACGGAGAAATAAAAATTAAAATTAAACATTAAAGGATTGTGGGAGGAGCATACAAATTTGTAAGGAAAAAACTACCGATGTTTTAGCACTTTGCTCGAATCCAACACAAGATCAAATGAATTGTTTCCAACCAATGTTATAGTTAATTAAAAAAACTAATAATAAATTAAAAATAAAAATAATAAAAATAAACCTTATAAGAGCATACAAATTTATACTGGAAATCTGCCCAGGTTTTAGCACTCTACCCTTCTTGTCTAAGTTCGATGTATATAAAAATAAATTGAAAAATAAAAGTTATCAGAGTAGCATACAAGTTTACCAAAGGTTTAGCGTTCTACCCTTCTTATCTAAATCCGTTCTGAAGGAATTCAAAACAACAGGATCGAGTTGAAAAAGACCTTTGCTTATGTTGAAGTTATTTGTAAGTTGGATAATGGCAGACTCAAGAATATTTCTATTAACAATGTTGCTAGAGTGAAACAAAACTGTAGCATTATTCCAATCAATACAGTGGGATAACTCTGACAAATGGACAAAAAGGGCATTGGACGACTGTCCTATTCTAACGGAATATTGATGCTGTTTTATACGTGTGTGCAAATCCTTTCCCGTCTTACCTATGTAATAGGAAACACATTGTTGACACCCAATTTTATAGATAATGCCTGAATTATTGGTAGAGCTATTTTTTACTATGATATTTTTCACGATATTGTTATATGAAAATATTACATTTATATCCAAAAGTTTAAGTACATTAGCAATGCCTAAAAAGCCCGGGAAAAATGGAAGTACTAAAATATTCTTTGACAAAGTACGAGTGTTATTATTCACACGATAGAAAGTTCGTTTTGCCTTGTTGAGACAAGATTCCATAAACGTAGATGGATAACAGAGATCACTTCCAATACCGTTGATTTTTTCCAATTCGGCATCGATGTATTCCGGACTGGCGATCCTAAGGGCGCGGAGAAACGTTGAAGAAAAAATGGCCTTCTTAGTTGGGGTGTCATGTCTCGAGTAAAAGTGTACATAGGACAAATTTTTTTTTTTTTCGATAGATACTAAACTTAAAACCTGGGCTTTCCCTATGTACACGCACATCCAAAAACGGGAGTGAGTTGTCTTGTTCCACTTCTAAAGTAAACTTAATGGAGAGGACTTGATCATTTAACTGAAGGAGGAAGTCATCCAGGTCACGATTCATGGGCCAGATACACAAAATATCGTCGACGTACCGCAACCATGGGATGCCACCCCCGAGGATTCTCGGAATGTAAGTAATTTCGAAAAAATCCATGTAAATATTGGAGAGGAGGGGCGACAAGGGGTTGCCCATAGCCATCCCAAAAACTTGTTGATAATATCGTTATTGAAAGTGAATTTACAGTCTTTGATGCAAAGCTTAATAAATTCCAAAACAATGTGTGCAGGTAGTGGCAGGTCATACTTATGTAATTCTTTGCATCAAAGACTGTAAATTCACTTTCAATAACGAGTTACAATATAACTACAACCGAAAAACTGCTAACTCGTGGCCAAACACACATTTTATAAGCGTTATGTAATTTCTAGGATGTTCTAGAACATTCAACATTACTCTACAGAATTCTACAGGATCCTACATAATTCTGGAAAATTTGAAATCAATTCATCCCTAAAAAATTTGCTCAAAAAATATTTTTTTGCGGGACATTGAATACAAAACGGGACGCGGGATTTTTCGATTAAATGCGGGACGTCTGGCAACCCTATCCTTGAATATCACACCAAACGCACAGCAAAACCTTCCTGGGGTGCAGATTCCCCAGCACTAACCCACTGCCAATGACGCTTAACATTGTGATTTGTGATAAAGCACCCATTTTTCATCCCCAGTAATGGGTCGACTCAGAAACGGTGCTTGAAGTTGCCGAGAATGCAATGAAGAGCAAATATTCACACGATCTCTACAGTTTTCTGGTGACAACGAATGGGGGAACCCACTTCCCAACTTTCGACACTTTTCCCAGTCGTTGCAGGTGGCGAAGAACTGTGGAATTGGTCGAATTTAGTCGCTGGGCAAGTTCTTCAACAATTACAGTAGGATTTTCTTCAAGGGTAGCTATTAGAAGATCATCATTGAACTCAACAGGCCGGCCCGAGCGCGCTTCATCAGTTAAGCTATAGTCACCAATCCTAAACTTCTGGAACCATCTTTGAAATTTCCTCACATTTAAAGCTTCCTCCCCATAAATATCATGAATGTTTTTTGCGGCTGCAGTCGCGTTATTTTCTTTTCTAAATTCATAAAGCATTATATGCCTAATGTGTTCCTCTGACACCTCCATCTTATCCGTAAGGGTGAAATAAACGAAGATTGTTAACGCGATGAAACTTCACTTAACTGAGAAGTAACAGGTCTAAACATATAAAAATGTGCACAGAAACATATGCAAACACGGTGCGAGTTCAGCAATCCAAAAAAACATTACTTATAGGATGAGCTGATACATCTAACAATATCGAAATTATTTTGGGTTTTTATGATCGAAAATTATTACATAATAACATGAAAGAAATATATTACTTAAAAAAACTACAGAGGCTGTTTGATAACGCACTCTAATAAAAAACAAAAAATAGAAAATTACGTGTTATGAAAGGGCCAATGAATTCAACGTTTAGAGGCTTTATTCAACTAATTCAAACATAATTCATAATCGTGATTACATTTGAAACAGAACAGAAATAATAATTAAACACAATGAAAACATAATAGCAGTTAGCAAAAGTAAGTAAAGTTAAATTTACAACATTCACCCCTCCCAAAAGGCAAAACATAAATTTTCTCAAAAATTAATATGAGACGAATTACATTACAGTACATATCTTACAAATCTAAAATATCCGGCGCTTTCCTGCGGCGCTGAGATCGACGTAACGGGATGTCTTCAGCATTGACTGGAACATCAATTGATGGACTACTGTTTTTGGTGATGTGTCGTTGCTCATCTTCCATACCTTTCTCCACATCCATGTGTACAGGGGAGTTCGGGCTTTTAGTTGACGGTAGATCCGGGGGATCGTTCTTTGTCGAAGTTTCTTGCCTTTGTTCATTGGATGTAGAGATCACAGGTTCTGCATCTGCATCCAAACGGACATTTTCTTGCGGGGCTGGTGCTAAATGCCTGACGGAAACTGTGGTCTCCCGTCCATCCTGTAGACGTACGTGCGCATATTGTGGATTAGCATCTAATATCTCTACTTCGTCGACCAATGGGTCGTCTTTATGATGACGTACGTGTCTTTTGAGGAGAGCCCTCCCCGGTGAGACCAACCATGTTGGTATAGCACTGCCATAAGATGATCGACGAGGAAATCCAAAGAATCGTTCGTGAGGTGTCATATTAGTGGCAGTTGAGAGCGAGGATCGAACAGAATGTAAGGCGTCCGGGAGTACAGCTTCCCATTGAGAGCTATCCAAATCTCGGGATTTCACAGCTAAAGATACGGCCTTCCAAATAATGCTATTATAGCGCTCGACTTGACCATTACCCTGTGGGTTGTATGGAGTGGTACGGCTGGTAGCCACTCCTCTCATGGAGGAATTTCCGTAGTTCATGTGACATAAAGGAAGACCCCCGGTCACTATGCACGAATGCTGGCATGCCAAAAATGGAGAACAATTGGCATAAGGACTTGATGACCGAAGATGAAGATAGATCGGGGGAAGGGAAAGCAAAAGCAAACCGTGAGAATTCGTCAATGATTACGAGAAGGTACTTGTTACCAGTTGAAGAAGGCAGAGGACCTTTGAAATCAATATTGAGCCTCTCGAATGGTTGAGTTGCTTTAATTAGATGATCTGCTGGTGGTTTATAAAATCGAGGCTTGAGTTGCGCACATAGAGAGCAAGAAGCTGTCATTTTCTTTATATCATCCATTGAGTAAGGAAGATTGCGGCAACGGATGAAATGGGCCATCCTAGTTACTCCAGGGTGACAGAGAGAATCGTGCAATTGATATAATAGATCAGTTCCCGTAGCCGAACAATGACTGCGTGACAGTGCATCCGCGGCTACATTATCTCTACCAGGTCGGTAAACGATGTCGTAGCAGTAGGATGACAGTTCCAAGCGCCATCTCATTATCTTTTCATTCTTTATCTTTCCAGTCTCTCTGTTGTTGAACATAAATGCCATTGATTTTTGATCTGTAACGAGCTGAAAGTGATGCCCAAGGAGATAGTGCTTCCATTTCCGCAATGCCTCAACAATGGCATAAGCTTCTTTTTCTATGGCAGAGTGATGTTGCTCTGATTTTGAGAGCGTTCTGGAGAAGAATGCGACAGGCCGTCCCATTTGATTTAGAGTAGCGGCTATCGCATGTTCAGACGCATCAGTCTCAACAATGAATGGAGAAGTAGAGTCTATAGCCATCACCACTGCATTCCGTATGTCTTGCTTCAATGACTGAAATGCAGCATTTGCATCACTGGAAAGAGGGAATTCTGTAGATCGAGTGAGAGGATGAATCTTTTCCGAGAAATGAGGGATCCACTGTGAGTAGTAAGAGAACATGCCTAATGCTCGACGGAGCGACGGAAGGTCTGATGGGAGCGGTAGCTCCAGCAATGGTTTTATTCGTTCAGGATCTGGCTTCATAGTGCCCTTGCTAACACAATAACCAAGAAGATTGATTGATTGGGCAGAAAACACGCTTTTATCTGTATTAAATGTAAGGTTGTATTTCTTGGAAGCAGCGAGAAAACAATCAAGATTCCTGTCGTGCTCCTGCTGAGTACGGCCACAAATAGTAACGTTATCAATATAGACATAGGTAGCTCTTAGGTTTTCCTTAGCAATAACGTCATCGATAACACGTTGAAAACTCGCAACGCCATTGGTGACTCCAAAAGGTATTCTACGAAACTGGTACAGTCTTTGATTCGCTTCAAATGCAGTGTATATTCTCTCTTCTTCTTTGAGAGCTATCTGATGGTACGCACTTTTCAGGTCTAGAGTGCTGTAGAATCCATATTGGGAGATCTCTTTAACCATCTCATCAATGCGGGGCAATGGATAGGCATCCAGAAGAGTAAATCTGTTTATCGTCCTAGAATAATCGACAACCATTCTCTTTTTGTGTCGTTCGTTCGTTGTGACGAGAACCTGGGCACGCCATGGAGAAATGCTGGGTTCGATGATACCCTCCTTGAGAAGACGAGAGATTTCAGAATCTATGAATTTTGAATCTGATAGCGAATATCGTCGAGATTTATCTGCGATTGGTCGGCAGTCAGGCGTGAGGTAGGAAAATAGAGAGGGTGGAGGCACCGACGCGGCAGCAAGACTACATAACTAAATGAGAACCAACTCTTTGTGATCATTTATTTATTTATATAAAGTCAAACAATGACAACGGTCTTCTGAAAAAGGAATAAGCATAATAAGTAATCACTTGAATAAAACATAAACATAAACATAAACATAATCATTGTCCTCTATCTCCTCCCAAGTCTTTGATACTAGATGTGATATGAGGTAATTGCAGTACAGTAGTGCAAAGACTTATATTGTTTTATAAAGTGAATACAGTATAGTACTTTAATAGGAAAACATAGATACTAGTTTATTTAAGAGTAATATGAGACATAAGGCTTTGCTATTACATCATGATGAATACGATACTGTAGAAACTAAAATATAAATACTTATGGAATTATACAGTACATTATATCCAATCAAACATATTACAATACAATTAGAGAGTTCAGCGAGAGATTGAATCATATATTAAAATAAGGGTTGTACAACGGTATTCCTGACAAAAGTAATAGTACAGTGAGGTTACAGCTGTATTGGGAACACAATATAAAGTTCTTAGTAAGTAAAGTGTAAAGTGTACTGTACTCTATCTCTCCCCCAAGTCTTTGAGCCAGCAATTTTATAAAGAAGATTATTAAGGATAATATGGCAAAAAAAAAAAAAAATTTGTATGTTTACGGATAAAGACTAAACCTTATTTTGTCAGTGCCCTTAATTTAAAGCATACTTGATTGGTTACTCTTCTTGATTCATATGGTAGTCTTCATGCCAGGTAGGGGGGCGTCTGGTACGGTTCGAATGCCTTAGTGGAGTTGCAGTTTGGGGTGCCGTACCCATTGGCCTAGGGGGTGCGGGTGGTAGTATGTCGATGGGCGGCGTTGACATGTCTTCTTGGGTGGGGGGTGTGGTCTCTTCAGGGTCGGGCGCCTTCGTTCAACGTGGGCTGGACCGTGTCGGACTACGGGGTGAAGCGGGTGTCTTTGGTCCTGGTGCTGACCTGGCAGGTGTAGGTGGTGCAGCAGGTGGGCTGTTGGTGGGCACCGCTAGGAAGTTCTTCAAATGTTGGTCTATGGTCATCTTTGGAGCAGGTGTGCTGAAGGGTTCATATTTTTTAAGGAATTTCCTGTTCCTTACAGTTACCCTCCCAGATCCATCGACCCTAACCACGTACTGGTCAAACTGCCTGACTTCGATGACCACACCTGTCTTGTCCCATTTACGGGCGTGTGGACCGACCTGGTTCTGGATGCGTATAAGGTCTCCGACTGCTAGTGGTGGGAGTCTCTTGGTGTGCTCTGACCAGCGTTCCGCCCCTCATGTGGCGGTTCCTCAGAGCATCTTCTCGGGTGGCCAAGTTTTCACGCCACGTGTCGTGTGGTTTATATCGGCCGGGAAGGATTGGAATGAAGTCCCGGATAGGGCGGCCGAATACACACATTGCTGGGGAGTGTTTTGTATCTCTATCCGGCGTGTTTCTGTATTGAAGCATGGCCCGTTGAAAGTTTTCGGTGTTGAGGTCGCCGTTTGGTCCAGTGTTGTCGGTTATTAGGCGTTTCGTTGTCTTGACACCAACTTCTGCCCGACAGTTGCTGTGAGGGAAAGCCACTGATGAGAGTCGGTGGTGTACGCCCCAGTTTTTGAGGAACTGCCGTGTGGCTGCTGCGGTAAATTCAGGGCCCCCATCGGAAGCCAGTTCGTCGGGGATGCCGAAGGTGACGAAGGTCCGTCGGAGGCAGGCGATGAGTCCAGCAGCACCATCTGATGACCTCTCTACTATTGGCCAGTTAGAGTATCTGTCCACCACGACCAGGTAGTTTACTCCTTTGTAGTGGAAGTAGTCCGCGCAGACGCACTGGAAGGGGTATTCTGGTGATGTTGGTGGAGTGGGTGGAGCGCTGGGCTGGGTTGGTGCCATGCGGTTGCAGTGGTTGCAGCTAGCCCGTAGTGCTGTGATGGCTGGTGTGATGCCAGGCCAGAAAATGGAGTCTTCTGCTCTGGAGATCATGGATGAAGTACCTTGATGAGCTGAGTGGAGTGAAGCCAGTACTTCTTGCCTGAGGGCCGGCGGGATAACCGTGCGGTTCCTGTACATTACCACGCCGTCAACAGTGCGGAGGTCGTCGCGAAACTGGTGATATTCCCGCAGCTGTGCAGGGAGTGCATGGCGGGATTCAGGCATACCGGACTCTATGACATTGGCTAAACTATTCATGACTTCATCGCTGGTCGTGGCGGTGCGTACTCGATCCCATGTCACTGATGCCAGGCTCAGCGAGTTGAGTGTTGATGCGGCTGCAGAAATGACGCAGGCTTCCATGCCATTACCATCTGTCAGTGATGTCCGTATGCCGGCTAGGAAGGTGGGGGGGGGGAAAGAACGCCGTTCCCTCGCATGGTTGATGGATGGCTGCTATCATCGGGGAGTGTCAGTGGTATGGGGTCGCCAGTGGGGTATCGTGACACCCCGTCAGCAGCTTTGTGTTTCGCGCCTGGTACGTGGATCATCCGGAAGCGGTACCTGAGGGTTTTTTCCTTCAAGTTTCTGAGGCGTGTATTAGATATGTCCTCTAGGGATCTGTCACCAAACACTTTGAGGAGAGGTTTGTGGTCCACTGCAATTATTAGGTCTTCGCATCCCAGCACGAAGTACCTCGCCTTGTCAAGGGCATCGGCGACAGCAAGTGCTTCTCCTTCTACTGGTGCATAGCGGGACTCAGCTGAGGTAGTGAATCTACTGCCGACCAATGTGACACGCCATCCAGTATGGCAGCAGAAGGGTTCGACTCGTGTACAGGTGCAGTGTTCTGAAGTAACCAGTAGCCGATGCCTGTTTTCGACCAGTCTGTGGCGAGGCATGTGGGCTTGGTTTTGTCAAAAATTTTAACACCCTCCTCTATTTCTGTGATGATGACATCCTTTGATTCTTCGAAGATGGTTTCCAATTCGTCATCCCACTTGAAAGGTGTTCCTGGCTTCAGAAGTAGGCGGAACGGCTGCATCCTCTTGGCCATGCTGAAGGCATACGACACCTGGTTGATGAGCCCGAACCATGATCGAACGTCGGTGATGTTCTTTGGAGATGGAAACTCTAGGATTGCTTTGAGGTATTTTTTACAGGGTCGGACACTGTCAGATGTGATCTCGAAGCCTGCAAATTCAACCTTGTCCTGACAGAACACAAACTTGTCGGGGTTCAGTGTGATTCCGTGTCTGCCGCAGGTGTCAAGCCACTGGGTGGCCTGGAAGAAGCTCTCCTCCACTGTGTCTGACCAGAGCAAGACGTCGTCAATGCACTTTGTATTGTTAGGGATGCTCGATACAATTTCGTCGTACCTTCTTGTGTAACCGTCACCAGATGCAATGTAACCCTGGGGAGCGGTTTTGTAACGGTAGCGACCCCAGGGCGTTATGAAGGTGGTCAAGTGGCGGTCTTCTTCACAGATTGGTACGCTGTGATATCCATTCCATGCATCAAACACTGTTTTCTTTTTGCCTTGCGGTACTGATCTGGCCTGGTGGAATGGCGATTGAGTGTGGTGTGTTTCGCGGGTGGCGTGAGCGTTGAGGGGTTGAAAGTCAACGGTACGCCTTGGTTTTCCGTTCTTTTTGGCGCACACCACCATTCTGTGACACCAGGTTACGGGCTCACCAACGGGTACTGGTTCAAGGACACCCAGTCTGACATCTTGGTCGAGGCCAGCCTTCACGTCCTCCTGCCAGTGGATTGGTACTGGGACGGGGGTGTGATGTGCGACTGGTTTGGCATTGGGGTCCACCATCAATTTCATTGGGGGGCCGTCCATCATGGGCAGCGCTTGGTGGTCACAAATGTTGAAGGTGCTTGATTTGTAATAGTCCAGCAGGTATTCCTTGAGCTTTTTGCTGGTTCGCCGCAACAGCGGGTAGCGGTAGCTCGATTGGAGGTGATGGAGGATGTTGGCGTCTTGGACAGTCGCAGTTAGTTACAAGTCCGCTGTCACTGTGTGGCGTGCTGGCACTGTTGTTACAGTATTGTGCTGGATCCAGTTGGACTTCCCCCACTGTAGGAAATCTTCCCGAGATAATGCCGAGTGAAACACATGCCTCTCTGCTGATGAAGAACTTGTCAGAAGAATCCGTCACATATGTTACCTGTCTCGTTTCTACTTGTTGGCCCTGTTCATCCTTGCCAGTGAGGCGAAGTATGGCTGCGCCAAGGATTTTGATGCCCTTGTTGTTGGCGGCGTGCATCTTCATGGTCACAGGGATGAGGTCAGACTGGAGAAGCCCGAGGCGGTGGATAACCTTGATACCGGTGAGGCAGCTCTGACAGCCTGTGTCTGCCATGGCAGGCAGTACCGGTTTTTGGGTGGGCATTGAGGGTTGCCCCAAGCGCCTCGTAGTCTTCGGGGAAAGTCCTGACTGTCAGGTTGATGTGTGGCTGTGGTTGTGAGTTCTCCTTGATCCATATGTCCGATAGTTCATTGTAAATGTGATGGTCGAGGGCGATTGCTCTTTTCTTATGTGGCTCGGAAGTGTTGCTTGAGGCGCAGAGGAGATCAAATACCGCACCTTCGCACTCATCAGCTTTATTAGGAGTGGCTGAAAGGCTCTTGTCCTTGTCTTTGCTCCTGCATACGGATTCCCAATGGCTGTCGCGCTTGCAAATTTTGCATTTGTGGTTGTACGCAGGGCAATCCGTCTTGCGTATGTGGACTGGGGCTCTTCTGCCGTGTCCTTTTTTACCACAATATGAACAGGGGGCATTTTTGTCTTGTGGGGGTATTTGCTTACTTCTCCTGTATGTGCTGCCTGAGGCCTCCACGGCATGGGAGTCCAGCAGTCGTGATGCTGAGCGCTTGCCTGCTTCCTTCGCCTCGACAAACTGAAAGACGTCTTCCAGGGTCATCTCCTGGTTACTGTTGCCGAGGAGTTCCAGTTGTATTTCCGGGTCAGCAATTTCGCGGGTAAGGACGTCGCGAAGGATGGGGTCAGTGTAATTTACGTTGTTGTTGCAGCTTGGGCATTCAACAAGAAATTTGCAGACTCCGGCCTGACCACGAAGACGGGCTCCAAAACTGCGCACAGTTTCGTCGCGGTCTTGTCGCATATTGTGTAGGGTAACCCTGGCTACCATGGTGTTCTCCTCACGGACAGCTAGTTTCTTGATTGCAGCAAGGACTTCATCTTCGGTTTTGTTTGTTAGGCTTCCACCTGCGGATCTTGTCAAATCTTTGCGGAGTGAATCGTCGCAGCATTCAAGTAGTTGTACCACTTTGTCCCTACCAGTGATTTTTGTAGCTTCCGCATAATCTGTCCAACGCGACGTAAAATATGCCCCAGTCTTCACTGGTACCGCAGCCGAAATGGTTGGCCGTCTTACTTTCTCAACCTTTGCAGAGGACTGTCGGGCTTGGGACATGGGTCGTGCAGTGGGCTGTTATAAGTGCGGCTACAATGGCTGGGTCCAGGTCTGCTGTGACATAGGTACAACCTGTGATAGGACATTCTACGGCAGGCATTGTGGATAGCGTTTGTTGAAGTTGCTTAATTAGGTTGGGGTGGTTGACAGTTGCTTGAATTTACCACGTATGTAGACTTATTTTATTATTTATTTAATTAATCAGTCATTTGTACCTAAGACCGTGTCATAAATGAGAACCAACTCTTTGTGATCATTTATTTATTTATATAAAGTCAAACAATGACAACGGTCTTCTGAAAAAGGAATAAGCATAATAAGTAATCACTTGAATAAAACATAAACATAAACATAAACATAATCATTGTCCTCTAATAACTTGAGTGGAGGATGTGCACCATTAAAAGCTATTTCCACTCGTTCATGCTCACCCAAAACATCATGCCCCAGTATTACATTAACGCATAGATGCTTTAAAGCAGTGAATTTGACGTCTTGAAAAACATGAGTATCATACTCAAGTTGTGCATGACACACACCAGCGGCCCTCGCTGAAAATGCTGTAGAAGCCATGGAAATGCTACTGGAGCAGGGAAGCAATTGCAAAGAATTGTGCAGACAAAACTCTATGCAGATGAAACTTTCCGAGCTTCCAGTGTCGACGAGAGCGTCGGCCGTTATGCCATTAATCTTTACTCGTAGGAGAGCTTTCGATAAACTGCCAGGAACTGATGCAGAAATGGTAGCCAAATATGGAGCTGCCGCAGAGGTAGGTTTAGCAGCAGCAGATCGGCAGACTTTAGCGAAGTGTCCTTTTTTAGTGCACCGGCCACAAACAGCCTCTCGAGCAGGGCATTTGTTCCGAGGGTGTCGAGGAAATCCGCAGAAGTAGCACTTCTGCACTACAGCAACTGACATGGCAGAATCTTCAGGAGCGTCCGACTCAATTGGACTGTATTCTGATCGGTTAGATAAAGGCGTTTTTGGCTTGTTTTCTGATTCGGCCATGGCAACAACAGATGAATGATAAGTGGGGTATGATTCGGCCTGTAGCTGTGCAGCGTCCAAGGCCCGAGCCTGATCGTAGGCAGTTTGAAGATCTAAAGTTCTGTTTTCCAACAATCGCTGGCGAATCGCTGAGGATCGAAGTCCACTGATGAAAGAGTCACGAATGGAGTCATCACGACATTGCACTGCAGTACTGTCACGAAAGTTGCAGTCACGACTGAGTCGTTTCAGTGCTTGGAGAAATGTATCAAGTGACTCCCCAGTCTCCTGTTTGCGGACTGCAAGCAAATGTCTAGCATAGATTTCATTCTGAGGCTTTACGTAAATTCCTTCGAGGATAGCTATAGCGTCTTCATAGGTATTGCAGTCACTTATAAATTCATAGACAGTAGGTGTAACATAGTTCACCAGAAGAGCCAATTTGTCCACAGTATTGTCAGCTAATGATGAGAGGAAGTTATTGAATGTGCGGAACCAGTGATTCCATTCCTTAGCTGCGTTAGCACAGTTGGAGTCTGTATTAAATCTTTCAGGCCTCAGAAATTTTTCCATGATATGAATGAGTTGAATAAATTGTTATGAAAAGGCCAATGAATTCAACGTTTAGAGGCTTTATTCAACTAATTCAAACATAATTCATAATCGAGATTACATCTGAAACAGAACAGAAATAATAATTAAACACAATGAAAACATAATAGTAGTTAGCAAAAGTAAGTAAAGTTAAATTTACAACATTACGTCTGAGCCATCTTGCACACATCATCAGACTAGGCCAAATTTGGTGCATTGAATTTTACATATTTTATGTGTTAAACAGTGGTTCTTAAACTGCTATTGATTGATTGGTTTTAATGGTGCACCAACTTAAACTGCTATGCAATAAGGATCAGAAAAAAATCAGCTACAAAATATCGCGGACCAGCAATTAAGAACCACTTCACTACGTCATATATATCTAATAGTTTACAGTAATACCTTACCTTATGAACCTTATGTTGTTTCATGCGTTGGTCTCTCTTCACACGGAGGTCAAGCTGGTGGTCCCGCCTCTAGGTCTGGCTTGGTGGAGGAGCGAGTTGCTTTCTTGCGCTCTCCACCGTACATAGCCAGGCACGCCCGGCTCATCTGGTACTGTCCTGAGCCAGGCATCCAGTCTTTTCTTGAAGACTTCAACTTTGACCCCCGTTACGTTTCTGAGGTCCTTAGGAAGCTGGTTGAAAAGTGTTGGCCCCCTGACAACCAAGCTATTTTCCTTCAGGGTTGAGGAGGTCCCTTGTCGTGCCTTTAATTTGGGAACACTACACATTCTGCCTTTCCTATTTTCCAGTGTTGTTTGAATGGTAATTGGGTTTAGTTTCAGGTTTGGTACCAGTTTTTCGATCATTTTCCATATGTAGATTATGATGTACCTCTCTCTTCTTCTTTCCAGTGAGTACAGATTTAGTTTAAGTAGTCTTTCCCAGTAGTTGAGTTCTTTGCAGCCATCAATCTTGGCTGTGAAATGCCTTTGCGTTTCTTCTAGTTTATTAGTTTCTTCCTTTTTATATGGGGACGTCAAAACTGAGCAGTATTCAAGTTTTGGTATAATCAGTGTTTTTAGCAGGGGAATCATTACTGTCCTGTCCCTTCTCTTGAACGTTCTCAGAACCTGTCCGGCGACTCTTTTTGCTTTATTTATCGCTATCTGATTTTGTGTTTCGAATTTCGCATCATCTGTCATTATTATCCCGAGATCAATCGCTTTCATGCTTCTCTGAATTCCCTGTCTATCTGGAGCATAATATGCAGTCTGTTTAAGTTCTTCCTTTCTACCATATCTCAAGAGCTGAAATTTCTCGGCGTTGAATGACATGTTGTTTTCTTCTGACCATTTGTATATTTTGTTCGTGTCCCTCTGCAAGGCCTCCACGTCATGTACATCGCTGATTTTTCTGCTGATCTTTGTATTGTCTGCAAAGGATGTTACTATACTATTGCTGTTTACTCCGCTGTCTATGTCTGTTAGCATGATAATGAACAGGAGTGGGGCCAGTACTGTCCCTTGTGGTACTGAGCTGCGTACTTCTGATTCTGATGATGATATACCTTAAATTTTGACAACCTGCAGATGATCACTAAGGAAGTTGTAGATCCATTTTCCCACTTTGCCTGTTATTCCCATGTCTTTAATTTTATGTGCTATTATACCATGGTCACATTTATCGAAAGCTTTAGCAAAATCTGTGTATATAACATCGTAGTTGTCATTGCCTTCCAATGCATCTAGGATATTGTTGTAGTGCTCTATTAGTTGTGATAGGCATGATCTACCTGATCGGAATCCATGCTGATTTTCGTTGAATCTTTCCCGTGTCTCCAGGAAATCATAAATTTTCTCTATAACTATTCTTTCAAATACTTTGGTGAGGTGGGACGTCAATGACACTGGTCTATAGTTCTTTGCTTGAGATCTGTCCCCTCCTTTATATATAGGGACAATGTTTGCTCTTTTCAAGATGCTCGGTATTTCCCCAGTTTCTAGGGATCTTCTCCATATCCAGTATAAAGGTGTAGCTATTTCATTTTTACAGTTTTTAATCAATAATGCGTTCCAATTGTCCGGACCTACAGCTGAATGTAGTTTCATTTGTCCTATAGCTCTCGCTACATCTTCTGGTGTAAACTCAAAGTCTGTTATATACTCTCCTTGCAATTCCTCTTCAAAGAATGCATTTATGTCAGGTATCGCTTTGTCACTTTTTGGGGTACTGAAAACTGATTCATATTGAGCTCTCAATGTATCAGATATATCTTTTGGATCGTCGGTTAGTTCATTATTTCCCGTCCTTAAGGGCCCAATAGCGGCGCGCGTTTTTGTTTTCCTTTTTGCATAGCTATAGAAGTATTTTGGATTTTCCTTTATTGCTTCTACCGCCTTTTCCTCTTCCCTCTCTGTATGGTCCTTAATCAGGGCTTGTATTTCCCTATCGATACCCTCCAGTTTTTCTTTTATTGTTTTCCTGTCATTATCTCCGCAGTTTCCTAACTTCGCCTCCACTCTCTTTCTTTTGCGGAATAGTCTTCTTTTTTGCCTTTCTAGCCGGCTCCTCTTTCCTTTTGGCTGTGATTTCGGAGCATATTTTTCTAAAATTCTCAGCGTTTTTTCCTCCAAGGTTGTTAGCATTTCTTCAGTTGTTTTATTCTCGAAAATTGTATATATATATATCGATTTTTAGCACAAGATTAAATGAATTGTTTCCAACCAATGTTATAGATAAAAAAAATAAATAAAATATATATATACAAATTTATACTGGAAATCTGCCCGGGTTTTAGCACTCTTATTTTTCAATTTTTATATACAAAAAAAGGGTAAAGTTATTAGGGTGGCATACAAGTTTACCAAAGATTTAGCGTTCTACCCTTCTTATCTAAATCTGTTCTGAAGGAATTCAAAACAACAGGATCGAGTTGAAAAAGACCTTTGTTTATGTTGAAGTTATTTGTAAGTTGGATAATGGCAGACTCAAGAATATTTCTATTAATATTTCTATTTAATCTTGTGCTAAAAATCGATAATTTTCAATTTTTATATACAAAAAGAGCAGAGTGCTAAAACCCGGGCAGATTTCCAGTATAAATTTGTATATTTTTTATCTATAACATTGGTTGGAAACAATTAATTTAATCTTGTGCTAAAAATCGATAGTTTTTCCTTATAAATCTGTGTGCCCCTCCCACAATCCTTTAAGTTTGTTTCTCCGTTTATTGTATATATATATATAATATATATATATATTTTTTTTCTGTAACCTATATATAGGCTGTAATTCTTTATGTACTTCAGTGTTCCTGAGGATGTCATTAGACGAAAGCGCTTGAGCACCATTCTGTGTTTCCTTTCCTTCGTGGTTTTATTCATTATATATATATATATATATATAATATATATATATATATATTTCGTTCTCTCTCTCATCTTGCGCGGAATATCTCCTATACAAGCGTCGTTCTTTACGTTAATTATACTGCGTGTTTGCAGTTAAATGTATATAATGTTACGGCATGCGAGGGGTGCCCCCTTGGGGCATTGGTTTCTGCGCGTATGTAGAAGAATTACGGCATTTGAATGAGTGAGGCCCATGGTGTAGTGGTTATCATATCTGACCGGCAATCGGAAGATCCCGGGTTCGATTCCCGGGTGGTTACCTCATTTTTTCATTTGTTTCGTTCTCTCTCTCATCTTGCGCGGAATATCTCCTATACAAGCGTCGTTCTTATACAAGCGTCGTTCTTTACGTTAATTATACTGCGTTTGCAGTTATATATATATTATATATATATATATATATATAAATTTCACAATTAAACACGTGAAATGAATGAATGCTGCAAACGACAAGGAAAAAGAAAAACGATTCCAAGGCCTTTCGTGTATTCAAAATATCGCCTTGGAATTGTTTTTCTTTTTCCTTGTGGATTTGCAGCATATACTGTGTATATATATATATATATATATACAGGGTGTCCCATAAGTCCGGCATCATAGGAGACACTCATATTTTTCAATTTTACAGTACCCAAGTAAGGGAATACCTGTACCAACAATTCCCTGGTCATTGGATAGGACGTTGAGGGACTGTGGAATGGCCAGCTAGAAGCCCGGATCTCACGCCACTAGATTTTTATCTCTGGGACCAATTGAAAGCGCTGGTATACGCAGAGAAAATTAGGAGTGTTGAACATTTGCGGCAGCGCATTATTGGGGCATGTAACACCATTACTCCTGACATCATTCACCGTGTGCTTGCTGACTGGGTATCACGTCTGAATTTGTGTATTAAAAACAATGGTGGACATACTGAGCACGTTCTGTAAATAAAAGCTTTTGTTTTGCCTTTTTTATTATTTTTCCTATGATGCCGGACTTATGGGACACCCTGTATATATATATATATATATATATATATATATAATATTTAGGAGAAATCCAATGACAAGGAGGAATGTAAATGCCATGAAAAGTCTTCTTTAATGCGCAACGTTTCGAGCAATACGCTCATCATCAGGCTAGATAATAACAATATGAAATTAGAATCAATAAATAAATGTGAACAAGACAAAATAATTTCCGTAAAACCTATTCAGTAAAAGCAAATTTTAAAAAGACTAAAAGAAGAGGGTTAAATTCAAAGTTATAAAAATTTACATATAAAATTAACCAGAAGTTTAAAAAGCTATTTTTAAATTACATATAGTAAATTTGAAATTAGTACACTGGAATAATTAACACTAATACAATGGAATAATTAACACTACGAACCTTTCAATGCTGGTTCCGAGGCACGAGTAATTTAAAACAAAAAAAACAGGAAACAAGCTATGGGTTGGGCGGTTGGAGTTATAAGTTAGGGGAGGGGGATTATAAAAAATTGGGGAGGGGGGTTTATAAAAAATTTAGAGGGACAGCTGAGGAATCCACGTTTAGAGAAGGGGTCAATGTTTTAATATAAAGAGATTCCAAAATTCTAAGTGAGTTAGGACAAGAATTACAACCGAGAATTTTAAAATTATCTAAAGTGACATCAGTTTTACATTTTATACTGTGTTCCCGAATACTGGAGGCTTCTTTTTTATTTAAAATTTTACCTGTTCGGCAACTTATTCCCATATGCGAATAAAATCTAGTCCTGAGGGAGCGCACGGTGCTGCCAATGTAAGTACCAAGGAGACACCTTGGGCAGGTAAATAAATATACAACACCGCTACGCAACGAATCAGGAGTTCGATCCTTCGCTGAGAAAAAGCTACCTAAAGACATTTTGTTAATAAATATAATGCGAAAATCAGTATGATAAAAAATTTTCTTAACAACTTTGTAAATTTAAGTTTAAATTCTTTATTCATGGGACCCATTTCAGGTACCAGGAAATATTTTATATCTTTAGGCACTGAAATACAGGAAAGTTGAGGGCTATGAACATTATTTAAGAAAGATCTTATTAGTTTATCTACATATTGAACAGGAAAACTATTATTGGTAAAATATGATCTTAAATTATTAAATTCATCGTTTAGTAAGGTAAAACTAGAGGTCAAATTATATCCTCTGAACAAGAGAGTTTTAATACACGACATCTTATAGTTAAAATCAGTAAAACTAAAGAAATTCATGCCCAAACCAGTAAAAGTGGGTTTCCTGTAAACTGATGTAGTAATAGAATCACCTTTTTTCGAAATTAAAAGATCTAAAAAGGGAAGGGAGCCATTTTTCTCAGTTTCCATTGTATAAGTTATATTGGGGTGCAGAGAATTTAAGAAGTTAAAAAATTGTTGCGCTTGTACAGCATTATCAAAAACAGCTATTGAGTCATCAACGAAGCGTCGATAGAAAATTGTAATTATTAGACAATCTCCCACCCATTGTAAACCAATTTTCTATCGACGCTTCGTTGATGACTCAATAGCTGTTTTTGATAATGCTGTACAAGCGCAACAATTTTTTAACTTCTTAAATTCTCTGCACCCCAATATAACTTATACAATGGAAACTGAGAAAAATGGCTCCCTTCCCTTTTTAGATCTTTTAATTTCGAAAAAAGGTGATTCTATTACTACATCAGTTTACAGGAAACCCACTTTTACTGGTTTGGGCATGAATTTCTTTAGTTTTACTGATTTTAACTATAAGATGTCGTGTATTAAAACTCTCTTGTTCAGAGGATATAATTTGACCTCTAGTTTTACCTTACTAAACGATGAATTTAATAATTTAAGATCATATTTTACCAATAATAGTTTTCTGTTCAATATGTAGATAAACTAATAAGATCTTTCTTAAATAATGTTTATAGCCCTCAACTTTCCTGTATTTCAGTGCCTAAAGATATAAAATATTTCCTGGTACCTGAAATGGGTCCCATGAATAAAGAATTTAAACTTAAATTTACAAAGTTGTTAAGAAAATTTTTTTATCATACTGATTTTCGCATTATATTTATTAACAAAATGTCTTTAGGTAGCTTTTTCTCAGCGAAGGATCGAACTCCTGATTCGTTGCGTAGCGGTGTTGTATATTTATTTACCTGCCCAAGGTGTCTCCTTGGTACTTACATTGGCAGCACCGTGCGCTCCCTCAGGACTAGATTTTATTCGCATATGGGAATAAGTTGCCGAACAGGTAAAATTTTAAATAAAAAAGAAGCCTCCAGTATTCGGGAACACAGTATAAAATGTAAAACTGATGTCACTTTAGATAATTTTAAAATTCTCGGTTGTAATTCTTGTCCTAACTCACTTAGAATTTTGGAATCTCTTTATATTAAAACATTGACCCCCTTCTCTAAACGTGGATTCCTCAGCTGTCCCTCTAAATTTTTTATAAACCCCCCTCCCCAATTTTTTATAATCCCCCTCCCCTAACTTATAACTCCAACCGCCCAACCCATAGCTTGTTTCCTGTTTTGTTTTAAATTACTCGTGCCTCGGAACCAGCATTGAAAGGTTCGTAGTGTTAATTATTCCATTGTATTAGTGTTAATTATTCCAGTGTACTAATTTCAAATTTACTATATGTAATTTAAAAATAGCTTTTTAAACTTCTGGTTAATTTTATATGTAAATTTTTATAACTTTGAATTTAACCCTCTTCTTTTAGTCTTTTTAAAATTTGCTTTTACTGAATAGGTTTTACGGAAATTATTTTGTCTTGTTCACATTTATTTATTGATTCTAATTTCATATTGTTATTATCTAGCCTGATGATGAGCGTATTGCTCGAAACGTTGCGCATTAAAGAAGACTTTTCATGGCATTTACATTCCTCCTTGTCATTGGATTTCTCCTAAATATTAAATTGAAGCTTTGTAGAAGCAAACCGCATGACTATATATATATATATATATATAAAATGCCCCCTCGATTAGGTACTCCGGCTTGCCGGGCCGAGGGGGCTCGTACACCTCGTGAGTTGTTGGGGTTTCCTCAACTCCTCGCGGGGTGTGGGCGAAGAGTTACCTAGTTGCGTTTTTTTTTCTTTTCTTTTTTCCTTTTTTCTTTCTTTTTGCTCCCCCTTTTTTTCCGTCTCTCCAGGAATTTCTTTTGGCTTGACTCGGTCTTGTGCCTCTGTTAATTGTAGTATCCCCCCCCCTTCTGTTTGTATTTTGCAGTCTTGGGGTCATCGGGTGCACCCGTCGGGGGGCATCGCTCCGTGGCTGAGCCGTGCTCTGGGGACGGTACGGGCGCCCGGACCGCTGCTGCGTCTGGATTGGGTCTTTGCTTGGCCCTTAACGGACAAATCTCCGTAGTGCCAATCTGCTGTTTTTAAAACGACAGTCAGGTTGGGGGGCGGGCTACCCGGGACGTTGGGCCTGCGCCTTGAAGGATGCAGCGGCGGATGGTGCATTGCCTTGGGTCCGAGGCTGTCTTTTTTGTAAAGCTATTGTTTATGGGTTCAATTTCTAAACTTCAATCCCCTCCTGTTGACGACTCTGGCCCGCCCTTGGATTTGGATAAGACTACTACTTCTGGTCGTTCAGCGGCCTCTGCTTCCGCTGGATTGACCTTCAAGCCGTATGGCCCCCTCTCGTCCTCTGCGGCGTCTGGCTCTCGTGGCCGGACTCGTGGTGGCCATAGGGCGGGGTCTTCGCGGCCCTTGTTCTCTCGCCCACTCTCGGTTACCGTTACACATGGACCTGTCCCGGCTGTCAATTTCTGTCCGGTGGACAGGTTCCTTGTTCTCCGCCCTTCCGCTAGCTCCCTTCCGGGCACCTCGGAACGGGTGTTTCAGCGCCTTAAGACGGTGGGGGTTCCCTGTCGTTATGATATCCGCCCTCTGAAGGATGGGTCTCTTCTTTTGAAGTCCCGTTCTTCGGGGGTGACTGAGTCCCTTCTACAGTTGCAGGATGTCTTGGGTTGCAGAGTTTCTGTGACTCCCCATCCGCAATTGAATAGCTGTCAGGGCACCATTTTCGCTTCCCGTCTGCTGTCCATCCCGGTTGGCGAGTTGCAGGAGGATCTTGCCCCCGAGGGGGTAACGAAGGTCTTCCGCTTTTCGTCGCGCCGGGATGGTGCTCTTACCCCGTCCGCTCGTCTGCTCCTAACCTTTGACTTCCTTGTGCCTCCAGCCAGATGTTCTGGGGCGTGGGTGATCGCCGGTCGTATGAGTTTTCGGTGCGACCATATGTGCCTGACCCGGTTCGTTGCTTTGGCTGCAACCGGTTCGGCCATGTTAGCTCTGCGTGCCGCCGTGAGGGTAAGCTATGTGTCCGCTGCGGTGGGCCTGCGCACCCTACCCCGTGCACGAAGCCTCCGCGGTGCTCGAACTGCTCGGGGCCCCACCCTTCCTCCTCTCGGGACTGCCCCGTTTTCAAATTTGAATTCGAGGTGCGGTCCTTAAGGACTACCGAATTCCTTAGTGCGCGGGAGGCGCGCGATAGGGTCCGTGACCGGGAGCCGCGGCGGGGGTTGTCCTACGCTGCGGCTCTTGGCCCTGGCGGGTCCTCGGGCCCCTCCCGTGCTACCCCGGCGTCTATCGGAGTGGTGCCCCCCCTGGAAGTCCGGGGGTTGGTGGTCCTCCTGGGCGCCGCGGGCCCTTCTTGTTCCTCTGCCTCACTTTCAGAAATCCCATCTGATTCCATGCCTACAAGTGCCCCTTCTCCCTCTCCGGCCTTGGGTTCTGGATCCTTGCCTACTCGTCTCTCGGGTGGGGAAGGTGATGCCCCGAAGGGGAGGAGGAAGCGTCGCCGTGGTCGGAGTCGGAGTCCTCCAGACCCGATCATGACCGCTGCTCGCCCTGCTTCCCCTTCTTCACCGGAGGGGAAGCGGCGCGCCGCTCCTGATCCGCTCGGGACTTCCCCCCCCCCTATACGAGGGCTGGTGAGGCGTCACCTCCCGGTGCCCCGACCAGTGTCCGGGTGTCGGTTGAGGTACACCGCCCCATGACACCCTCGATTACTGACTCTGTTCCCATGGTGGACCCGGTCGAGAGGAGCCTGGCCCTTCTTCATGGAGTCTCTTTCCCTTCGGATCCTGCTGAGAGTGGTCGGGTCTCTCTCCTGGATCTACCTCTCCCACCTGTGGTGGACCTTTCCTCCCCCCCCTTGTCAGTGCTTGTCTGGGTTGACGAGCCCTCGAACATCTGGTTCTCCCCAGCCCCCCTCTGGTGGGGAGTCGGGGGTTTCGGCTGGGCCCGTCTCGTCGGTCTCTCTCCCCCCCAGAGGAGCCCCCCTCTGAACTCCCTGTTCCACTCTCCACCTCTCGTTCTACTACGGGTGAAGCAGCTGCGGGGTCGGTGGCCCCTACCACCCCCGTTTGGGGTGAGTCGGGGAAGCCGATTCCGTCCCTGGTTGCGGACCGTTGAGTTTGCTGCTCAGCTTGGTCCGTGGCTATTTCTCTGTTTTCTCTGCCTCTTATAATGCCACTTCCCCTTACAGTTCTATTTTGCATTGGAACTGTAGGGGGCTTTTAGCTAACTGGGAGAACCTTGCCTCCCTGCTGAAGAGCGAGCAGCCTTCCTGTGTTTGTCTCCAGGAAACTATCCTGGCTGCGCGGGGACTCCCTCGTCTCTCTGGCTATGTTGGTTTCCCTTGCACCCCGGATGAGCACACACGCCGGCGGGGTCCGGCGATTTATGTGCATCATTCGTTATCATCGCGAGGTGTGCCTCTTCGCACTTCCTTGCAGGCTGTGGCTGTGCGGCTATTTTTAGATCGCCAGTACACTGCCTGCTCGATTTATATTCCTCCTCATGACCCTCCTTCTCGCGACGCGGTTCGCGAGTTGGTGTTGCAACTACCTCGACCGTTTCTCCTCCTCGGGGACTTTAACAGTCGCGACCCGGCTTGGGGAGATGTCCGGTCGACTAATGTTGCTGGTATGTTGCTCTCCTTAATGGAGGAAATTTCCTTTGCGTGCCTCAATTCCGGTGAACCTACTTACTTCCACGAACCCACGGGTTCATTTACCTGTATTGATCTCTCCTTGGTGTCCCTCGATGCCTTACTCGATTTTTCGTGGAAGGTGTTGGGGGACTCTTATGGCAGTGATCATTACCCAGTCTGTCTTGAGCCGGTCGGACCACAGCCGGGTGTCTCGTCTCGACCGAGGTGGTGCCTTGCGCGGGCTGACTGGCCATCCTTCAGAACTCGTTCCGTCATTGCCCGTTCGGTGTTGAGCTTTGGCTCTGTGGATGAGAGATTGGAGTTCTTCGAGCGGGTATTGATGGGCGTCGCGGAGGACTGTATTCATCGATCTTCCGCTAACCCGCGGACGCGTAGCGTCCCGTGGTGGACTCCAGCATATTCACCGGGCGGTGTGCGAGAGAAAGAGGGCGACGCGCCGCTTCCACCGCACCCGGCGCGCGGACCACTTGATTGAGATGCGGCGGGCGAAGGCTTTCGCCCGCCGGGCTCTCAAGTTGGCCCGTCAGGCCTCTCGGCGTGCTTTTGTGTCCGGCATTTCCTCGTCTACCCCTTCTGCTGCTGTGTGGCGGAAGGTACGTAGTATCGAGGGGAAGCCGGTCCCTGCTAGTCGCCCTGTCCTTCGGGACGGGGACGGCTTCCTTTCGGATCCTGCTGCTGTGGCCGATCAGCTGGCTGGGGCTTTTGCTGCGGTTTCCCGTTCGCCTTCAGCTGCGGATCGTCCTTTGTCGAATGTTACGTTCCCGCCGCCTGGGAACGAGCCCTATAACCATCTCTTTACGATGCGGGAACTTCGGGCTGCCTTGGCAACCCGTCCTTCCGCCCCTGGCCCTGATGACATCCGTATGACTTTCTTTGGAATCTGCACCCGATGGCCCTACACTTCTTGCTGGATCTTTTCAACCGGGTGTGGGTTGAGGGTCGTTCCCTTCCCGTTGGGGGAGGCGATTGTGGTCCCGATACCTAAGCCGGGGAAGGATCCGGCGGAGGTGGCGGGCTATCGGCCTATTGCCTTGACGAGCTGCTTATGCAAGCTCCTTGAAAAGAGGGTGGCCGTCCGACTTTCCTTTACACTGGAGTCGCTTGGGTTATACCCCCCGACCCAGTATGGCTTTCGTCGATTTCGGGGTACTCTGGACCCCCTTCTCCTCCTTGGTCATGATGTACGGGAGGCCTTTTCCCGCCGGAATCTTGTTCTGGCCGTCTTTTTTGATGTCCAAAAGGCCTATGACACGACCCGTCGGGGGAGTTGTCATGGACCGTTTGAAGTCTCTTGGTTTTGTGGGCTTTTTGCCCACATTTCTTCGTAACTTCCTCTGCCGTCGCACTTTCCGCGTCCGTAATGGGGCGGCCCTATCTGACCTGTATGTTCAGGAGGAGGGGGTGCCCCAGGGGTGTGTCTTGAGCGTCTCCTGCTTCAATCTGGTCATGTCTGCGCTACCGAGAGCCCTTCCGCCCTCGGTGCGATGTTCCATCTATGCCGACGATCTGGCTGTCTATGCCGCGGGGACGAGTCCCCCCCTCGTGGACAGGCAAGTCCAACTCGCGGTCAATCGGGTTGAACGCTGGGCGTCGTCGGTGGGCCTTACGCTGTCTTCCCCGAAGACTTCGTGTGTGGCCTTCCTTCCGCCGAGGAGACGGGGATCCGGCGCCGTCCCGACCTTTAATCTTACACTCGGGGGTCAGCCTCTGGCCCTCGTTCAGTCAGTGCGTTTCCTGGGTATGGTTTTCGACAGCCGTTTGAGCTGGGTTCCCCACCTTCGCCGGCTGCGCGAGTCTGCAAGACGTACCCTGGATTTGCTGGGACATCTGTCGCATACTACATGGGGCGCGGATAGGCGGACACTCCTCCGTTTGTACGTGTCCCTGGTAGTCAAAATTAGATTATGGGAGTGTGGTGTATGGCTCCGCCTCCCGTACGGCTCTTCGGATACTGGATCCGGTCCTCTCTAGAGGACTGCGCATGTCATCTGGCGCCTTCCGCTCCTCTCCGGTTGATAGTCTGCAGGTTGAGTGCGACATCCCTCCCTTGGGGGATCGGAGTTCGTTCCTCATTGCTAAGCACTATCTCCGGATCCTCCGTCTTCCCAACTCTCCTCTGTTCCAGGTGGTGGAGAGGGGGTTCTGCCGGGATGGGGGTTGGTATTTCACCGATACGGTGACCTCCCTCCTCGATGGTATGGGCACTACTCCTCCATCCGTTATACCGGTCTCTTTCAAGGGTGTTGCACCTTGGGAGAGCACCCCTGTTGCGTGCTGTAGGGCGTTGCGCCCCGTTCGCAGGGCCGATTCTGACTCTGCCTTGCTTCGGTCTCTGTTCCTTCAGCATGCGGCGTGTCACTCTGCATGTGTTGCGGTCTTCACGGATGGCTCGAGGTCGTCGGGGGGCGTTGGGGCCGCGGCTGTTCCCCAGTCGTCTGCCCTTGCTCCCCGATGTACCCGTCTCCCTGATGGGGCTTCCGTTTTCACGGCGGAGCTCTATGCCATTCTGAGCGCTCTGGAGGTGGTGCGGGAGCATCCGGATGGGTCGTTTGTCATGTATTCCGATTCCCGCAGTGCCCTGGATGGCCTGGAGTGTTTTGACCCTGTCCACCCACTGGTCCGACGAATCCAGCTACTGTGCCATACCCTTGTCGCTTTCGGTGGCAAGGTGGTGGTATTTTGCTGGGTCCCAGCGCACGTTAACGTGGCTGGTAATGAGGCTGCCGATCGAGCTGCCCGTTCCGCGTGCCGACTACAGGTTTCACCTGTGTCCCTCCCCTTTTCCGATTATATCCCTGGCTTCCGTAGGTTTTTGCGCTCCCGGTGGCAGAGTCGCTGGGATGGCACTACAGATAACAAACTTTGCAAGATTAAACCCAAATTGGGATGTTGGGCCTCTTCCTTCCATCGGTCGCGCCATAAGGAGGTGGCTCTGGCCCGCCTCCGTATTGGCCACACCCACCTGACTCATGGCTATTTGATGGCCGGGGATCGGGTGCCCCGATGTCCCAATTGTAACGTTTTCCCTACAGTTGCCCACCTCCTGGTGGAGTGTCCGCTTTACTCTGAGCTGTGCGCAGAGTATTTTCCCTTTTTGGAGAGCGTCGGGCCTTCTGATAGGATTGGCGCTATTCTATCTGAAGGTCCCTACTTTTCGATAACCGGGTTGTTCTCCTTCCTCTTTCGCTCCCGACTTCTTTACCGGCTGTGACTCCGCTATGATCTTTCTGCTCCCCCCCCCTCCTCCTCCCCCGTCTATTGTTCATTTCCATTAGCTGTTCCATAATCTTCGTCCTGTGTTCGCTCTGCTATCCACCTTTCTTTTGGTGGCCATGAGCGGTCATACTTTGAAACAAAAAAAAAAAATATATATATATATATATATATATATATATATAAAATGCAAATCCACAAGGAAAAAGAAAAATGATTCCAAGTTCTTTAATATATTCAGAAGTACTCCTCGTCAGGGAATAACGAGGTGTTCTGCTGAATACACGAAAGGCCTTGGAATCATTCTTCTTTTTCCTTGTGGATTTGCATCATTCATTCATTTCACGTGTTTAATTGTGAAATTCATCATATACATATATAAATATATATATATAGTGAAGAATAGGGAGAGAAGCGTGTTTGAAAGCATGCTAGAATGCTCACAGCGTAGATGAGTCACGGAAAATGCGGAGTGATAAGAGAAACGGGAGTTCCAACCCCAGAGTACTTTCTTGGTCGATTCGTGTCTACAATCTCCTCCTGTATACCTCCCATAGTCATTGTACGCTTGGTGTCTCCAGATTAGTAGCTCTTAAGTGGTGGTACCATTATCTCACGGTCAAAAGTGTGTAAATTCATTAAGAAATTAATAAGTTAAAATTGCATGCAGTAGTCTTTTGTTGATTTCACCAGTTGGAAACAATACTCGTACAATTTTTCGAACGGGCTCTCGGACCTGCTTGCAAAATATCGTAATTTAGTCTACACCTAAAAAGAGAAGCCAAATAACGTTTTAATTTGTGCGCCATTTTCTGAAATATATCAGACTTCAAAGTAATAGAATTTTACACAAACTAATTTTAATACTGCACTATATTTGAAGCTGCGCGTCTTAGAATGGCCTGAATTGGTTAATTTTTGGTCGTTTCGATACATCTGATCTATTCGCTCGAGCTTGTATACATTTAAATAAAAATAGAAATGCACGACTAGGAAGATTAGTCGATAAAAATGTGAAGATGTACCTTAAGCCGACAAAATGAAATCGTATTTTCTCGCAGTGGGAAAATGACCACAAATGCAGGGAAATTTAACGATAACGGGGGAACACGTATTAACTTTGATAAACCTTTCAAATAATTTCTAAGTGGCTAAAGTGTTGTAAATATGACGCTCATCTACCACAAAGTTCCCCTGAATTATATACTGCAATGTACGTTAAAGGCCATCCATAATGTCATTCACGTTTAACTTGTGACGTCACTGCCCTAGTCTTTACAAACCATCGGGACGATGCCCGATTCCTCGTTTTCAGGATGCTGAAAATATATTTGTCCACTCCAGCAAACTAAGAAATAAAATGGATGGAACGCAGTGCGACTAAATACTGGACCAATTTGAACAGTTGCGAGTATAAGTCCACAAATAGACAGACCAACAAAATGTAATTTTTTAAGAAAGTTCTATTAGCTCAGGGTAAATAAGGTCGCTTTAATCGCTTTGTAATACGATGGGATTCATGTTAAGAACTCAAAAATATTAAAATGAATATACAGCATATGCAAGCACGAAACACTTTATTTAGCCGATAATTTGTCCTCTTCCTACTTTATCAATTTATGATTATGCAGTAAAAAATGTGTACCCAGCCTTGTCACATTCTTCTACAATATCAAAGGATCTAATTTGACGATTAATTTTAAATGCAATGTTGTACACATTCTCAAGTTATATATAACAGTATATCTTGCCGGTCCACGCTCGCATTATAACGTAATTCCATACAAACCATTTCGAACAGAGATTTTTAAGCCAGTGACCAACAATGCATAAATTCTGTGAGCGAATGAACTTGAAATCCGAGGCATACCGTAAGCCAGCCAGTCATGTTTGAGATTTAGTAGTAGTACGGTACCAAAATTAACAGCGGGGATCCGAGTACGACATAATGAAAGCAGTCGGTATTTAAACTTTACGCCTTTCTTTCACATCTTTTGTAGAACATTCCACATTTCATCACATACTTCCCCCACACACTTTTCTTCACATCAATCCACTATGCATTCACCTTCCTCTTTATTCTATTTCGTACACAACCACACACATCAGATGTCTAAGCATGCCTTAGATGTATTCCACATTCTGTACCTCAAATTTGTTCAAGATTTGAGGACATCCTAGAAAAAAAATGGCGTCAGAAAACGCAGTTAAAAGTTGTACCAATTTGACAGTGACAACTTTTGAACTTCTGGACATATTTCGCATTTCGACAAAATATGTTCAAAAGTTATAACACTTTCAAATTTGTACAACTTTTAACTGCGTTTTCTGACGTTTTTTTTACTTTTGTCGTTTAGCCACTTCCTAGGACGGTCTCATCCCCCCCCCCCCCCAACTCCTCTCTTTTGTTGCCCCATTCAAATTCTCTTTCACCTTTAATTCTTTGTGTTTGTCCATTCTCTCTCTTCATTTTACACCAACAAAGTTAATTTTATACATTACAATCGTATAATCTGACAAACCACTCAATCCTTGAACAGTTCCGTAAGTGTAACACTCAAATGGTACGAGTTGAAATGCAGTTCAAAATTTCTATGAAACAAGTAGAAGGATTATAAGAATACAACAGTGTACTTTCTAATGACTAATTTTTAGGATTACACAGAAATTTTATTTACAAACTTAGTAAATATTTATCACAAAATGCAAGCTAAGGCCAAGTCACAAGATTCAGCCGCAGATTATATAAATATAAATGGTTGCATCCTCAAAATATAACTCCAAAAAGCTACTCTAAATTCATAGTTTTAACTCAAAATGACTTCAAACAAAAAACTAGGAACAAATATCATCTATATACTACTAATCCCTTTTTCCTTAGGAAATGACAGTACAATGTTCGCATCAGGGACAAGGGTGTAAAGGTATAAAAGCTCCTTTCATACCAGTCATACGGAAAATAGAATGACAATTCATCATTGGCACCGAGCGATTCCATTCTCCTACTGAAAAAAAAAATTACATAACACGTTTTACACTTTACCTAACATTCCTCAAGTTCGAGTAATACGCAACTTTCCTCCTTTCAATCACGTACAAAATATACGTCAACCACCTCTTCTGATCTTCCACGTCACGTCACCGACTTTTTCTCACACCTTAAAATTACATATTGAAATAGTTATTTTCACCTTGCAATACACACACTCCTATTGTGAATAGTTGTTTTTAGACGCTGATGGTCGAATCCAAAGAAATTGGAGGAAAGATTGAACGTATAACTAAAGAAATATAATGAAAGGAAAACCCTCTCTGGAAAAAAGACTGACAGTTACAATATACGTAATCTAATGAAAACAAAGTTCTACTGCGATGAACTCTCTCAAAAGTTTAAATAAAGTCGCTACAGAACCCCGGAGGGCAGTCCAGATGCACTGATGATGTATACCAATACACACAATCTGGGTGCCACTTAACACCTACAAAGAAAATAATATAATGATGTCAAAGCAATAAAACCTTCCACGTATCTGTGGAAATGACGCTATTCTCTCCATTAAACCTACTCATACAGCCATACATATTCTCTGACTACAACTGAATCCCTCCTAGGAAAAAGCAGCTACGCGAGGAAAGCAAAAAACGCCAGAAAACGCTTTATAAAGTTGTACCAATTTGAAAATGCTGCAAATTTTGAAGATATTTCGTCGAAATACGTTTGAAAGTTCGAATTGATACAACTTTTAACTGCGTTTCTAGCGTTTTTTACTTTTGTCACTTAGCCACTTCCTGGGAGGGGTTCAATTATTATATTCTAAACTTAATACGAATATATATATATATATATATTTTGTTTTACATCATATCTACAGTATTTTAAAAAAATAAATATAAAAACAATTCAACGACAGCAACATATTGTCTTTTTGTTTATAAAATGCTCAATTGAAATTGATTTAAGATTTATTAAGGATAATATACTATTTAAATGGCTGACCTTATCATGAAAAATATACATAATCCATCATAAATTAAGTACCTAATATTGCGTGTGTGATTTAAGCTTAGGAAAGGTTATACCTATTTTAATTACAGTTCAAAGAAGGGAATAATGTAAACTACTGATGAAGTTTTTATAATTCAGTACCATATAAAATACTTATTCCAATTCACTCACTTTTAGTGCAGAAAGCGAAGAAAATTTTAAGTTTTCATAAATGATCATGATAAACTCCTTACAAAATTATGTTTAGAATGTAAAAGAATAAAATTATCGAACATTCTTGATAACTGCTCGTGAAATATTAGAATATAATTATTTGAATTTCAATATTTTTACCCAACCTGTAACACTAAATTGATTACGAATATGGTAATTACTCCAAATCAAATCAAATTTACACTCTTTTTACATCTTTTTAACCTAAGTAGAAAAAAAAAAGAAAAAAGTGGAATTACTAAATTTTCCTAAGAATGTGAAAACCATAAAGAAAAAGAATGACAAATAGGCCCTAATTAAATATTAAATTTTTTCCTCTTTTTTTTATTACCTAAACATCTACGGAGAGTTACAAAATGCAAAATGAATTCTTCCCGCAATACCATGTTATCAGAAAGATTTTGGAATCTCGAGTTAAAAAGAATTGGTATAAGTTCATAAATAGCATCTTCAAAAATGGTTGCGGCTATGATAATGAGGAACGGGAATGAGTTTGTAAATATACGAAGCTCAAAAGTGTAAAATATTATCCTTATAATTGCGTTACTAAGCGAATGGAACTTCACGTTTTTCCCGTAAGTGATATATTGAGACGATAAACCATTCTGAATTAACGAACATTTCAAATACACCGATGAGTGGTCGTGGTTCGAGTAATAGACGTCTCCCACTGATGAAATCCTGGTTAGTGAGCGACTTCCACAGTAAAAAATATTTTTAGGATTAAATATTAAAAGAAGTATAAAGGGACTGCCTCAGGTATCACGAGGGAAATAAAATTAACCAACCCCAGTAGTAGTAGTAGTAGTAGTAGTAGTAGTCCTACATCTAAATCATAAAGAAAAGATGAAGACACGTTGCTGGAATAAAATACTAATTTCGAACATAACACTGAAAAGGTTTTTACTGAACTAATCACGCAACAAGTAACAGCATTTATAATATACGCTTGGTAATATACATCATATACATAAGTACATCTTTAAATGTAGCGAATGAAACTTACACTGAATACATTTTGAAGGAGAAAGTGATATAAATATGAAAGACAATATTTCATCTATGCAAATATAAACCTACGACGCATTGAGTCGTGTCTACGTAGATCACTATTGTTATTTTAAGCCAAATAAAAATGGATAGGTTGAGAAGTTAGTACTATTACTACTACTACTACTATTATTTATGAATTGTATAAGAAATCTAACTAAATACATCAATACTAGCTGATAATTTGAAAAAAGTTAATGTAGTCCAATGCAAACTCTCCCTAATCAAAATAAATTCAGACTACACCGTTGTAGGCACCTAGTTGAAAATGGAGTTTAGCCCTGAGTGGCATTATTGATAAAGAAAAGAAAGGAAATGTTATATACTGATCATTATAAGCCGGTTCATACTTTAATGCCCGAAGAATACCAAAGCTCATATCAAATGTAACACGTACATATCCTATACTTCATTTATTTTTTTGTTATTGACTTTTTCTCATTTCCTACAGTATCCTTCGATAAATTTAAAGGTTTGACAGCGCCGCTACCATTCGAAGGGACTAAGTGGTTTCGTAGGTGCTGAGAAGGGCGGCGTCAACAGGCTCTAAGCAAGAAGGACACGTGAAAGAACGAATCAGCCAATCGTCGATACAGTCCGTGTGGTAAGTGTGCATGCAGGGAAGGTACCGTACCCTGTCCCCGACGGTGAAGTCGATCATGCATATTACGCACCTGAAGAAATATTAAATAATCTGTTCTGAAAAGTCTGCGCGAGGGTTCTATATAACTATATAATTCATAAAATCAAGAAATTAAAATTACAATGAAATATCCCTATGTTAAAAAGGCATTTATTTACTGAAGGTCGTCAAGACGCGTTCACCGACCGAAAAGGCATAATAATATTGTGATAAATCTTTCAGAATATGCAATAAACAATGTCATCTCTGAACTTGTATTTAACAATTGGGAAAAATATAAATTTTCGTTGCTTGAAATTTCCTTATATATATATATATATATATATATACACACACACACACACACCACACACACTCCACAGGGTGTCCTGTAAGTCTGGAAACATAGGGCAAAATAAGCAATTTATGTTTTTCCATTTATGCAAGTGCCCATGATGTCTTTGAGCATGGAAGAACATATCCAGGTAATTCTACTCGTAGGAAATCGGAGTCAGAGGGATGTTGCTGAGGAATTTAACAGATTGCATCCAGACCATGCACCAATAACACACAGCTGTGTCGGCAAACTTGTAGCAAAGTTCAGGGAAACAGGATCCATAGGAGATAAACCACGCAGTGGACCTCCAAAGACACCCACCGATGATGACACAGCTGCTACCATCCTCGCTCATTTCACAATCAGTCCCCAAATGTCTCTTCAGCATTTTTATTGCCATTCATTTTTTACTATTTTGCCCTATGGTTCCAGACTTACGGGACACCCTGTGTGTGTGTGTGTGTGTGTGTGTGTGTGTGATGCATTGAAAATGTACAGTGATTAGAAAGGTACCTTTGCAATTTGATGTCCACATCTACCTTACAGCTCAGTGTACCCCGGACTTTGATAACCAATGGTACTTTACATCAAAATATGCATTTGATGAAAAATTTGACATTTTAGTATACTATATTGTATGACAAATTTGCTTAAAAAGCAAAGAAAACTGTTTCATTCTTGAAAAATAATCTCTCAAACTCATGCCTTCAATTTTAGGAAATTCTAAACATACACTGATTAGATGAAGTTCTCCTAGGAAGAAGTGACCAAGCAACAAAAATAAAAAACACCAGAAAATGCTTTATGAAGTTATGACACTTTCAAATTGGTACTACTTTTAACTGCATTTTGGAGGGCCTCAAACGTAAAAATTAGAATGCTCAGTTAATATTTTGATGTAGGCTACTTTGCTCTTAAGAAACCCAACATTTAAAAAAACTGAAAAATAAATATGTTGGTAAGTGTGAAATGAAGTTTGAATTGCAAAAAAAAAATAGGCAACCATATTTGATTTTTTAATGGCCATTGTCGCAAAACCGCTCCTTGTTGATCGGCTAAGTTAAACGACATTGGGTCTGGCTAGTAGTTGGATGAGTGGCCATTCTTCATGTCCAGACATTTAGCAACCCTGTTACTCTATACAGTCTTTACAGTCCCACCTACTCCTTTTCTCTTAATTGTAGAGCTCTATTATTCAGGTTACACGTACATAGCTATATACATATTGTCATATGAGAAAGTAGACAACCTGATCTTTTGGGTCTGCAGAACTATTGTAAGGTACTGTATATATATAAGTAGTAGACAAGCAGCGACTAAGATCCTCTAAATCCACGTAAAACATCTTGAGATGAGATAATCATAATTACGTTGTTTAAAATAAGTATGGTAGTGGTATTGAAGAATAATCTACGGGTTCCAAAGCTTTAAAGTTAATGTACAGCTAGTAGATGTGCGACAATCTGCAGAGATCAATTGTATCTTAATTTTGCGCGTAACTGTATTTGTGGTTTGTTTATATTAACGGTGGAGCCACCCAGATGGACTGAAGGGCCCCTTGCGCGACAACTATACAAATTTTTACTACGTTTACTACGGTTCGGATCCCGCATAAAGCCATCAATCCCCTCCATCACACGCTATTACGAAGGAGTCTAAAAAATGTTATACACAATGCGTAATCATTCAAAACTGCAAAAACTACGATGGTAGATCAAATATTTAATACAATTTTAGTAAAACTTTATAAGAACGACACTAAAACCTAACATATACTGTAATTCACTTTGACTTCAGTTGTTTCACAGAAATGAAAATGACTTCAAGCAACCAATTAAAAGAGTCCTATCATGCTAACAAATCAATTTTTAGATGTTCTTTTGCGAACACTATATTAACTTTTCTGCATTAAAAGAAAGTAATGAATGAACTACTTATAGGATTCGATACAACGTAGGTTCACTAAGGCTGTAAATAGGATGACAAAATAACTCACTCTCTCGTTTTAGTTGAGCCATCAAATACACCACACGGAAGATGACGAATCAGTCCAAACCTTTTTGCCATCTTTGTTTGTTCATATTCAGAGACATGCGGTGCCTCTTCACTGGATGATGCTCTCCCAATGGAGGGTCCGAGAGCATGAGGAAGCCCAACCTCCTACCAAAATGCAAAATACATATTTTCACCATTCACATACTGTTATATAATGTTTTTACATTACAAAGAAGTCAATTATGTCTTTGTATTTCATGACAGAAAATTTTGGGGATATATTTTCGGTGCAGCCATGACTCAAAGGCTTTATTGACATTTCATTAATACCGTACTTCATGCAATGATACAATAAAAGACTTCAGTACTTCAAATTTCACTTTTAATATAACTTGGCTTCTAGAAAGCTCAAAATGCCTTGCTGCAAACCCTGTGGGCTGAGACTTCTTAACACCAAACTAGACTGTTTACTTTGGATGTTTATTAAGTGAGGAAATAAATAGTGGAATATTATGAGCTAACAAAATTTTTATTGGTTAAAAGTCCTATCGAAAGCACTAAGGTAGTTGTGAGGTTTTCACAGCTACCATACTGAATGTTAAGAATTGAAACTAATCTCAGGAATACCTCCCAATTTTTAATCTTTAGGTTCATGTTTGGAGAACTCGCGGGACAATGGAAGAAATTTTAGAGAGATTTTTTTTTCATTCTTTAACTATTGTTTATTTTTATATTATTTGTATCATTCCCTTTATGTTTATCATGTAATAATTAGAGCATCAAAACTTCTACAAAATTAAATCAATGCTGACAAAATAAAAATGAATGATGTCTACATTTACAACAAAGAATAATTCAACCTAACAATTCCATACATAAATATGGCTTGAAAAAGACCTCATAGTTGGCTCCTATTACTTGAATCGATGCATGATATAATTAGCCTTAGTTGCATACTATTATCAAATAATGTTTAAGGTAGGCAGGCTACAAATGCACAAAAATGTAGATCTAGACAAGATGAATAGCTTTTGCATTCAACTGTATTGTTCCTTTAGCAATCAAGAAATACTTTTCAGAAATTCCTCTTCCATTTGGTACATCCAACTACGAAAGTAGCCTGGACACTACTACTACTACTACTTACTACTAGTGGTAAGGTTTATACTCTTAATTATCAACCCCTTACTTCTCACCCCACCCATTTTGTTTTTGGCAAATTACCAGTAATAAACATTTTAAATTAAAGCAATAAAATTTTCCATGTAATACAAAACTGTTTTCTACTCAAATTTATGTGCTCTGCATACACAGACTATCTTATGATAATAAAAGCAACTTCTTGACATTTAGGATAGTATTTATCCAATAGTTCATTTAAGATGAAATTAGTTACCCTGTTAAAAGCTAATATCATCATAAGTAATTAAATTACTTAATGAAATGACAGTGCTGCGAGTAAAACTATGATATTTACATTGCAATTCAGAAATTAATCTCAATTTTAATGTAAATGTAATTATAAAGAAGTAATGAAAATAGGATTATTATAATCCCTGAACATATGTGCCTACTCATTCAGCTGTAAAGCCACAATGTACTCAATGGGTAACTAAATTATTGTAAATAAAAGTGACAAATTTACTTATGAAGACACGACATTTCAATCAATTTTATGATATTTAAGCATGAAAAGCTCTCTCTCTTCCCCCACAAGTCTTTTATTGTGACTTTTACTCGCAATTTGACAAGAATTCAAGATTTACAAGTTCCATTTTGTATTTATTTAGTTTGAAGTGTACAGTTGCAGTAAAAAGTATACCAAGAAAATTAATAATAACTGACTTTCTAGAAATTATAGTCTTGCTAAATTTTTAAATTTTCAATAATTTTTCTTTTACAAACTTCTTTCCACAGTGTAAATCATAACCGAGTTCAATGAGTAAAACTAATCAGATTTCCTGAATACCAAAAGAATTTTAAAATTTGCTTAACAACAAATATTTCCTAGTTACAAAACAGTGTATTTGCATGAACCTCTTTAAACACTAGTTGATTTGGTGAAAACTCAAAATTGTCTGAATTCTACAAAACCTGTCCCCATTTCACGTAGGACTTATATCACAGTGGAGTAGCTATTTCATTGTATCCAAAAATGTATTTATGGAGAAAAGATTTGTTGAACTTATTCAAACTGCATTAAAATAGAATGTGCTACTGCGCAGGTTGTGTTGAAAATTCAGCTTTTATTTTGTCCTATATACTTTTCAGGTGTAGACTTGTACAAAGTTTCAGAAAACAGCAAAAACTAAAATGGTAGATAAACTATTTCATACACTTGACTTGGTAAAAGTTTACAGCAATGATAACAAAACTAAACAAACAAACATCAATTGGTTCACAAGAACTAACTATAACAATGTTGCACAAACTAAGGTGCATGGCCCCCAGGGTGGATTGGGGGAATGCAAAGGGTCACTGAATTCATAAAATGTTACTTATTTCAAATGGAACAAGAAAAGTACTAACATACAGTTTAAGCTGTCTCAAAATGAATACAAGTACACACACACACAATCATTGCCCATTTTTTGCACTAACAATTGAAGTGCTCCTGCCATTTGAATCTTATTTTTGTTAAGCCATGTTTTCTGTAGCAGCACAATTAAAACAAAGCAAATAGACTCAAAGCAGAGCCAGATCTGCAAGTAGCTCCCTCAGAAATGAAGCCCAAAATGGGCCTTTTTACATTCAAAATGCAAGCTCATCTATCCCATTAGGCATTAATTTGATTGATTAAGAGGATACTGATCATATCTTATTGGGTGTAAGTGTGCAAATAGACTTTTTCCCAATGACTTCTTTTTTTTTATTTTGCAAATCTGTTTCATTGCAGTATTTGTTAGCTATTGTATTCTGTTCTTTGATTTTAACCCCAAATTTTTTTATTATAAGGGCAAGGGTGGAGGGAGTGAATAACTTTATTGAATAAGGAGGGTGCGCTATTCTTAGTGCAATGAAACTGTGACATAGCTACACAATAAGACAAGTGGCCTGAGTCTAGCCTAATCTGAACCAACGCATCTTTTCCCCCTGATAGTAAAGACACTTAATTTTCTTTAGTGCTCAGAAGAATTAAAAGACCTCTCTAAAAAGAATTACCCCTCTACATTTTAAGTATCGCATACTGGAGGTCACTGAATATAACTTTAGTGTCTGTGAAAAACTTTAGTTAATAGGACTTAATGGGTTCATACTGAAGCTGTAGCTAAACTGCAATACCAACTTCTTACTAACTGAAACTGAAGTATCCAATTCAAAATCATTGACTGAAATAAAGAATGAAGAAAAAACCCAAAATTTGTTGCTCCAAATGTATACAAAGTGTGATCAGTAAGTTCCATGACTGAATTTATATTGACAAAATGAAATATCGTATAGTAACATGCCACAAGTTGGGTACCTGTAGCTTTTGCTGACGCAATACTCCAATCTTTACAGACATGTTTCCAGTGCATGATCAATCACATTATGGCAGACATGAAGGAGCGGAGTGTGTGCATCAAATTCTGTTTTGAACTTAGTTAACTTCCACTGAAGTATTCAAAGACATAACTATGAGTAATGTACATGATTCAGAGAAAGAAACATTTCATATGGCACATATCAGACAATTCTTATTAGGGATTTGGGAATGCTGTTTGAAGGAAATGCCCAGAGAAATGGCAGTCTGGCACATGGTACATTATCATGATACAACAGCCAACACATTCAGCACTGTCTATGCAACAGTTTCTGGCAAAACACAGTATTGCACTGGTTTAACAACCAGTGCCAGATTTGGCACCATGTGACTTCTTGTTTCCTAAAGTCAAACATTTCCCGAAGGGTATGAAATTTTGGGAAGTGTTTAATATCACTGAAAATGTGATGTGGCAGTTAAAGGTAATTATGAAAGGAGAATACCAAGTGACAGAATCACTGGAATCAGTATCTATACAGGAAGAGATTATGTTGAAGGGACTACTTTTAATTCATTGGTAGGGGTGCACCGGATATGAATTTTTCATATCTAGCCAGATACCAGATATGGCCATATCTATCCAGCCAGATGCCAGATATTTATTATTAGGTACCATATTATTTTTACACTCATATTGCTATGTTTTGTTTTGCATTGGGGGCAAGCACCCCCCCAAATATAAGATAAATAATAATTTAAGTATATTCAGAGATTTAATTGTTTTTTTCTCTTTCAGGTTCTGTGATGTATTAAACTATTAATCATGACAAGTTTTGTGTGGTCACTGTATACAATAAATGATCCTAGCAATATCCCTGCAAAGTGTAATATTTGCCAAAAGATTATCAAATGTGGGACAGAGAAAGGTGGCCAAAAGTCTTTTAGCACAACACCTCTTCATAATCATTTGAAGATTAATCACCCAAAAGAGTATGCTGAAGCCAAAAACGAAAATGACAAAAAAAGAATAGCTGCGACTGAATCAAAGGAAATAGGCATAGATAGAATATGGGCTAGACCATCAACTTCTACTGGTAGTACTCTGAAGAAAAGAAAATGGACCAAGTGAGTAAGCAGATAGAGGAAAGCTTTTCATCTAAAAAAATATGGGACATCAATGACTCCAGGTCTGTGATGATTCACCATAAAATTGGCATGATGATGGCTTTGGACAACCAGCCATTTACTTTAGTTGAAGATGATGGTTTTATTGATCTAATGGCCTACCTCCAACCCAGATCTCTCTTACTGAGCAGAAAGTACTTCTCTGATACTATAATTCCTCATCTTTATAATGAGTTCAAGTCTAAAATTGCTCAGAAGCTGGAAATAGTAAAGCATGTCAGCTTTTCTTCAGGTATATGGACATGCACAACCTCAAGAAAGTTTTATATCATTATCGGGTCACTGGATAGGTAAAGATTTTGAGATACGATGCTGTGCTACATGCCTCTCATTTCTTAGGGTTGTATACTGGCAAGAATATATCTGAAAAGTTTCGCTCTATGTGGGATAGTTGAGATCTTGATGCAAATAAGAGGAATTTATTGGTGAGGAATGGAGCTAGTAATATGGCTCTTGGTAGTGACCTGGCTGAAATATCTTCAATACATTGCAGCATTCATTTACTCCAACTGGTTATTCGTGACTCAATTATGGTCCAGAAGAGTGTAATTGATATCCTTGCCAAAAGTTGCCACCTTGCAACTCACTTTAATCATTCTCCTTTGGTCTGTAACAATTTCAAACACATTCAAGTGCAGCAAAATCTTGAGCCTCTCCTATTGGTTCAAGATGTCCCAACATGTTGGAACAGTGCATATTTGATGCTAGAAAGATTATATAAATTAAAAATTCCAGTGCAACTGTATTTGGCTGATTGTAGTGAATTACCTACCATCACATCCTTCAAGTGGACACTAATACGAAATCTCCTTAAAAAATTGAAACCATTCTTCCAACTCACTCAGGAAATGAGTTCAAAAAAATCAACTTTGTCTTCCGTAATCCCAAGCATTTGTATTTTACAAAGATTTCTTTCAAAGATTGGCCATGATGACCAAGGTGTTCAAATGACAAAGAGAGAACTCCTGACTTCTCTTCAAGCGCATTTCTTGTCGGAGAGTAATGATAGGAAGTCTTTGAACATAATGAAAAACAGGGGTTATGTGACTGCGACTGCAATAGATCCACGGTATAAGTTATCTTTCTTTCAACAAGATCAAAAAGAGCAGGCTAAATCCTGGCTGATTGAAGAAGTCATAGGTATTGAAAATGACGAAGGTGGTAATGATTCGAATGAAAATGAAAGTGAAGGTAATGAAAGTGAAGGTAATGAAAATGAAAGTGAAGGTAATGGAAGTGGAAGCGAAAGAAGCTCAAATTCCAGTTCTCCTATGCAAAAGAGGAAAAACGAAGAGGACATTCTTGAAGCATGTTTTATGGAGATCATAAAAGGAGAGCAATCTGGGGAAGTAAGTTACAAGAGAAGAAAGGTTGAAAAAAAGACTGCTCCTGTTCTACTGATTGCAGGGGAGTTAGACTGATATGCATCTGAACCTCTTGTAGATAGGAAACGCTGTCCAGTTCAAATTTGGAAGCAGGAGGACCAATTTCCTCTCCTTAAAACTATTGTTTCAAAGCTTCTCTACACAACTGCATCCTCTGTATTTTCAGAGAGAATGTTTTCTGAATATGGAAACATCTATGAAGGAAGGCAATCCCGAATATTGCCTAAAAGAGGAGAAATGCTCTTGTTTCTGCACCACAATGGAAAATAGTTCTAAATCACTGTTGTCAAGTTTTTTTTTTATTCTGAAGACCTCCAGGCTGAATGGCGGCATCTGACCTACACAATACTGCCCTCCATTCATTGATTTCATTCCAGGCATTTTATATTGTATTCAATGTATTGTTTTACATTTGTCAAGCTTGTAATGTTTTGTATTGTTTTGAAAATAAAGAAAAAAAAGGAGAAAAAAGAATGGAAAGCAAGTGCAGGGGTCTAGCAATATTTTACTCTTTTTAAAAAATTTAACGCCTAGACATTTTTATAAAAAGCTCTGATTATATTAATAGAACTGTAATCATTAAGGATGGACAGATGTTTTATTTATTCTTGTCATCAGTATTGTGTTGATTTAATATAAAAAGTGTTGCTGGACTGGTTTAGGGGTGAGCCCTGGAGGGCTTTCCATTTTTTTGTACATAAAATATTATTTGTAATGTGTTATCATATTATGGCAGATTTTCATACAGGTGTTAATTTTCTAATGTCTTGGCCTATATTCGGCATATCCAGCTGGATATGACCCATATCCTGCCAGATATCAGATATTTCGCAATATCCAGCCAAATATTATCATATCCGATGCACTCCTATTCGTTGGTAAGGGTGGTGGTGGTTTTTTTTTTTTTTTTTTTTTACAAAAAATTCAGTCCTGGAACTTATTGATCACACCTCGCATAACTATTCTGGCTATACATTAAAAGTTTACAAAATGTGCAAAAGTAAAAGTGGCTACATACAGCATGCACAGTAGGGTGGCCCACTTTTCAATTTTTTTTGAAAAGTATAGGTGATCGTGGTTTTTCCCATTATTTGACACTATACTAGCACATTGGTACCATTTTTACAAAAATTGATCAATATTTAGGGGTCTCGCATCAACCTTGAAATTACTAGTTTTTTTAAAATGCGTACTTTTTAACTTTTTACTGAATCAAGATAAATCATTAAGTAGGATGTTTTCTGAATCCTCTTAATGAGAGAAGTCATTTGGTGTGCCTGCCAATGTCATACGACTAATGGTTTAAAGGTTGTGCCTGTATACAGGTAATACCAATGTGCTAGTATAGTGCCAAATAATGAGAAAAACCACGATCACCTATACTTTTTCAAAAAAATGAGTCACCATACCCGGGCAGAATGTATATAGGCAATTAGAAAATGCACTATGCCTGTGCCAGGTACCTAACCTATTTCTTTTTTTGCAGATCATAACATTTTGAAATTCTGTCTGAGTTCCTCATCCTTTGTCATGGACAAATCGATGGCAACCATAACTGGAAGAACTCTTGAAGCTACAAATAGAGAGTCATCAAAAGGAAAGGCGAAAATAACATCGCTACCTTCTCTAAGATCGGCCTCGGAAATTTTTTTAGTTGGCCAACCGTCGTCCTCCATCAGTGGTAGCAAATTGCCAACAACATGGCAGGTTTTGCAATACTTCAGTGTTATCCAGTACACTGCTAACAGGAAAGACGCATTCAAAGAAACTGTAAACAACATCTTAAAGTTTTGGAACATGGCCCGCATTAAAACAATCACAAAGCTCAACTGTGAATGGAAGCTAGAGGCATTGTGGAAAGAGTGGCACTTACTCCAAAAGAGCAGAAAACAAGAAACTGATGCCGGAGGAAAACGGCAGAAGTTTTCGGACAGTGTGGACAAGCTGTGGGATATCGGAGCATCTGACGCTGTCGAAGATATAAAGAAGATATAGGGCAGTGGACCGCGAGGTGGCAGAAGCGTCACTGGCAGTGATGAGGTGGCACTTCTGGTATCTGAGGCCTCAGACCATCATCTTCGCTCTATGCAGCAACAAGGTGGATGGCACTGTGAAGCAACAGATAGCAGAGAAGCTGTCCCACCTCCCTGTACCCAAAGACTTCACATACGAGAACGTCTCAGTCGACGAGATGACGCTACTCCCCGACCTGATCGACGAGTCCTCCTGGTTCTTATTTGCAGGTCTGAAGATGTATGGGTCTTCGTGGCTCACCCTGCCAACTGATAAGTGGGATGAGAACGAGGACTTTTGTCGTCTGAAGGATGTGATCTCTAATCTCCAGGTCACCAGTGACGTCGCTGAAAGAGGAGTCCAACTGATACAAGACTATGCGAACACAGTCACAAAGGACGAGGCACAGCTGCAGGATCTTCTGCAAGTGGTGGAAAAGAACTGGAAAGAGATCGGCGACTTCAAGAAGTCATCACTCACCACAATGACATAGCACAGAGGGGACAACGTTGCAGCCAGTGACGTGTGATAGTGGTCAATACAATGCAAAAGTGATTGTTTAAGTTATTGTTTCTTTCTTCCTTATTTGTCTGCTATTTGCTGATTTTTTTTGAAAAGTATAGGTGATCGTGGTTTTTCCCATTATTTGGCACTATACTAGCACATTGGTATTACCTGTATACAGGCACAACTTTTAAACCATTAGTCATATGACATTGGAAGGCACACCAAACGACTTCTCTCATCAAGAGGATTCAGAAAACATCCCTACTTAATGATTTATCTTGATTCAGTAAAAAGTTAAAAAGTACACATTTAAAAAAAAAAACTTGTAATTTCAAGGTCGATGCGAGACCCCTAAATATTGATCAATTTTTGTAAAAATGGTACCAATGTGCTAGTAGTGCCAAATAATGGGAAAAACTACGATAACCTATACTTTTAAAAAAAAATTGAAAAGTAGGCCACCCTAATGCACAGCTACTGTGCTGACAAACAAATCAACATCCACTTATTGAAGTAGTTTCAAGAATGATGATATTCCAAAAGTTTGATGAATTTTTCTTAGTGCCAAAGTTCTTGAAAATTATCTCAGCCTGTATGTTGTGAACTATGAGATGAAAAAAATGCAGTGTTCATGTTCAGCTAAGAGGATCTTGCACCATATTGGAATTATGACTTAGGAATGGAAATAATAGAAGAAAACGGTGAAACACTATTTATCATAAAAGACTTTCCCTGATTCATTCTACTTATGGCTGACAGTAAATACATAAGATAGTTATGGAAGTCGGGCACATAATGAATACAGATTCAAAGGAAAAAATCTAACTTCTTTTTATCAAGAGAGTGGCCATATTGTGTCAGCAGGGCATTACAAAACTATAAATAATGGCAGAATGTAGACAAGAGTTATACAAATTTTAACAAATTTCTTAGTCATGCCAGCGCAAGAAGCACTACAGTGATGATGCTACTGTTAAATTAACTCAAAATAAAAATCTTCCACTGAGTAGTTAAATATGAATGTTATGAAGTCTAAGTGGAACTGGATACAATTGTGATAACACCAATGATAGTAAAAAAATAAAATGAACTATGTTGGAATGACATCAATGTCCCCTCTTATATTTGAGGCATTCCATGTCAAGTGTACACACTTTTTGGTGATTTCTGCCACTCATCTCACTGATTTTAATGATTTTTGGTGTGGTAGTTGGGTTATGATGAGTAATGAAGCGTGACCAAATTTTAGCCACTTGGGTCAAATAGTTTGAGAGTAATGATCCCCCCAAATTTGGGGTCAGCAGCGTAACCTCGTGATTTTGAAAGGTCATAACTCAGGATCTAATGGATGGATTTTAATGATTTTGGTGTCAAAATGCTCAGAAAAGACAGCAGAATAACTAATTTTATGCAGAGTGCATACATTCCATTAAAAAAGTTGTATTTATATTTCACCTTTGACCTTAGGTCAGAGTTCAAAATTCAAGGTCACGGAAATTGGCATAAGTAAAGACCTTTAGATGAAGCATATTCAAGCAAAAAATTGGAGTGGGATCTCCATGGGTTTGCTTTCCACAAGCATTTGAAATTGTGCATGTTGAAAATTTTGAGCATTTTATTTAAGATAACTTCACAAATAGTTCACATATATGTATAAATATAGCTACGTTCATGGTTTGATAAATAAACTATGTATTAAGATTTTTGCAAATATTAAAGTATTTGCTGCTCTAAAAGAACAATAATTTTCATCACAGTACCTATATAATTTGTATATTTAATCATGTTAAATGTGTGTGTTCAGGTTTTGACTATATGCTGATAAAATGTCATCAAATATTATTGTGATCCATTCAATTCCCACAATAAATTAAAATCTGATCTTCAGCCTGCTTCACAATCACTGATAAGTTATGTTCATCATGCAGAAAAAAATTTTCCTTACCTATTTTACAAGTTCAAAATATAGCAGAACCAGAAATATTATCATCAAGCTTGTCTGATACTACTATGGAAACCGTGTCATCAGATCTACAGAAGCTAAGGCTAACAAAGACCCTAAGATCCACTCTAAGGTTAGCCCGAGAGAAAGGAAAGAGTAGGGGGTTAAGAGAAGAGAATAAGGGGTTAAGTGAGTAGCAACACCTATCACTTGTGAGTTAACATTCATTCAGAAAAAGAGAAAAAAGACTCACCATCATCATCCACCAGCCACTGCCAACAAGTCAGAAAAATAGTTGGAGAGAATAGGAAAGATTGCAGAACAGTCATCTACTCCATAGGGAGGTAGAGCCCACTCTGCTGGAAAAAGATGAAAAGAAGTAAAATAAGAACGCTTACAAACCATGCAATACATTCTTAACTCAACGCAACACATTCTTCCAGCTGTTGCAGAATGACCCTCCACTCCATAGGGCAGTAGAGGATGAAGCCCACTAGGCTGGAAAGGTGTGAAAGATGAAAAGAAGTAAAATAAGAATGCATTACAAACCATGCAACACATTCTTAACTCAATCATCATCATACCATGCAAACTACAGACATGCAAATAAGGAGAGAAGGGAAAAAGTATAAAGAATAACAAAAAGTGGGTTAATTTACTCAACAAGCTACAACTAAGTTCATGTTAGTCTATTTTTTTTTTTTGGCTGGCATATCACATGCTGGCATTAAACGTCAACAAACTCATCCCCAATTACGACCCCCCAGAGGTCCTGTTGCCAATTGTTTTTTTATTTTAAACAATGTAAATATTTTTAAAATGCCTATCTAGATGGTTTTTAAACACATTAACGCTAGTAGAGTTCACGACAGACGCAAGAAGATTATTCCATTTATCAATTACTTTAAATGTAAAGAAGTTTTTAGCGATATTAGTAATGAAACATCTGCCATGCAACTTAAATCCATTATTATGAGTATTGCTATTGTGGAGGGTGAACCCTTTCCCCCTGGCCTTGATTATTATTATTTATATATTAAATTTCTTTAATTTTTGAATGAAATACTTGTTATAGATAGGATTTTAATGGTTCTCTCTTTCTTTCCAGAAAAATAAACAATAAGTCTTAAATACATATATAGAAAGTAAATAGTAAAGAATGAATAATTATTAAATAAACAAACAATAAATAGTAAATAAATATTAAAAGTAAATAAAGAATAAATAATTATTTAAACAATAAATATTAAAAGATTAATAAAACATTATTAAGTATGTAACTTAGTTTGTAAAACTTGTAAGCAAGGAATGAGGAATAAAGAAAATTTTTGATAATCTTGTAAGAAAAGAGAAGAATCAAATGGCTCTTGCTTGTTAAACCCTATTAGAAAAAATGGAAAATAAGTACTTTTTTTGTTAAAACGTTTTAGCAAAAAGGAAAACAAATTTAGTAAAAGAGATGCTTCTGAGGTTTAAAAGTGTAATACAGCAATACCCCGATTATCGCGGTTAATTGTACCAATAAAAACACCGCAATATGTGAATTCGCGATAATCGGATACATAATACATGTAAAATACGTTAATGTTGCCAAAGTTTCTAAAATAACAATAAAAATGAATAAATGAAACACTGTTTGAAGTTTTAAGTTTATTAAGCACAGTGAACATAAAAACAATGGAATTAGAGATGCATGAAATGTTTTATTTTTTCGAAAAATATTGTAAAAGGCTTATTTGCTTCGCACATTTTTTCTTCTTTTCTTTGTACAGCACTTTATAGCAATGTAATAGAACACTGCCAATGCAAGTAGACGCAATACACTGTATGAAGGCAGCAGCGATACTAATGGCATGTTCGGATTACTGTATGATGAGCGCGCACAAACATATGCACATGAAGTACATACGCTGCCAGACTTATGATGTTCAAATACCGCAATAACTCTAATTTTTAACGCAATAATCAGGATTATGGTATCAAATTGTAAACCGCAATAAATCGAGAATCGCAATAATCAAAACCACAATAACCAGGGTATTGCTGTAGTTAATAAATTTTAAGAATCGGCGTGTGTGGGTGTCAAAACTAGAGTTTTGAGAAGTGGGGAAAACAATCTGGTATTTGCTGAGGTGTTAAAACTAAATCAAATGTTAAGAGAAATAGAAAAATAAATAGTTTAAGAAAATGAAGAACATAACAGAAGGAAGCTATTCTTGCAAGACCTGTGAAATAAGTGAGAAACTGTTGGCAGTATGAGCCAGCAGTCGTGGAATTGGGAGTCTGGGTGGCAAGCCTGGATCCAACAACCCTTCAAGGTAAGCAGCCTGGTTTCGTGGAGGCCTTAAATTAAAAAAAATTCTTATTTGTGGTGCGGTCATTAGGTAAATCGAATCCCACCACACTATTATCAAAAGTGAACAATTTGTCAAAATTTATGTTATCAATGTTGTTAACAATTTTGAAAACTTCAATAAGCTCCCCCCTTAATCTCCTATTTTCAAGTGAATGCAAGTCTAACTCTTTAATCCTATCTTCATAAGGCTTGTTGCGCAATGATGGAATTAGTTTCATGGCACGACGTTGAACCCTTTCTAACCTATCAATATCCTTACCCAAATACGGGCACCAAAACTGAACAGCATATTCTAAATGAGGCCTGACTTGGGAATTGTAAAGGGGCAATGTAATATCCTTTGATTTAAATTCAAAATTACGCGCTATGAAGCCTAACATCCTATTAGCTTTTGGGTCATTCCATGTCAAGTCAGCCACCTAAAACACTCACCCCTTTCAATTTTGCTCATACTTGGCACAATAGCAGATATACATGCCAAACTTAAATTCCCAAATTATTAGAGCTAACTGACCTTTGGTTACTGAGATACAAGGTCACAAAGTTGACATTTTGACCTTTTTTGCATTAAATGACTATTTTCTAAAGCTCTTTAGTAGCCCCTTGTTAAATATCTCTACTGTGAAAAATAAAAAAATCCCTTCAAAAGTTGACCTTTGACCTTGAATAAAAAAAAAATACCTTCTCCTAAAAAATTCAATTTTTTTACATTAATACCTTGAGTCATGTACAACAAAATCCCAAGAAGCTGTAAGTGGCTGATAACTAGTTCAATGTATAAAAAATAATGAATTCAAGCAACATTTTGAAAAAAGTCATTTTATACAAAAATTGTCAAAAAGTCATGACTTTGTGACCTTGTATGTCAGTAACCATTTTTGTCTAAGGTCAGCTCAATCTCTTACAAATACAACCCATATCTACATACTATCTGCAGCCTTCTACAAACAAGCAAATGCTTATTTTTAAATATTTGTTCTTTACCCACCTCACCTGTATGTTGTGCATGTATGTGATGGTTTTCAGTAGTTGACAAGATTCTTGTGGGCCACCCAATTTATTGTGATTTCTAGAAGAGAAAACAATTTTTAATGTATACCTAGATAGCTACCTAATTAACAAATACAAGTAACATATTAAAATGTACATACAATATGTATAGGTATAGTGCTCATTGATTTCCATTTATCACAACTTAAAATGTATGCAGTGTATATATAGTTACATGACCATTTTAATTTTGAATTCTTACCTTTCTGTGCTGTAGATCTGCCAAAGCTTTGGATGCCTTCAAAGTAACTTCTTTGCAAATCCTGTATGTTCGTCCATTAGTAGTAGATGCCTCAACTTGTGTTAGAATATCTGAATATGGTAAGATTAATTCATCTGGTCGACCAGGATACACAAATGATGGGTTTGGGCCATGAGGATGAAGGAATGTGACTTTTACTTCTCTATTCTCTGGTATCTTTTCCAGCACATATGCCACCCACCAATGGCCATCATATGCAGCAGTAACAAAACCATGTATTTTCTCCTCAGTCACAACTTCTTCCTTTTCAGTAACTTTCTCAATATTTGAATAATCTGATAATGAATAATGTTTAACCTTAAGAGAAGTCAATGAAACTGGCTGTAAATGGTGTAATTTCTGTGTACCAGCAATAGTCCTTGCAGTTGAGTGTCTTTCTTGGAGAAGTTGGCTTTCCTCTTCATGCTCTTTATTGGTTGAAAAATGACATTTTATATTTACAATATTTTCACTTGCAAATGTATATAACTGTTCTGCAGTAAGGATCTGTTCATCATAAGGTCGTTGTAGACTAGCTTTTGCAGCTAATCTCTTAACTGTGCCTCCAACACCATCACAGGGTCCCTTTCCATGACTTGTTGCAAAAAAATTCCATTCTGCCTCAATTCCAAAATCATCTCTGTGATGGCAAAGATTCAAAAAGTTTTTGCAGTTCTTATACTGTCCTGCACACCCATCTGAAAAGTAAATTATTTTGTGGATGGAACCGATGGATGAGATATTATCTTTTAGGAATTTTATCAGATGCTTTTGAAACAAATGTACAGCAACTGTGTTATGGATGTTACACTCTGAAATAATAACAAAGCTAAGGTGAGCAATCTCATCTTCCTTTTTATAGTAAATAACAAATGGATGTAGAGTAGCCATCTCATTGTTCCAGTGAAAGCTCTGAACCTCATCTTGAAGAATAAAGGAATAATTTTCAGCAAAATCACACACAGCAAGGACCTCACCATCTTTCAAAGACATTTTTGTTTCACGGTAATAAGTTGCTTGCATCTTTGTCTTGAAGTCATGTATCTGGTATTCTTTCAGTTGGTTACAGAATTGGTCAATATATTCATCTGTATTCAGTTCTACTGATTCAAGATTTGACCGATCTGTATTGGTCCACTTTTTAAAATTTATGATATCAATGAAGTTGTTTGTAAATATGTCCAGTAGTCTGTTTTTTAAATCTGATGGATCTCCACATTGTTCACATTGTCTGAGGCAGCATTTCTGTGAGGCAGGATTGCATTCCATAAAGGCAACACAATGACGTACATTCTTAATAGGTGTGTCATCATTTGCAGTTAGTTTTTCTAATTCAGCTCCTACAAACATAAGTTTGGCATTCTGATGAATTGTACAGACACATACTGAGTGAGTTCCTGTTGCTCCAGCAATAACACACTGCTTTGGACGCAATTCTGCAAATTTACTGAATCCCACCTTAACCAAAGGATTTCTTTCTTTGAAAATATGATAGGCTTCTTTTAAATTGCAAAGTAAAAGATGCTTTTGCAAATGTATCCTTCCTCTTTCATTGTCAATGATACTACAATAGTCTTTCTTTCCTGGCATTGTTCTACTGATGTCTTCTGAAAGATAAAATGCTTTAATAGCGTCAACAGTATCCTGTTTAATTCTTTTCCCACCCTTTGGATTTGGGTCTGAAAGGACACCTTTTTCTTCAACTATTTTTTTAGCAATAGATGCTGTATGCCTTGTTGTGTTAAATTCTGAAGCAATTTTCCTAATGCTCCAACTTTTGGGCAATACAGTGAGGATTTTTATTTTATCACTTCTTTTAGTATTTTCATTTTTGAATTTTTTTGAGTTGATTTATTATTTCTAAACAGTCTACATCTCCAGATGGCTCCTTAAATTGTGAGTCAGAAATCTCTTTTCCTGCAACTGTTTCCATTCTCTTCTTAACTGTCTCTGTCACCTTGCTTAGTTTTTTAGCTCCATATGACTTTTGCTCTACAAGCTTTCTCTTTTTTATGGGTGATTCACCAATTGAAACAAAAGAAGCATTCAAAGTACACATCTCATGGTTTTGCTCTGAAGTTGATGCATCACTATTGTCAACATTTTCAATTTTCTCAAGATCTTCAGGTGGTTCACTACTACAAGAAGATCATCATTTATGTCTGAATTCAAAGTGCCTATTCCTTTCTCAGGCAAGGACTCAAGATGTTCTCTACACTGCTTACAAAGTCTGTGATGTAGTGTTAAGTGCAGATCGGGAAACTTATTTACAAGTTCCTGTGGTACAATTCTCAAACTCTTCTTTCGACACTGACCTTTGTGACGCAGCAAAGGATCAGCACACTTCTGTTTCAGTTTTAAATGTTCCATGTTTGTACTCTGAAATCACAAAAGCACAAAGAAAATCCTGAAAAGAAAACAATGAACAATTAATGAATTATTAAATAAATTTTTATACATGTATTTAGTAAAAATAAATTAACTTTAACTTGAAGTCAGGAGTCAACTCTGTAAAGTTGACAGTACTTATATACTAGTTGGGCCTTTGGATCAGCGCTACTCCAGTAGATTTGGGGCTGTCGAGGGGTTTAACCCTGGTTGTCTTTTAAAAGACTTCTTTTGGCACAGGTCACAAAAAGGTTTTTGAACTAATAATGTTAAGTTGAACTAAGTCTTCACTGACACTATATCAGAACAGAACTTTTAAATAAATGAACTGACAAAAAAAATCTAAAATTGAAGAATGATGCCAACTTCATTTATTTTTTATACATTGAACTAGTTATCAGCCACTTACAGCTTCTTGGGATTTTGTTGTACATGACTCAAGGTATTAATGTAAAAAAATTGAATTTTTTAGAAGGTATTTTTTTTTTATTCAAGGTCAAAGGTCAACTTTTGAAGGGATTTTTTTATTTTTCACAGTAGAGATATTTAACAAGAGACAATAAACAAGGGGCTACTAAAGAGCTTTAAAATGAGACCAAAATCAATGCTCTAGCTTTAATAGTTTTTTAGTTACACCATTTTGAAAATAGTCATTTAACGCAAAAAAAGGTCAAAATGTCACAACTTTGTGACCTTGTATCTCAGTAACCAAAGGTCAGTCAGCTCTAATAATTTGGGAATTTAAGTTTGGCATGTATATCTGCTATTGTGCCAAGTATGAGCAAAATTGAAAGGGGTGAGTGCAAAAAGTGCCATTTTGTGGCTGAGTTGACATGGATTGACCCTTTTGCGCAAGACTCCAGGCACTGGTTCCTAACTTTTAAATCCTTAGATACACGTACGCCTAGATCTACTTCTTCATCAATGCTCACCAACTCTCTATCATCCATCGTGTACGCATAATTATTGTTATGAGAACCTATATGCAAAACTTTACATTTGTCTACGTTAAATTGCATCTGCCACTTACCCATCCACTCCATAATCCTATTTACATTGCCTTGGAGCCTATTTCTATCATCCTCATTAACAACCTTACCGCCTATTTTAGTATCGTCTGCAAATTTTGACACATTACTAGTCAATCCTACATCTATGTTGTTAATGTAAATTATGAATAGCAATGGGCCTAACACCAAACCCTGTGGGACACCGCTTTAACCTTCGCAATTAATCTTCTGTGTGGAACTGTATCAAATGCCTTTTTATAAAATTCTAACAAATTAGTTAAACAAGATCTATGGCATTGAAACCCACGCTGACTACTATTAATCAAATCGCGACTTTCTAAGTGATTGATGATACGATCCCTAACTATGGATTCCAAAAGTTTACTAACAACTGACGTCAAGCTAATGGGCCTATAATTGCTAGCTACTGTGTGGTCACCTTTTTGAAAAATGGGCGTGACGTTAGCTAATTTGAAGTCTTCAGGAATAATCCCCGTTTCGAGTGACTGATTAAAAATCTTTGTTAAGGGGCCTACAATAATGTTTTTCAAATCTTTCAAATGTCTGGGATAAAAAGCATCAGGGCCTGGAGCCTTGCTAACTTTTAGCCTATCGATATAATGCACACACTCACCCTCAAACAGTTATAGGTAATTCCAGGACAAATAGACAAATGAAAGTGCCAAATGTACACCCCACCATCTCCAAAATTCATGAAGCTTGGTGTGAGGGTGTTTTGGTCCAAATTACAAAAATCTGAATTTTTTTTTAAAATTGGTCAAGTTGGTCAAATTTTATGGCTTGACCAAATTTTGGTCAAATGAAAAAACCAACAATTTTCAAACGTAAATATCTCAGCTGCTAATTGTGGTAGCGTAATAAGTCTTAAATGATAAAATATGTAAAATTAACTGTAGTTTCTAAATATGTATCATTTTTTTAGGGTAACAAAAATAAAATTATGATTTTTTGGAAAAAATGTCAATTTTGTTTTTTTTTTGCGATTTGGCAGCGAAGATATCATTTTTTGAAAAAAATACCAAGAATAAAAAATGTTTGATGTATGTACACTATAATAAGTAATAAAAAGTCAGCTTATAGTTTATTATAAGGCTCAAAACTGAGTTTGAAATTTAGTAATAAAATGTTTTTTCAGATGACGAAGATTTATTACAGACTTGTTGGTCCAAAAGGACAATTTTCAAATCATAAAAAATACATGTAGATAAACCAAAGGAGAAAAAATCTTTTAAAATATATGTACAATGTACATACATAACCTCTCTTATATTTAGGGACAGAATATATTGACAATAATAATGTTTAATTTATAAAGCGCTTATCAGAGTATAAAATACTCTTCCTAATACTACACGCACACAAGTCTCTGAGAATGAATTAAGAGAGTATTCTCATCCAGTGAATCCAAATTTTAAACACTAATAATACCGTATAATAATAAGAAAAAAGAATTTGAAAAGATTTTTAAAACTATTAAGTAGATACACAAATCTTAGATAAAAATTTTAGAAATATTATATAGACAATCTTAAATAGTATATATTCGATAGAATTTATTTTATCTTTGAAAAGTTATTTAATTCTTGAAGCAGAAAAATGTATTGTATTCTTGTTCCTCCTCGTAAACTTGCTTCAATACTCCCAAATATATTTTCTGTTGGAATGTGACAAACATCATCTTGCGCAGGAAAAATGTATGAGGGACATACGCCCGAAGGATGGAGAAATTTTATCAGAAAATCATCATATTCACAGTCAAAGGACTGGACTAATCCGAGCCATAGTTTATTTTCATACATACAACCCACAAAAGAGCCTGTTTCAATTTCGCGTTGAGACAGTATTGTCTTCTTGATCCGAAGCAGAAACTCTAATGAGCTCTCTTATTTCGACTGACTGTGCACTCTGAGAGAGTGGAGAAACCTTCAACAAATTCTTGGAAATTGGGACGAAGCGATGTAATTGTTGAGTACCTTTGATAGAAGTAATAGGTTCACTCAGATGTTTTTGCAAAGAAAGCTCTACATCTACAACTTCTGCCTCAGACATATAAAAAAAGTCAATAGCGGTTAGGAATTCTTGAGAGCAGAAATTGTAGAAGTCCTCAGCTGTTAAGATTTGATGGTCGAGAGGCCATCGTAAGCTTTCTCTGGCAACTGCTCTTTTTACCATTCCACCAATACCGTCGCAGGCATTCTTCCCGTGGGATGTTGTGAAAAAATTCCACTCAGCATGAATTTTGAAGTCTTCGAAATGATGGCATAAATTTAGAAAATTTGTTTTATTCTTATACTGAGCCGCGCATCCATCTGTGAAATAATGAATTTTAGTTAGGTTTGAATTTTGTTGTTGGATGCACAGGATTAATTTTTTGAGAAAACTATGAACCAGAATTGTATCATGCCTGCAACGATTTGAAACGAAGCAGTAACTTTTTCAAATTAGTTTTCCTGCATTGTTTTTGGAATAATAAATGAATGGGTGCACTGTACATTGCGAGTTCTCCCAATGAAACCCCTGGGCACAATCTTGTACGATGAATGAGAAGTTTTCCACGAAATCACCCACCAAAACACCTTCATTTTCGGGCAGAGTTTCTTTTAGATTTTTGAAGTAACTCGACTGACATTTATTCATGAAGTGGTGTCTTGTCAGTTGTGCAATTTTTTTGGTGAGCGATTCCATGTATTCCTCTGGAGTTTTGGTGATATCTTTTAACATACAGTGATCGACGGACACCCATTGTTTATATTTTCTCTCTTCCATCGCCATGAAATCCAAACTTTCCAAATAATTTTTTATTCAGACTTCTCACGGGCATCTTTTGCATCATATAATCTTCATTGTCCATGCCACAAACGGTTAAAGACATTAATTTTTTGTAGTCTAAATCTTTAATGCCTACTGCTGATATTTGTAGTTTCGGATTTTGGTGATGCGTACATACGCAGACACTGAGTTCCGCTTTGTCCCACAAGCACGCACCATGATGGTCGAAGATGAGCAAAGGTACTAAAGCAGTGGTGTACAAACTTTTTTGATGTGAGCCAAACCAACCATCTGTTTTATATGTAGGGGCCAGATATATAGATATTCTATTTTTTATAAATATGCATTTTTATAACCAGGGGTAATATTTCAGATTTTTCTTTGGGTAGCTACCCTTTTCATGTGAAAAATGTGAATTGAAAAGACCACATTTGGCCCACGGGCCAGGGTTTGTACATCACTGTACTAAAGCCTATTTTGGGATTTTCATCATTTTTTGCATATTCAGCATATAACTCAAGTTACACAATACCAGTCTTTTTTGTTTTTTTATTTTTTCACCCTCTTCATTTATTGCAAACTTATAATCTTTGATTCCCGGGCACATCCTACTATATTCGTCATTTTCATAAAACTCCTGAATGATTTTTTTCATTTCAGCTGTGACGACCTTACCTTTCGTCATGTTTGGAATGTTACGAAGAATCCCAAACTGTTTTTGAAGATTGCGGCTCTTACGCACCATATACTTTGTTGCTCCAAAGAAGTCAGCAGTTTTTTCAATGGGATAGGGATACAATGATAGTATTTGTAACCTAAGATTGCAATCGTTACTCGCTTGAAATTTCTCCTTTAATTCTTCCATAACCTTTTGATACCCGAAATAAAGTGTATTTGACATTAAGTTTAATTAGTATATTTTTAATTAAACTTTTCATAAAATATATGTATATGTATTATATTGTCCGATTATAAAAATGTAAACAGATAAAACTTAATTTAGTATATACTTCAATGACTATTAAATTTAATTTAAAATGTCAAATTTCAATAACTATGTCCGAAAAGTAGTCTTGCCTCTCTAAATCATCTTCCAAACAACTTTTTTTTGGATGGACCAGCTTCAGAATAGTCAATAGGAGCCCCCATAAGCAGCTTCAAAACTTCGTTTAACCTTTTCCATTGTCGATCTGAATTTCATAGAAGCCTTTATCTGTTTTTGTCCCGGCTTCAATCCAGCTATAAAACAAATTCATAAATTTAGGTTGCGTGAAATAATCAAATATCAAATATTTTGTATATATGTATTCAAGTGCTGATGCTAATATTTAAAAACAGAAAACTACGAATTTGGCATTAAGAAACAAATGTCCTGAACAGTGTCTCTATTGTTTTACTACCTGTTTTAATAGGGCTTTCATCAAATAAAGGTAAAATATTGTCACTGAGCAATTCTTTATTGAATTGCCTGTCTTGAACAACAAATTCTTCCAATGATGGTGGATTCGTGGAATCGCTACTACTTCGCTCCATACATTCGTTAAGTATGTCTGGCTCAGGTATTGGTGCAGGTTCCAGCTCTCTGGATGAACGTTGAACATGTTCTAATACAATTGGCTTCTTTTTAATTGTGACATAGCAAATGCTGCATAGTAATTGATTTTCTTCCAAAATTCCATAGCTTGCAGCTGCCATGGCAGAGTTTACTTTTTTGATGTTACAGAAAATTCTTCTTGAGTGTTTTTTCATAGGATCGCAACAAATTTTGTGTTTTGAGGCATTTTAAGGGTTAGGTAAATTTACATATACTAGAAAATTAGGTATATACTGAAAATCTGGAAACAGAGCAAAAAATTGTTAAAATTTGGAGGTTTTTTTTTGTCATTTTTTTTTCATAATAATCGTTGATAAGCTGACTTTTTATTACTTATTATGGTGTACATACATCAAATAAACATTTTTCATTCCTGGTCCTTTTTTCGAAAAATGATTATCTCTGCTGCCAAATCGCAAAAAAAAAAAAAAAAATAAAATAATTTCAAAAAATCATTTTATTTTTGTTACCCTAAAAAAATGATACATATTTAGAAACTACAGTTAATTTTACATATTTTATCATTTAAGACTTACTACACTACCACAATTAGGAGCTGAGATATTTACGTTTGAAAATTATTGGTTTTTTCATTTGACCAAAATTTGGTCAAGCCATAAAATTTGACCAACTTGACCAATTTTCAAAAAAATTAAGAAATTTGTAATTTGGACCTAAACCCACCCTCACACTAAGTTTCATGAATTTTGAAGAGGTTACCATGTACTTCATTTGTCTATTTCTCATAGAATTACCCTTATTTCATCTAAAATATTCTCGCTACTAAATGGAACGATATTGTCCATGTTGGGAACATTATGTACATCTTCTATGGTAAAAACTGTTGCAAAAAAGTTATTGAAAATACCTGCCATTGCCTGAGCATCAGAAGCCAAAGCACTGTTAATATCCACTAGAGGGCCAATGTTATCAATATCGGCTTATGATTGTTGACATATTCAAAAAACTTTTTTGGATTATGTTTACTATCCACAGTTATAAGTATCTCTAAATTACGCTTAGCATTCCTAACTGATCTTTTAACCTGACGTCTAAGCTTCATATATCTATTAAAGTTAGCTGCCATGCCATTGTGCTTATTAAGTCTATATGCTCTACTATGCTCATTTATGAACTCACCTATTTCCCTAGTCCACCACTTGGGCCTACCATGATTTCTAGCATGCTTGGGCCTACAAGGAATAAACTCCCTTTCAATATTCATAAAACTTTCTTTAAATGCCTCCCAATGCAACTTTGTGTCATTACCCATAAATAAGTTATCCCAGTCCACTACTCTCATCCTATCCGCAAAACTATCAAAATTGGCCCTATGCAAATCAAGGACTTCTATTACATTACTATCCTTAGTGTTTTCTATCAATAACTTAAACCTAAGAATTTGATGATCACTACATCCTAAACTCTCGCCTACTTCTAAACCTTTGACTATATTTTTGCCATTTGTCATCACCAAATCTAAAATACTGTCACTACGCGTTGTTCAGTAACCATGTTGTAAAAAATTATCTTCCATAAACTCAATCAATTTCAAACCACCCTCATTACCAGTAAAAGTCTCATAATTAACATTAGGGCAGTTAAAGTTTCCAACAATTATACTATTCCAATTGTCAATAAAGTTACCAAGAACTGAGTAAAATCTAGTATCAGTATCAAGGGGTTGAACAGGATGTCTATAAACAACAATAAAATTAAAACTAATACTACGCGCCCTAACTTCAACGCATCGCATTAATTGCTTCCAGAAAATCTATCTTAACCTCGATAACCCTAAGGGAATTATGAATGTATAGCAAAACACCACCATCAATCCTATGTAACCTATCATTAATAAAGAGTTTAAAACCTGGTATATCAAATTCCCCCAACAAGTCCCAAGTCATGGTATTTAACCACGTTTCAGTGATAGCAACTATATCGTAGTTGGCAGAATAAATTATTGCCTTAAATTAATTTAATTTATTTCTAATACTACGTGCGTTACAATAAAAGACATTTAAGTTATTTCTTACCACGGGCCAGTGTTTTAAACTATTTTTCACGTCGAGCCCTCATTCCCCAGACCCACAACATTTAAAGAAGGCTTCGACCTATACAGCTTTCATTTATTTTCATCAATTAACCTACCTAGCCTAGTATTACCTATTTCATTTAAATGCACCCCCATCTTTTATAAAAAGGCTAGGATCACTGAATTCGGACCACAGCTTTATGAAGGGTACATTTTCCTCAGCACAAATCTCTTCTACTTTAGTATTCAAAAAATATCGTTTTTGACATAATCCTAAAACCCAAACCGTGCCTAGGGGTAATACCTAGATCTAAAGACCTATCTGACCTTGCCTTTAGTGACCTAATTAACCAACTATATCTCTCTAAAAGGTCAGGCACTCTCGTATCAGGCCTATACAAGTCATTGCCCCCTTCCATCATCACCAACATCGAGTGATGGAAGGCAACATCAATCCTATCCACTTCATCTCTAACTCTGTCAACCCTGGCCCCTGGGAGGAGACAGACCCTCCTCCTCTTGGTTGGATGCCACTCAACAAACTCTGTGTCCATATGGCACACTAAAGAGTCCCCAATTAAAATAGTTTCCTCCTCATTCACATCCCTTTCCAAATGGGCGAAAAGGTTTGAAAACTCGATAGGGGGGGGTGGGATTCCTATCACCTAATGTACACGGCCTAGCTCCACCCTTAAAGTTCTTTTCTAAATCCCTCCCCATCTACTAATCTCGGACCAACCTTAACCCCTTCCTCAACTCTACCCAACCTTCCCGATAAGCTACCTAAACTAGAAACTAGGTTACTCACCTCACCCTTCAAATTACTAACATCTTCAACATTAGTACTGGTTTGGCTTTCGTCAACTGTAGCCCTACCCCTGCCCTTATCAAGCGTTGCAAGTCTTTGTTACCTCATGTACACTGCGTTTTATGTCAACTATTTTCTCCCTTAACTCACAAAAGAAACAAACTGATCTCTCGGTAATCGCCATAGGACCGCCGTTTAATCTTTAAAATCTGAATACCACCAGTTTACCCCACACCTAATACACAACACTTTTTGCAATGGCATCGCACAGTTAAAATTAGTTTATATCCATCACAAGTTTAAGTTAAATTAAGCCAGCACACTAAGAAAACTTCTAAATCGCTAAAAACCACTAATATTCAATTACTTAACTATAACAACAATGTGAATATAAACACAAGTATATAATAAATGCAAAAAACTTCACTTTTTTCTATGTGAAGGTCAAAATATGATGATAAAAACCAACTCTAATAGAGTTTATTTCCACAACAGTTTCGATGCCCACTGGCATCCTCTTCGGGTGGATACAGAAAAAATATCCACCCAAAGAGGATGCCAGTGGGCATCGAAACTATTGTGGAAATCTAATATACTATTTCAGAAATGAAGCCTTATATATATATATATTATTATATATATATATATATATATATATATATGTGACAGTTTTTTTGCGCACACCTACAGGTCGCTACAATTGGTGTAGAACAATGCGGTTTTCACCATTCGATGCGTCTTTTTATTGTGCAGTGCCCATGCTAAAAAAAAATTCCCTAACAAATCCTGCCCCCTCCCCTTTTAGGGGTACAGTTCTTCCCATTTCTTCATTTTTAATCATAATTTTGGCACAAAATGGGGGAGGGGTGGGGGTAATGGGGAAACTCAGAAAAACAGATGCGATATATATATATGTAACCAAAAAAAATTAAAGTAAATCCTTTGCAAGGTGCCAGCCCCCTTCCCCCCTTGGGGGTAATGGGGGAAGGGTGGGGGTATTGGGGGAGAGGGGTGGGGTAATGGGGGAGGGGTGGGGTTAATGGGGAAACTCAGAAAAAAAAATGATAACCAACATCGATTCCAGTCAGGAAGATCATGCTTATCACAACTAATGGAACATTATAACAATATTATTGATGCACTCAAAACAATGAAAACTATGATTTGGCGGGCCATAAACCTATAGAAATGAACGCAGTCATGAAAATCTTAGGCTTCAAATCCGAGCTCATTGTATTAAGATTTGTGAAGCTTTAGATTTTCATGGCTGCGTTCTTTTCTGTAGTTTTATTGAATGAATAATTGGTTTGCCAGTAACTGGAAGGCCGCAGGCACCCCAATTACTGAGGCCCAAGGTGAGAGGAATAGGAATGATATCCAGATAAAGGGCTACTGATGTTCAAAATAAAATACGCAGTAGGCCCACAATTCAGCCGAAGCACCGCAGATCTAGCAAAATCACTGACCTTTTGCTAGTAAACTCTATTGGAGTGGGTTTTTATTATCACAAGTATATAAAATTCAAAACTTTCCAAAGTAAAATTATTAGCAATATGCAAAAGTAGAAACAATATCAGAGAGCTCAGGAACTGCATCCATTCAGTACAGAGTCTGGCTGATGACATTGATGATGTTTTTGTTGACAAGGAGGCTGAATTGTTAGCAATGAATGAGACAATTGCCATGATTGGGGAAAGTCTGATTGTCAAGCACAAGATTCAAAGAAATGAAGCATACCTCCCAATAAAAATGGACAAAATACAAAGTTCAGTAAGAAGGCACTTAGATATGGTAGGTGAAATTCCTCAAGAGCCAGGTCCATCAAATGTAGACAAACTGTCCGAGCCAGAAGTAGTTGTCCAAACATTGAAAGATAAATATCAAAACTCAGATAAATATAACCAAATTATGATTCTAACTGTTTTTGCACCATCAATGAGTTAAGAAAACTAATTCAAGGATTTAACTCTTCACAAAGAATGGCTGTTCAGGCTCAGCAGCTTGCAAAAGAAAAGGGAGTATTGTCATCACCAAATCCAAAGATGGGGAAGGAATTGCCACTGGAAGTAACTAACACTGTTAAAGAGTTTTTTAGAAATGATGAAATAAGTAGACAAATGGCAGGCAAGAAAGACTGCGTAACAATAAAAAAAAATGGTGAATGAAAAAAATATCAAGAGGGGTTAGTTTTATGTAATCTAAAAGAAGTATATCAATAATTTAAGTTTAAGTTTCCACCTCTCTCTATAGGATATTTGAAATTTGTGATGCTACACCCCAAAGAATGTGTTTTGGCGGGAGCAAGCAGGACGCATAGTGTGTGCATCTACACAATTCATCAGAATGTTAAGTTAATGATGACAGGTTCTAGAATGGCAGAAATTACCAGTGAGGAAGAAACTCCATTGAGTAGTTACCACTGTGCTTCAGCCAAAATTATTTGTGACAAAAGTCAACCTTGATAGAATAATAACTTTTATTAATAATAATAAAATAAATAAATTTTTTCAATTTACTGGGCTCTTATTAAAAATAAGCAGCTAGTTGTTATAAATTAATAACAATAAATAAGTATTATTAATAGTTAAAACATGTATTACAATATTAAACAATATTAATGGATTAAACAATATTAGTGGACATTAATCCTAAATTTTTGTTAGTATGCCATTATTAATCAGGATTTCAACTTGGTTTTAAACAAATTTACATTCACAATATTTTTTATATCGGCATGCAAGTCATTCCATAGTTTCAATCCAATGAAAATGGGTAGTTTTGAGATGAAGACAATCTAAATTGAGGTATAACGAGCTTTGATCTATTTCTGGTCTGATACAAGTGGATTTCTTGATGAGTTACAAAATATCTATTTACCCATCGCAAATTAATGATTTTGTTCTCACACTTGTAAATAAAAATAAAATATGCCAGTTTGGTTATATCATTGAGCTTTAGCTCTTTAAATAATGCACTAGAGTGATCAAGGAAATCATCATCAGATAATAACCTTATTGCTCGTTTTTGGATGACAAAGATACCATTTAATGCAGTTAGTGGAGTTTCCCCAAACAAGGGTGCAGTATGTTATATAAGGAAGAACAAGAGTATGATAAAGTCAATAAAACTTGTTTAGGGACTACATTTCTAAGTTTAAACATTATAGCAACGCTCCTCGAAATCTTTTTCACGATATAATTTACATGATCACTCCATTGCAAATTCTTATCTAGCATTACACCAAGAAATTTTGTTACAGTACACTCCTTTATGGCAATTTCATCAACATTAAGTTCATCAAGATATACATTTCTTTTATTAGTAAAATTCATGAAATTTGTTTTACTGGTATTTAGGAAGAGTTTATTGGTGGCCAACCATTTCATTACACTGATGAATTCTGAATGAAATATATTCTGTATTAACATCTGTATTAACATCTTTGCAAGAAAAAGAGACAGTTGTATCATCTGCAAACATTATGAAGTTCACTATATCAGATGAATGTGAAAGGTATATATAATAAAAATAACAGTGAACCCAGAACTGAGCCCTGTGGCACACCATGTTTGACAAGCATTTTAGTTGAGCAAACCTTATTTACTGATACAAAATTATATCTATTGGACAAATAGCTTTTAAACCAATCAATGATTGCTCCTCTGAAGCCATAATAATATAATTTATTGAGTAGAATATTATGATCTATTACACCAAATGCCTTACTCAAATCCATAAATATTGATATCATTATTTCTTTGTTCTCCTTAGCTATATTTAGGAGTGCCGTGTGTGATCAATGCCCTTGACTTGATTTGCTAAAGGAAATTCTTCTTACATGTTACAAGAAAAAGGTATTGATGAAATCCAGTACAAACAGTGGACCAACAGATCAATCTCAGCTGGACTGTTATTCAAAATTTAGAAGATTTCCTAGATACCTTTATTTCTCGACTAAGGCATCATGATTTCATTGCCAAACAACAAGCCAAGTATTTAGAAAAAAGAAAAAATGAACTGGATGAAGGCGATTTTTTGGTGATTGAGGACTTTTCCAAAAACTATTCCTTTGTAGTCCAAGATTGTGCTCAAGTATTTCACTGGAATAATTGCCAAGCGACTCTTCATCCATGGGTTTATTATTACAAAGAGTAAGAAAAAGTAAATCACAGCTCTGTAACTATTATCTCAGTGTAATACACATGATACTGTTGCAGTGCATCTATTCATAAAAGTTTTAATAAATCATCTATAGTCAAATTTTCAGCTACTAAACAGAATTATCTATTTTACCAATGGATGCGCAGGTCAATACAAAAACTGCAAAAACTTTTTAAATTTATGCCGCCACCATGAAGAATTTGGAGTTAAGGCTGAGTGGCATTTTTTTGCTACCAGCCATGGCAAGGGGACCATCAGATGGTGTCAGAGGAACCATCAAAACGAAAGCACCAAAAGAAAGTCTTTGTAGGCCATATGATAATCAAATTCTGTCCCCAAAAGATCTTTTTGATTTCTGTTCCTTAAAATTGACTCAAATGTCTTTTAGCTTTGCAACACAAGAACAATACTCAAATGAAAAAGAATTTTTAGATCCAATTTTATCAAAAGTGAGAACCATACCAGGAACTCAAAAATTATATTCATTCATTCATACCACTGACAAAAAAATTATTTAGAAGTACAAATATACAGCACCTCAGTTGAAAGTCGAAAGGAATTTGCTTCCACCCAACAAGCCACTCAATTAATTGAAAATGTCACAGGATATGTAACAGTGGAGTATGATAACCACTGGTGGATTGGGTGTGCGATGGAAACATATCCTGATGAGGGTGAAGTGAAGTAAACTTCCTTCACCCTTGTGGCCCAAACAAGTCATTTACTTATCCTGAAAATCCTGATATACTTACAGTAGATTTGTCCAACATCCTCACAATCATAAACCCAATGACAGCTACTGGAAGGACATATACAATCACAAAAAAAGAAACCAATGAAGCCAATATGATCCTGAAAAAGCGTCATCTTAAAAAGTAATCAAGAAACTGGATACAAACTTATTGTCAAAAACATATAATCAAAAACTTACAACTGCATGGAAAACGTGAGTATTGCTTTTAAATTGCTTATTGACATGTATGTATATATACTGTAACTATATTTTAATAATTACACTTATGAATACAGTTCTAAGTATTAGTCTATTTTAAATTGTACAGCTTCCTAATATTAAATTATTATTAAATAGCGGAAATCCCTCTAACTCTCTAGTCATTAGAGCCTGTGACTGAATATATGGTCCTGGGTTAAAAAACTTATTTTCTCCACAAGTGCGTGCCCGATGCCTATGCTTGTTTCTGCCATACAGTAGAATATATAAGATCTCTAAACTAATACGGAATGAAAAAAAAACCTGTTTTGGCACCCTGCATAGTATCTAGGCCTAGGTCCTTCGGAAGTTGGAACGAGATACACACCTAGGCCTTGGGAGGTAACTAAGGGGTTTAACTACCTACCTTGCTAATTAATTTTTTAAACAACTCCTTATCATAATTTTACTTAAATTTATAATAGGTATAAAATTTATATTTTTCAGATTCAGCATGACAATATGGTGTTAATTCATCAGAAATACCTGTACAAGTTAGTCATTGTTCAAACTTCAAAAACCTAAATTTCAAGTTATTTTTAACTGCAAAAATTATATAGGATTTGTGATAAAAATTATCGATACTTTTAGAGAACCAAATAATTTGTTTGTAAAATCTTGATGCTTACCTCTAGGTATATATCAAATCATGTATGTAGCTATATTATAATATGTATATATATGAACTATTTGTGAAGTTATCTTAAATAAAATGCTCAAAATTTTCAACATGCACAATTTCAAATGCTTGTGGAAAGCAAACCCATGGAGATCCCACTCCAATTTTTTGCTTGAATATGCTCCATCTAAAGGTCTTTACTTATGCCAATTTTCATGACCTTGAATTTTGAACTCTGACCCGAGGTCAAGGTCAAAGGTGAAATATAAATGCAACTTTTTTTAATGGAATGTACGCACTCTGTGCAAAAAATTAAAGTTATTCTGCTGTCTTTTCTGAGCATTTTGACACCAAAATCATTAAAATCTATCCACTAGATCTTGAATTACAACCTTTCAAAATCACAAGGTTACGCTGCTGACCCCAAATTTGGGGGGTCATTACTCCCAAACTATTTGACTCAAGTGGCTAAAATTTGGTCATGCTTCATTACTCATCATACCCAACTACCACACCAAAAATCAAAATCAGTGCGATGAGTGGCAGAAATCACCAAAAAGTATGTACACTTGACATGGAATGCCTCATTTGTGACGACCTGATTCTTGTTTGTTGTACATCATCTTGTGATGATGTATGAAATTTTGTCAATTTATGTTGTGTGGCTCAAAAGATAGTATGGTGTGACAATTTAGGCCGGGCTGAAACTCAAGATAGAATTAATCAGTCATTAACAGTTGGCTTTTGATATAAAAATAAGATTCCTGAAAAAAATAATTGGTGGCCACCACCATGTGTCCGGCCACCCCCGTTTTTGTAAAAACATCTAATGCTGCACTAGCAAAATCAAGAAAATGGCAATATCTCTTCTTCTGAACATGCTAGAGATGGTTTGCATACCAAAAGATGCAGAATTTGATTTAGAACAAATTATTAAGTGGTATTTTTTCATAAAACCTTTAGTTTTTTAGTTAATTTAGAAAAACTAATTTTTGGGGCCCATAGACCCCCTTTCAACGGACCTTAATGACAAAAGAAATTCTAAAATAAGCATGATTTTGGCTTTTTGATTACTAACATTGCCCTAAAAGGATGTTGACATGGACATAGTGATCACATGATATGACTTTTCCTTGTTATCTTGCATCCATTATACTTGATTAAAGAATAGAGGGTGGGGCTGCTCCATGAACTTTTTTTAAACGTAATAAATTGAAAACTTGTTGTTTTTTTTCAGGTGCCTTTGTTATAAGTTTCCAACTGCAATTTGCCATTGAATTCAACATTTGCAATATAAAGTATGACTTCTACAAGGAAAACAGTTGCTAAAGTACTTGGTGATGTACGTTTTATGCCAGCAGAAGAGTTTCCTTTAGGGAAATTGCCTACGTTGAAGCAAGTTATTGAAAGGTGTTTGTGTTTCGGAGACTATAAAACAGATGCTGTACTGAGAGCTACTTCTGAGGAATTGCATAAATTGTGGTCACATATAATGTTTATCCAATATACTTTCACAGTTGGTTCAATATCAAGGCTAATAAGAGGCTAAGTGATGGGTCAAGAAACCTATTCAATATGATCCAAAGAGTAAATAAATTCCCTGACAGGAAAATTAGAGAAATTTGTTATGACGTATTAAACAATAACAGCTATTTTGCTCATGGTGAAAATATTTTAGTTGGAATGCTGGCTGATGAAGATGAAGAGGTGAGGAGGTGTGCTGTCAATAAAGTTCTGTGTCTGAGGGGAGTTATAGAGGATTTTGATGATGAATCTGGTAGTAGCAATGATTTTGCAGGTGGAATAATTGAAAGTGATGATGAGAATGAAGAGGATCATGAAGGTGGTACTGATGAATATCCTGCTATAGATGAGAATGTTAGGGTCTTTAGAAAGCCAATCATCAATTTCAAAGCTTCTGCATACCACAAGCTGTCTGCTATGTCCCAATGGGAAACTGTTCCACCTGTATTAAAAGAATTCAGTAATGATGAACTGCGTGATATCATTAATACCGCATTGAAACTGGATCACGAGTGCCACAGTCAGAATGTTGAAAGGCACATCAAGCTTGTCACTGAAGCATCCTTGGCTGTTTTAGGTCATGAGTGTAAAGATGGTCTTATTAGAAACAAAATTAGATCACGTAAATTAATGAAAGATTTTGTGTCTAAAAAATATTTTAAGTTCTAGATTATTATTTATCATGCTAAAATATGACAAAATGACAATTTGTTAATTGTATAATTTAATGTTTGGCGTTTTGGAATGTCAAAAAGCATTTTCAATGAATTTAAAATGGCTGATTTTGATTGCTTTTGATTGCTGATTGAAAACCACTAATACATGTCAATTTGCAGCTTGAGAATGTTTTATTGTGTTGACATTTAGTTGAAAGGGGGTCTATGGGCCCAAAACATTAGTTTTTCTAAAATAACTCAAAAACTAAAGGTTTTATGAAAAAATACCACACTTAATAATTTGTTCTAAATCAAATTCTGCATCTTTTGGTATGCAAACCATCTCTCTAGCATGTTCAGAAGAAGAGATATTGCCATTTTCCTGATTTTGCTAGTGCGGCATTAGATGTTTTTACAAAAACTGGGGTGGCTGGACACACGTTGGTGGCCACCAATTATTTTTTTCAGGAATCTTATTTTTATATCAAAAGCCAACTGTTAGTCACTCTGATAAATTAAAATCAAACAAAAATTATAGTTTCAGCCCGGCCTAAATTGGTGAGTACCACTGTACCTCCATTTCACCTTTGCTTCTAATCTGTGATCTTGACCTCTGATGAAGGAAGCCTGAGTATTGCTCAACACATCATCTGATCATCCATTTATGTAGGGCAGTTCAAAAGTTATGGCATAGACTTCCATTTAACCTTTGACCTCTTTGTGACCTTGAACTTTGATGCAATGACCTAATTCTTGCACGTGATGTAACATCTTATGATCATCCATATATGTGTAAAGTTTCAGCAATTTATGTTGACTGGTTCAAAACTTATAGCCTAGACACAATAAAGCTCCATTTGACCTTTGACCTCCATTTGTGATTGTGACCTTTGATGTAAGAACCTGATTCTTGCTCATGACACCATCTTGTGATGATCCATATGTAGGCCCCTGTGTGTGGTTTCATAAATTTATGTTGATCAGTTCAAAAGTTATAGCCTGGACATGATAGTGTGATGAATGGATTTACAGACAGGTGCAAAACAGTATGGGTTCTTCAGATTTATTTGGTCAGGAACAATCTGAAATGCTTTTTAAAAAATAAACACTAGAAATGTTATTAAAGAGCAATGCTTGAAAAGGTATTTAATCTTAATGCCCGCAATCTAACAACATGTACAGTATGTAGAGGGTGATTCTTCAATTATACCACATTTTAAAAAATTAAAACAATAGATTAATTTATGTTTATGAAACTTGGTACCTCCCCCCTACCCTTCCCAAGGCACGCAACATACTCAAAGCATCTTCCCCTTCATAAAATTACACCACAAATCTGAGCAGCGTAATTTCTTGTAGCTAATGGCTCCAGTGTTTCAATGAAAATATTGGGCTTCACACTCAATCACTGACTTCTTTAGCTTCCAATGTCCTGGGATTTTCTTTGAAGACCCTGTCATTTAGATGTCCCCATAAAAAAAAAATCCCAGTGATTGAGGTCAGGTGACAGAGGCCATGCCACAACACATTTGGGAAGCTAGGGGATACCCATTAAACAGAAGTCTCAAGCCAAAGGTTTCATGCAAAAAGCCCTCCATCACCCAACCTCTATCCCTGCAGTTTATTCTTTCATGGATATCTAAAAGGCAGATTCTTCAAAGGAAATCCCAGGATATTAACACATTCCCCGCGATTGCAAAAATCTGTCTCCAGCTCCTTGCGTATGCTTTAGACTTGTACCACGCCAGTGATAAGATGTGAGTATATGTCATTTCCTTCTATAATAATGTTACGCTAAGAAAAATGGTGGTACACGGGTGGTACAATTTGTGATATATTAATGATTTCTTCTTTACCTTGTGTAAAGGTTGGGCCACCCGTGTACCAACAATTTGTTTGTAATTATTCAGATTATTGATGGGAAATTTGTGTGTATTTTCGTATATAATAATTGATTTTATCTGTCACATTTATAGGTTTTCTTTTCTTCTAGATAATAGGCATTTATAGGAGATCCAATATAGGTCTAGGCTTACAAAATTTGCTAGACTGTTCACCTTCCATTTACTGTGTACATTATAAAAGATAAGTGTGTTTGGTATAGCACAATGCTATGTTTAGTAATATATTTGCTTTGATTTTATAGTCATTATTTCTTTTACAGTTACAGAAATGGATTTATCATTCTTTTATGGTAATCATGATGGCCATTCCTCAGATGATGAAACTTCTGGGGAAAATTCAGCTGATGAATTCATTCCTGATATGGATAATGAGAGCACAACTAGTCAAGTAAGTGATTGTTCTACTGAAAACTCTGACTTAGAAATTTCAAGTTCAGTAGAAGAACAAAATGGAAATGTTACGCAGTTCAAAGCTTTCTGGGGTCCAGTACACTGTACACAACGTTCATATAATTTCACTGGTAAAGAGGAAATGTCCATTGCACCTTTGAATGAAGTAGAGGGGAGCAAAACATGGCCAATAGATGTTTATGAATTGTTTATTACTATGGAAATTTTAAAAATCATTATGAAAGAAACCAATAGGTATGCTCAGCAAGTTATAGAAAAAACTCAACTTACTCGTAGATCACGATTCACTAAGTGGAAAGAGACAAGTGATGAAAATAAAAAATTCTTTGGACTTGTATTACATGGGACTAGTCCCTAAGCCTGAAATTGCTCTATATTGGTCAAAGAGTAAGCTTTATATTGATTTTTTTTTTGTACCCAAAGTAATGGCTAGAGAGAGATTTGAAATGTTGCTGGGATTTATCCATTTTAGTGATAACAATGATGACCATCATTCAGAAGATAAGTTATATAAAATTAGGCCATTGCTGAATTTTCTCACTAGTCATTTCCAGATTGTTTACAAACCAGGGCCTGATCTAGTCATTGATGAGAGCATGGTCCCATTCAGAGGAAGAGTAGGTATTCGGCAATACCTTCCAGGAAAGTCTCCTAAATATGGTCTCAAGCTATACAAAATTTGTACCCCCACATCATACACATGGAATTTTCAAGTTCATGTTGGCAAAAGCACAGCAATTGACGGTCTAAGTGCTACAGAATCCCTAACCGTAGAATTAGTTGAAAAGCTACTAAATACTGGCACAACTCTGTATGCAGATAACTATTATACATCAGTAGTGCTAGCTGAGTACCTCTTGAGAAAGAAAACATATATATGTGGCACTGTGGAAGCAAATAGAAAACACTTGAATAAAGAGGTAACTCAAGCTAAACTTCAGAGAAAAGAAATGAAAGCACTTGAAAACAGTAAAGGCATCAAGTTGTACAACTGGAAGGACAAGAGGAATGTACTAATGCTATCGACTGTACCAGAGCATGGTGATTCTTTAGTTTCCAGTGGCAAACAAGATTGAAAAGGAGAACATGTTCTCAAGCCTGAATGTGTTCTTGCTTACAACAGAGCAAAAAAGGTGTAGACATGTCAGATCAACTTACTTCCTACTATGAGAATAAAAACCCACTCTAATAGACAGAGTTTATTTCCACGACAGTTTCGACGCCCACTGGCATCCTCCTCGGGTGGATACAGAAACACAAATGAAACAACAAGAGGGAAAAAACAGTTCAGGGATCGACCATTAAGAAATTCGCACCTAGGTTGGATTCCATTCTCTCGAGACAGGAGGGGCATTTTCATTAAGTACATTCGCACAAATGCCCCTCCTGTCTCGAGAGAATGGAATCCAACCTAGGTGCGAATTTCTTAACGGTCGATCCCTGAACTGTTTTTTCCCTCTTGTTGTTTCATTTGTGTTTCTGTATCCACCCGAGGAGGATGCCAGTGGGCGTCGAAACTGTCGTGGAAATAAACTCTGTCTATTAGAGTGGGTTTTTATTCTCATATTTTGACCTTCACGTAAAAAAGTGAAGTTTTTTGCATTTATTACTTCCTACTATTCACCACTTCGTAAAAGCAAGCAAGAAATGGTATAGAAAACTAGCTTTTGAACTTATAGCTGGAACTACTATAATAAATGCATGGGTTTTATACAATAAGTATTGTACTGATAATCCCATGACTGTCAGGGAATTCAGAGAATCTCTAATTTTCTCACTGACAGGAAATTCACCTAATGAACAAATGAAGCCTGGAAGAAATCCTTCAGATATCAAAGGAATTAGGACAGAACATGCACTATCTGAAGCAGATGGCCCAAAGAGAGCATCAAGAAAGAGATGTGGCAGATGTTACCAGAACATTTCTCTCAATGAAGGATTCCAAGTTGCGAGAAACAAAGCAAGAAGAGTATCCACGTTTTGCAACCAATATGAAAATAAACCCTATCTCTGTATTACTTGTTTTTCTGAGAAACATACTTCACGTCACTAGGTATTTCAACAAAATAAATTCCTTATATTTACTATGGTGAGTTATTCATTTTATACGAGTCAAAATCATTTTTCTTTATGACAATTTCTTTTTTTTTTTTTTAAATACAAGTATTGAAATACATTTTCAAGTCTACTTTTTTCTCTGTTTCCATGCAGATTTTTATGCAAAATGTTTATTTTATTCCATTTACAAATACAAATTTTTTTTAGATATTTTCATGTTGATCAATTTTGTAAGGTCACTTCATTAATCCAAATAAATTTTGCGAATAAAAAATAACCCAGTGTATTCTGCATCCTTTTTCAGTCAAAATGTAATTAAATGGCAATAAAAATTATATTACATAAATTTAAAATGAATGTTTCTTGAAATCAGTAAAAATATGGAGTTGTACCACCAGTGTACCAACACGCAATATAATAACTCTGGTGGTACACCTGTGGCCCAATACGCGGGTAACGTGTTAAACTCTCTAAAGGCAGTGACTGAATATGAAATTTGTTCCATGAAACATTAGGGAATGTGGCAAAAAATTCCAGTGCTGGATTCGAGTAATTCGAGTACTGTATGCACGTAAAACAAACTCCCATCCTTCACAATAATCATGTAAAATCTGTTGATTTTTAATTATTTTTTGAAAGCATGGCATAATTCAATAACCAGGTTTTTTTTTTAAATCATCCCAAACTATAAAATTATCAAGAGAGGTAAGCCTCCATCCCCCTCCCTCCAACACACGCGTATGGCACATCTCTCCATGAGTGAGGAACAAAATTTTAAAATTTTTTATCATGTCTCACACAACACTCATGGTGGCAGGAAAACACACATATAGATACAAAATTACTCCTACCCTGAATGCTAGTGAGACTGTACAAATATGGGAATGCTACTTTAAGGGCTCAACAAAATTATCTTAATCTTAGTGTCATCAAATTAAAATGTAATAGGTGGCCTAGATACGGGACTCCAAGGATTTTTTCTATGAGCGAGTTACTAACTATTCTAGTCTAACTGAACCTAAATTACTACAACTGAACTAATCAGGATGAAGGAAAACTGTTTCTAAAATTTTGTATATAATCCTTTAATGGTCAGAGGTACAGAATTATACTGAAAACACTCAAATCAATTACACAACAGATACAAAGGTATCACCACTGGGAATAAGATACCAACCCCAACCCAGTACCAACTTTCATGACAAAGTTGGGGTATACCTCTAGTGCTGTCAGGAGAAACCAATGTCTCTATTTACACACCTCACAAACTGCTTCCATTCCATGTGAATAAACTACACATTTAATAATTTCACTCATCTTTAATGCAGCCTTTCTTTGCTTCTTGTACCTACACACTTATCATGCACCTTTTTCACAATTCTTTCATTATTTATTCTCTCCACATGACCATACCAATGCAGCATATTAACCTCCATTCTCATCTCCAATGACTTTTTCACTCCAAACCTGTAGCCAAACATTCTCATTCTTCATGTGGTAAAACTATTTTACACCAATCATGCTTCTCAGAGTATTCATCTCAACTACACTCACTTTGAAAATGAGCTATTATTCCAATAAGTGTGTCTCATCCATTCATCAGTGTTGGCACCAATACACCTTATGTAAACCTCTTGCTACATCTAAACTCAAGAACTATTTTCACACAAGGCTTTTATTGCAAACAAGCCTTGCTTCAACCTACTTTCTATTCATAATGGACTTGTATCTCTTTTATCAATCAATCACCATAAATATTTAAATTCTTTTAAAACCTCTAAATTTTCTATTCCCCACAATATTACATACTGACTTTCCTTCCCTCTGAACAATAAGGGTTTCACTTTTATTTAAATTCATGTTCAGTGATCATCTTAATTCATTCTCTAATTCACCCACAAACACCATGTTATCAGCATACATCAGTTGAGACAGATGCCACTCATTCTCCTCCAAATTCAGGTCTACTCCTCTGCCTAGCATTCTTGCTTTCAACTTGTGCATTACCTCATCCATATAAACATTAAACAGTAATATCAACATAAAAAAGACCTGTTAAACTCCAACTTTAATAGTGAATCAGTTACTTGAACTAACTCCTAACTCCTACATATGTACTACTACCCATAATAACTTCTCACTGCTTTTAACAACTTATCAATGACACCATATTTTCTAAGCACTTGCCCAAAGGCACAACTACTTGCTTTACGATACATTTTCTCCAAATCTATAAAAGCCATAGCTACACCTTTTTTTTCTTATCAGTTTTTCAAACAACTGTCTCATTGCAAACACTTGATCAACACATCCTTTGTCTTCTCTAAACCCACTTTTTTCATCTAAACTAGTCTTGACACTATAATATTTTCATTAAATGTTAAAATTGGAATGGTATATTTTCAAATTCACAGGTACTTTACTCTTGATCACTGATTCTCAGTCTTAAAATTTGAGTTTCAATATTAAACATATACCACTTTTGATTTTTAAAAGTTCACAGTAGCTATGCAGTGAGTGTGTCAGAAAAATGCAGAAAATAAAATGGTAGATGAAATATCTGATACTCTTTATTTAGTAGCTAAATATTTACAATGACAAAATCTAACAGACAGCTTGAACTCAACTCTCATGAGGCTCACAACAAATTTTATTTTTAAAAGGAATTTTTTAATATCTTTTAACAAATTACATATGTATACTTGAACCCCGCTAAATTGACACTAGGTATTTCAGCTATCGTAATAATTCAACTATTTTTCTGGGTGTTGAAATATCAAATTTTGGAAGATTTGGTGAAAATAGTCAAATTACACCAAAAAATAGTCGAATTACACAGCAGTAACAACATGGTACATCTGAACCACACACACAATTAAACCCACACTCTAGGCACCCATCTACCATTTGTATTTTGTGCTGAAAAAAATAATTTTCCCCAGATTTATGGAAATTTAAGCTTACAGTTATGCTTTGTACATTATTGATAGAACAGTGACAATATGCATAGCAACAAAGCAGTAATGATAATTTTTATCTAGTATTGTAATATAATTACTTGTGGATTAACTTAACAAATAGCATGTGTATTTATTGCTAAAAAAAAAAATTCCTGTTTATAGCTATTTTTTAGCATACAATACATTTATACACAGGTATTTATTTACTAAAAATTATCTTTAAGCATCTAGTCTAGAGATGCTGCAATCAGACTTCAAGGCAAGGTGTGTAAACTCCTTGCTTGACAAAATAGCCCTGTTATTTCACTAAAGCTTCCGAAATTCATTTGCATTTCTTCATAGTTGAATTACCCACTGAAGTCAATGGGAAAACCCCTGTATTTCAACAAAACTTAGAAATATCTAACAAATTTTGGAACTGCAGTAATTTGGACTCTTCGGGTATTTTGATAAGAATAGAGCTCCAAATGTGTCAAATTAGTGGGTTTTGAATGTATACTGTGTACATAGAGTACATACACATTTTTTTTCCAAGAGTATCTCCAAAAATTCAAATTCTTTCCAGTAAAATATACTATTTTACATTAGCTCCCCATTAAAATTTTATGCAAATTGTTATTATTACCATCATTATTATTGGGCCTTTTAATGTATGATTTTAGATATTAACTGGTACAATACCTAATGTTAAGGAGACACGGAAGAAACAGCTTGAATAATCCCAGAAACTAAAATACAGTGAAACCATGATAATTTAAACATTTTTGAGAGAAGGTTGAGTTTAATTACTATCCCTTTTGACCAACAAATCCAAATATCATTTTTCTTAGAAAATTCATTGGTTACAACTATTATTATCATCCATGTATAAACTTTGTTCTGAGCATTAAATCTGATGCAAAGACATTTAAACAAATAAGGAAATGAATAAATAAACAGAGTCCAGTGGCTGGCAGGAATTCAGGGTAACTAGCCATTTATTCAGACTTTTGTCAGACAGGCACGCATTGCTTAATAATTAAGAGGGAAGAAAATTACTAGTACAGAATATGAAATGTCAGGGGTCAAATTATTTTAGTTTAATTATGTAAATTTTTAAAAAGAGCTAAGCCGAGTAGATGATAGCCTCAAGCATGAAAAACTGCGCACAAAGGCCAAGTATACAAGCTCAATAAAGAAGTTAAGTTGGGAGGAAGCTGCATAAACAAAATAATTCAACAAAGAAAACATCAAAATAAACACTAAGTTTAAATGATGAAAAGATTTATGAAAGAAAATGGCTTTCAAGATTTTGAGCATTTAAATGAATGTTGAACTCAACAAACTGAAATATAAAAATGACTTAGCTACTCCAACTCCCTGTATTTAGGCTATTTAATAAGAAATGAAATGGCAGATTTCAATGATGAGGGGTTTGGAAAAGGCTGTATTTATTCACAACTACATGCGCGTGTTTATTACTTTTATGAAAAATATTTTACAGAGGTGAAAGTTAGATACACTGTCACAAACAGATATTCATAACAAAAAGTAATATACGAGTGGCTAAGTGCTGTGGCATAGGCCTTTTGCATCACAATGCCAGCAGCTTAGGCTTGTGCTGCTACTTAAACTAGATGACTGTCAAAAAAATAAATTTAAGCATGACCATCACATTTTAAATAAAGAAATACTATATATCAAAAAGTGCAAACTAATAGCAAGCAATACAGTACCACCACCAGATATAGGGGCAAGGAACCTAAAGTGATGATTTTGTGTCATCATCAAGGAGGAAATAAGGTGACATACAGTAGCTTATATCTAAAAACAAATTTGAGACTCAAAAGTGTATTCAGTGGGATAGGATTATCCCAATGCGAGGCCAAGGAGCGTGGCTTAAGTACAAAAACACGTGACTAATCAACATAAGTGAAATAAAACCGAGAGATTAAGTGGGTACAGTACAGAAATAATGAGGTTCTTCAATTTAAAAATGGATTTGACAAAAACCTTAAGAACAAAACTTAGTTCAGTTATCATCTATCCTACTTCAGCTCTACATTCAAATGTTTTCTTTTTTTCTAAGGCACTAACTATGGCAATTTTTTCAAAATCCAAAAAGAATGAAATAAGAATTTTTTATAACTTTTCAATTAATAAAAATTTATCATATTATTGATAAAACTGATAAAATGTAATTTCATCTGACTGTAGGATAGACCATAATTTTATTTGTTAAAGGACAATACTTTGGCTGTTTGCAGAGGAGGGAGAGATATTAGGGGCCCCCTCCCTTGCTTGCAAGGGAAACCCTTAACCACAAAATAAATTATACTTTATATTACAAAACCTACATATCCTATTGATGTCCCGTGGGAATGTAATGACACTGGCGTGAGAAGATAACTTGGAATCATTGCAGAACACTTCCATTCATGGTACAAAGGATGACTGGAATGCAGGACATTTTCTCTTACTAACTCCAGCCCATACTTCTGGAGGCTTTCTTCTTCTTGTAAGGCACCAGACATATCACAACATACACTAATGCGAGATTCAGAGCATACATTGTTCAAGCAATATTTACTTTCTACAATATTTTGAAGTTTATTTTCAACATCTCCAGTTTCACAAGGAACAAAATTTATATTTTTGTAGTAATTAAATAAATAACCTTCATTTTTGCTCAAAATTTTATCTGAACAGTCTTCCTCAGAATATAAATGTTCTTCTACAACTAAATCACCAGATCCATCAAAACTGAAGGTTTTAGCATTACTTGGATCCACTAATTTGGCAGAATCACTGTCACTTTCAATATCACTAACTTTGATAAATCTTTGCTCTGTTTCGAGGGAATTACAACTAGGCCTATGTGTTGACATATTTGTGACAAAATCATCAGATTCCTCATGGACTAATGGAGACATTGTTCCGCTACCCGTGTTGCAAAGATCTGGAAGTTTTCCTCCTACTGCCCCTTCCAGTGACTCCTCAGGGATATTCTCACATTCATTTAACTCTTCAGATTCACACAGAAGGGCATCTTCTGCATTATCTATGTCAGATTCATTCTCAGTTTCTTGAGATTCACAATGGGTCTTCCCCCAAGCAGGAGGAGAGGGAGAGCTGGCTTCCCCTGCATAACAAACATCAGGAGGAAATGCTTCAGACTCCACTGGGGAATACATTGATGGTAACATTTTACAACATTACTATACTACCAAATGCTACACACAGCCTTTTAAATTTGAAAGATGAGAAACAAATCCAATTTGGATTCATAAATAACTTCACAAACAAGTTAATTGAAAGCTATAACGTCACATCAATAACCACAAGTTAATGGAACAAAGGTTAGCAAACTCATCCTCAAGCAAATTAATGAGTTGAATGTCCAGAGACAGAAGCTGAAGCATTTCAAATCAGTGTTGAAAAGAGATCTGAAAGAGAAAGCTATGTTAATCAAAAGACACAACATGTCATTTGAAAATCATTAATCTCTTTTCTATTTTAATTTTCTGCATAATTACTTTGAATACAAGTAGTCTGTTGTGATCAATGAACTCATGAAATTTTTCACAAAAAACTAAACACACTAGGCTATAATAAAGGCTACACTACTATCATGACTACTGTATGATAGAGTAAATGAAAATTAAATACAAACCTTTTTACTCATTTAAGCTTAAGGCCTATATAAATGAATTTATAAAATGCTGAATGAACAACATAACCTATGCCAACTTGTGCAATAACACAAGAGGCTGAGTTACAGCAAGCAGTAGGTCCAGGCAATTTATGAATTACCTACTATAAATTACAATCTGGCCATTTTCAAGCCTAAATGGGAAAAAAAAAAAATCATGACATGTTGTGGAAACAATATAGTACAAAGCCTAGGCTAAAAGCTGTTGAACTACAAGACATCACAGCAAATCAGAAAAAAAATCTATATATATCAGTGTTAGCATATTGGTGCAATATTGGCATTATTCAAGTAGGGCTACTAGCCTAGGCCCTATACTGGCAAAGTATGATGATGATAATAAATGGCCTAATACAAAATATCATGGCTAACATCCTAAATCTAGCCTATAGCCACTAATGCATAAACCCTACTGTACCATGGAAGATAAATGTCTATGGCAAATAGGGCAAAGTAAGTGCACTTGATCAGTTGAGAGTTTTTTTGCTTAGGCCCACTGACCTTGCTTCCAAAATAATAGCTAGGACTAGAGTCAACGTCCTTTTGTCAGTATGATATAGCCAGAACTAAATAAAATAAAAAATATACTACGAATAGCAAAGGGGTAGGTAGCACACATGCCTATTTTGGGAACAATTTTAAAACAATGTTTGTTCCCATGTTGGTAAAATATGGAACCATATTCTGTGCTACCTGGGGTTCTTTCAAATAATAAGGCCTAGGCTAGATATAATTAATTGGTACCAATAAAATAAAAAATTATTAAACAAAAAACAAGAAGTGCAGGTTATATCTTCATACAATTACAAAGACTAAAATACTGGTTCTATAAGCAAAGGCATGAGGGGCCTACCAGATACGTAGTTCAGGTTTGACAGGGATAAGCCTAAAGAAAACAGTAGAAACCAGTCAGGCCTAATTCCTATATTAAGACTTATTGTATAGATTGTTAAAGTTGCAATTTTTCTAAGTAGGCCCTACCATATATGCCATACAGTAATTCAATACAATATTTCCTTATAGACTTATATTAGGCAAGCTTATGCAAACCCAGGGGCTCATGCTAATGATTTTAGTGTGTGTGGCCTGCCAAATTTACACAAGCTGGATCCCCCCCTGCCCCCAAGACACACCAAGGCTAACAAAATAGATTAATTTGAAATTCCTAAAATTCTAGTGAACTGTAGCAAAAAGGAGATCCTAGGCATGTTTTAAGTAAGGCCTATTACTTCAGTCTGGATTTATAGTTCATTTGTAACATCTTACTGTAATTCTGAGATCATTGCATACTATACATTCTACAAATCTTGATACAAAAATTACATTGCTGTTTAACTTCAACAGAAATTTTGAACTTACTGTGTACTTTGATATATTTTGTTGTTACAAACCTTCATAATAAATCCAGTCTAATTAACAGTTACAACAATGAAACACTATAGGCCTACCTCCATATAGGGCATTTGATTTCCATAGGTGGATAGGTTATTTACACAACTTCTCATTTCATTGGAAGAAGCTTCTGGTTGTGTGAACAAAATGGTATCATCATCATTTTGTCTATTAAGACAGTTCCCCATTACAAGAACAATCAGAAGACTCAAATAAAGAATAAAAGACAGACAATTACTCTGTCATACATTTTATGTTTAATGTTAAATTTCTTCTCAATCCATTAAGAGGTTAAGCCTAACCTGTGAACAGTATATTACATATATAGATCTATTCACTAAGTAAAGTAACTGTAAATAATATAAAAGGCTTTAGAAATTTTGAATTTTTATTTAAGATAATTCTGTTAAAGTTACCTGAAAGATAATCTACTTCTAAAATGAGTAGTGAAGTACGCAACCACAGAGATCCTAGGTCCTTATCTCACATCATTTGTAAGGAAGATACTAGAGGGCAGGGTTTTTTAAGGAATTTTTAGCACTGCACATTTTATAGGCCACAAATAGATAAAAAATAACTTATCCTGCATTATCCACTCCAGTATCCTATTTGCTCATCAATCCTACTCACTCACATGTGCATGACTCCAGATTTGAAAAAATTTACTGGAGCACAGCTCTGAATTTACTTTTTTTTCCCTTACACCACTAGATAGGTTAATGATAGTAAACTCTTGAATTGACGACATACCAATTACAAATTGTTTTAGCTAAACATAATAATACAATAATGTACAGTTTATAACTCACCTTAAGTTTATTTATTTATTGCAGCAGCAACAGTGGATGATGTTAGACCTTGCATGTAGGCATTTGTTGTGAATTTACCGCCATGTATGCTTGGCCACTGATCAATGGCTTTCTGTGTGATCATTACAGCAGATCTAGTGCCTGGAGCTGGACCCTCCTTCACAATTCTGCACAGCTTAGTCAAATGAGATGGCTTAATGGATCCTTTGTGTTCAACAATGTAACCAAGAATGGAGAATGTCCCTTCAGCTGGTGCTTCACTCCAGGCAGTTGATCCATCTTTATCAAAATGCTTTAATCTCTCTGTGATTCCTTTCTACAGCTGTTCTATATATTCTGTCAGCCAATTTATCACTGAGTCTTTTGTAAAACTACTTTCAGATCTGGTTCTGGATGGTCTAGCAACTTCAGCAACCTGGTAGTAATCAGAACGTTTCTTGATGTATTTGTAAACTTCATTTAGGATGTAATCCTCAGCTGTTAGTTCCTTTTGCTGCCCTGTGGTATCATGCTTAAATTCAGAAACTACATCATTTGCATTCCCTCCATTAGCTAATTTGGAAATTGTTTCCATCACTCTTAACATAACAGTTTTCCCTCCTTTATAAAATATATTTTCTACAAATTCTGCACTAACTGTGGTTTTTTGAGCTACTTGCAACATAATCTTTGTTACATAGGAAATCAATACATAGAACTTGGCACTAATTTCTTTCTCTTGTGGATGATAAAAAAAACACAATTTTCCACAAATCTGTCAAATTGATCAAATTCGTAATTAACCATGCGAGTATCAGATTTGAGTTTTGGTCTCTTAAAACCAATGATATTGTCAAGAACCATATTGGTATAGTCAAGGCCTGATCTCAGATTTGAAGAGTGATTCTGAATAAAGTCTAAAAGCTCACTTAGTTTACAAATTTTCTTTAATGCATCAACGTGGGCTCTGTTCACAAGATGCATTAAGTTCCATCAAAATTTGAAATTTTCTCCAAACAACTTTTTCATTTCATTTTTAAATGGCTCGTTGTCCTTACAAAAAGCCCCATCTCCAACCATTCCAGATACCTTGGATTTAATCGCTTCTTCAGAACACATCAAAAATTTCATTGGCCAAATAAACTCCTGATTTACTGCGTACTAAATTTATCCCAGCAAGTTTTACAGTCTTATCTTCTTTACTCATAACTAATACAACTAGCATGCTTAATCCCAAAATTGTTCCAATGTCAGCTGTTATTGTTACTGAAGTTTGTTCTAAGAACCACTTTACAGTTTGTTCTTTAAGTTGATTATCTAATAGCTCACAAATTGTCTCGCACGCATGTGTGCTATGATTCAAATTTCCAACCTCACAACCTGACCTATGTAATACAGCTAGAAGTACTGGATATAGAGCCCATGCAGTGTTTGTTTTCATTATGTAGTATAAGATGTTGCCACATAAGTCTTCTATGCGTTTAGTAGTGTTCCGAGAAGATGTTTTCATCACTTCATAAACAGCAGCTCTTTGATGATGCTGAAGTTTAATTAAATGTCTCTTCAGGTGGGTTTTCAGATTTCTAAACCATCTCTCTTGATTTTCTCCTTGTTTGCATACATAGGTTAAATCTTTAACATTGAAGTAACCTTTTATGTTAGAATGTTTGTCTGAAGCACATGCTTTGGGGTCTGTGCAAGCTATGCAATATAATGTAAACATTTTATCATCAGAAGCATCATCAATATCTTCTTGATTATCATCATCTTCAACAGCTATATCTACATCAGGCATATTAGTGTCACTATTTGCAATGTTTTCCATTATATCACTTGGTACTGAAAATGAATCATCAGCATGCCCTAGATCCTTCTTTTCCACCAATTTGAATGTAGATTTGATCAAATTATTGTTCAGGATTTCTTGTATTGATTTACACTTGCTTAAATGGGCTATGGAAATGTCAAATTTGTTGCTTTTTGCTTTATTAGATTTGGATGCAACACTTGAACTTGAAGGCATATTTTGACACTTCTCTTTATTAACCACAACAGCTTGGTGAGTTTCTTTTGTTAGGCGCAAAATTGCATTCAATGTCTTCTGGATTTGGGAATTTTCAAATTCCTCTAAAGCAGTTTTGTTAGTCTGATGTGCAGATTCCTCACTTACCTTTTGTTTCTTAGGTGGAGGAGAAGCACTTTCTTCAGTCTGTGAAACATCTAGTGAAAAAGTTTCATTTTCTAGATTAGCAGTTGATGAAGTTGGTTCATTTTTCTGAGGTCTAGCACTAGCACATTTTGTGAACAAACTAAATGACTGCTTTGCCGTATCTCTTTGCTGCACTTCATCCTGGTATTTCTTTACTGCAATATCTAAGCTGTGGGCCCAAACTCTGGGACCTCTTGTATTGTAACAAATATTTTTTTTGGAATTAAAATGTTCCTCCCAGTTTTGCTTCTTTGAATATTTGTTCTTGCATTGACCACAAAAGTAACCCCTTTTAACACCCTCACTTTTCTCTCCAACTTCATCAATATTAGGATCCATTATTGATTATTGACTACCTGAAAAAATACAAAATAAGTAAAAAGTTAGTAAATATAGTATGGTAAAAGTGAGTAAAAGTAAGTAAATATAGTACAATGAAAGTAAGTAAAAGTAAGTGCTTTAAACTTAGTAAAAGTAGGTAAGTTAAAGTAAGTAAAAGTAAGTTTAAACTTAACTAAACTTTTCAATTCTAGAGTCATGGTGGATTACTTAAAACCGCACAAGTAATTATCTGGCCAATTTATCAAACCTGGCCGAGATCAATGGAACATAGTCCAATCCTGATAATTTTATATTAAAAAAATATACGTTTTAATAAAATTTTAATTATCAAAACATTGAAGCTTAACAAAAAAAAAAAATGTTAATATGGAATTACCAACTAAACTTAAAATAACTAAATTTGTAATTTAAAAAAATTGGTTTGTACAAGAACGTATACGCAAAAAAATTGCATAACGTCTAGCGGATGAACAAAACCCAAACCCAAATTTACTTTTTCTCATGGTCAAATTTACTGGAGCAATGCTCCAAGATACCAGGAATCTGGAGTCATGCACATGTGTGTTTTCAATAACAAATTTTGAACTTTTCTTCTTTAGTTTATAAGTAGTTTACCGTATGGGCTAACATACCTTGAATTAAACTTTACAGTAGCTGGCAATATGTCTGAGATTATTTTCATATGCACAGTGGCAACTATATGATAAATTATTGCTGGAATAATATTCTACAGATCAACTGGAAAAAGCTGATTTAACTTTAATTTATGATAACTGTTCTATTTGTGATTTAGTAAAGTGTACAAAATACCAGTACATCTTTGAACTACTCACATATTTGCCTACAGAACTGCACAATATTTTTTAGAACTGCATGTTAAAAAAACCCAGCTCTTGAATAATATTCAAGAGCATTTAGATAATTTTATTATTTAAAGTTCTCAGCATGAATTTAGATATGGAGGGTCTTATTTGTCTCTCTCAGACTTTTTAGTACTCGTAAATTGATCAGGTAGATGATGGACATCATGTAGCTAAATGGTGTTTGAAATTGGAATTTGGAAAGGCATTTGACAAAGTTCCACATAGGAGACTTCTATGAAAATTATAAGTTCATGGAATATGAGGGTCAGTCATAAACTGGGTAGAAGAAAGGTTAGAAGACAGAAAACAAAGTAATTTTAAATTGTCATCAATCTGGGTAGCAGAAAGTGAAAAGTAGGTACCACATGGATCAGTATGAGATCCATTACTCTCTATTGTATCATTTAGAGTAGGGAGTAAATAGTAAAATTTATTTAAATTTGTGAATGATATCAGAGTTGGATAAATTATCCGTAGCTGTATTTTATGATAATTCAGTAAACTATCAATTTTAAGTCAGTTAGCTAATCATGAGACTATTTACAGACTTCTTTCAACTACCTATCATCTCATTAGTCTGACTTCAGTAGTTGGTAAACTTACGGAGATAATCCTTCGTGACAAAATAGTTAATCACTTAGAAATTAATAAATTAATAAAAGATCCTCAATATGGCTTATAACAATCATTCTTGTCTTACTAATCTGCTCAATTTCTTTAATGATACCGTAAATACAGGGTGAGCAAAAAGTCCCCATGCACCCGCACTGTGTTGGAAGTGGACAGGCACACAGACTTTTTGCTCACCTCATGTGTATATATATATATGATCACGTTAACGCAGTAGATATCGTACATTTTGATTCTCAAAAGGCATTTGATAAAGTGCCACATAGGAGATTATTACCTAAACTTCATTTTCATGGAATTGATGGTAATGTTTTAAAATGAATTAAAAATTGGCCGAGTGGATGTAAAGAAAGAGGAGTCATTAATGGCAAATCATCTAACTGGAAAAGTATAACTCGCAGCATGCCTCAGGGATCAGTTCTGGGACCAGTTCTTTTTACTAAATTAATCAATGACTGACAGGAATTAACAGTATAATTTCAAAATTTGCGGATGACACCAAACTAAGGGATGAAAAAAATCAGCAGCAGAATGTTTGCAGATTCAAGAAGATATTAATAAATTATTCAAGTGGGCAGAAATTTGGCAAATGAACTTTAATATTGTGACCATTCTCAAGTTTTTTACTCAGAAATTTTACAACCTACTCCTTTCTCTAAATCATTTAGATATAAAAAAAGAGTAATGGACCTAGATTTTAGTAAAGCATTTGACGAGGCTCCACATATAGGAGACTATATAAATTAAAAGCTCATGGGATATTAGGGTCGGTTATAAACTGGGTAGAAAAATGGTTGCAAGATGAGAGAACAGAGTAATTCTAAATGGTCATGAATCTGGGTGGCAGAAAGTGAAAAGTGGAGTACCACACAGATCAGTTTTAGGTCCATTACTCTATTTTATATCAATGATTTAGAGAAAGGAGTAGGTTGTAAAATTTCTAAATTTGCAGATGATAAAAAAGTAGTTGCTCCAGTTACAAATATAGAAAGTTCTTATAAACTGCAAAAAGGATCTTGATAGATTAGGTGCTTCGGCTAGTAAATGGCAGATGGAATTCAATGTTAAAAAATGCAGTGTCACGCATTTTGGTAGAAATAATGAAAACTTTAGTTATGAGATGCGAGGGAACTGGTTGGAGGATGTTAGACTGGAAAGGGATCTTAGCTATAGTTGGTAGTGATCTAAAATTTTCTAGGCAGTGCTTAGAGGCTAGAAATAAGGCAAATAAAATGTTAGGTATTATTAAGAGGAATGTTGGTTACAAAAGTAAGGAAGTCATCTGTAAATTATATAATTCTTATGTTAGGCCTCACTTAAAATACTGCATTCAAGCTCGGTCCCCTCACCTTAGACATGATATTGATATGCTTGAAGGTGTGCAATAGGGTGGTCCACAACAGCATTTTTTGGAATTTTAAATTCGGTCACATCTGCCCTTATTCTATTCCCCCACAAGAATAAACGTGCCAATTATCTTTGCTTAGGACCTTTTTATGCACTCACTCAAAATTAAACAATTTGAATAATGACGACAATTTATGACGAACATTTATTGAACAAGGATAATAATGACTTGACAATTTATGACATATATATATATATATATATTATATATATATATAATATCCCCGCAAGGGGGTTCTAAGCTCGTGCTCTTGAGTGCTCTTTGTGCTCGTTTGTACGTGCTTGTTCCTGGAGGTTTCACGTGCGCCCTCCCGGCCCTAGCACCCAAGGATGATGGGGCTCGACCCTGCAGTCCTTGGTCTTTTTCCACTTAGACTGTCCCCTCCACCCTTTCTTTTTCCTTGTTTTTCCGCTGAGATATGCCCTTTTAAATAGAGGCGAATCAGTTCTTCCTGAACTTTAAAAAAAAAAAATATATATATATATAATATATTTTTTTTTTTTATGTTCGGGAAGAACCGATTCGCCTCTATTTAAAAGGGCATATCTCGGCGGAAAAACAAGGAAAAAGTGAGAGGAAAGACAGAGGAAAAAGAAAGGGTGGAGGGGACAGTCGAAGTGGAAAAAGACCAGGATGAGAAAGACTGCAGGGTCGAGCCCCATCATCCTTGGGTGCTAGGGCTGGGAGGGCGCACGTGAAACCTCCAGGAACAAGCACATACAAACGAGCACAAAGAGCACTCAAAAGCACGAGCTTAGAACCCCCTTGCGGGGATATATAATATATATATACATATTATATATTAATATATTATGGAATTATAATAGCGAACAAATAATGCACACAGTTGAAGATCTTTAGGTCTTCTTGAGACCAGTTTTAGTTGGCTCTTTGAATTCCTTGCAGTGCTGAGTGACTGCGCGGAGAAGGCAGGGGTGCAGTGCCAATTTTATAGGTGCCAGAGCTCTGGTGGGCCTGACAAAAGCCTGCCATTTCCTATCCTGTTTCTATATATGCCACACGATGACTAAGTATTTCGTGTTTGCACTCACTAATTATCATAAAATAAATATAATTATCAAGCAAATAAAGAAAAAAGAGCAATCATGTATTTTATCAATTTAAGAAGTTAAAACTTAGTGCTTACCAAATACCACCAGTGGGAAGTTTCACAATAATTTCCACAAAGGGTCAGGCGTGATATGTTTTCGGGGGTCTGAAGCAACTCTTGTCCTGGTGTCATCTGCCGATCTGTGGTACCGCAGCCATGATATGGCATATGGCTCAGGATTCCACTGAACTAGAGGAGGTCCATGTAGTTTAACAAACATAAGTGCTGATACATGATTTATGAGAATTCTTGAGCGTGTTGTTGTTGTTATCAAGTTCATGTGACTGAATCCCCTCTCACACTCAGCAGTACTAATAGGAATAACTTGTGAACAGCTCAGTAATGGGTGTAAATCTTGGGGGATGCGGCGCCCATGATCTTCCACAGAGTCTCTAAAGGCATTTAGTACAGAGTAAGAAGAAAGCTTAAACCTCTTACAGAGAGATGAGATTTCAGCTTCTCCGTAATTAGGTGGTATTTCATCAGGCCAGTAGTCTTTTTCAAGGACATACATTTCATTTAGCAGTGATTTATACATACTTTGAGGTTCAGAAGTTTGAGAACCTTTCATGGATGTTGTCGTGAACATACGGTGCTGCAAATTGTTCACAAGACTAGTAAGAAACTATTGATAATTAATGGAGACAATTTTTTTGTTGCTTGTTATGGTAATTCCTCCAAACTTCCTCTTGCAGAGGTGCCGGAGCGGCGCTCCGGCACGCTCCGGCAGCACTGCACCCCTGGGAGAAGGTACTGCTTTTGCGCTTCATCCTTCGTGATTGTGCTATTGAAAGCCTTAATGAGCGCAACTCCTCTTTCTACGCAATCGTTAACCACTGCCATCTTCTCTACACGTTCCTTCATTCCTTGGTAAGCTGGATCTGTGTTCCAATCATTTGGTGTCTTGGACAGGAATGATTGCGCCTGTTCACTTCCGTGCTGCATGATGAGGTTGAAGAAGATTGCTGAATGTTTGGTGGCATAGAATTCCAAGGGATTGCTCGAGGAGAACAATTTTCCACCCACGCGCTTGAGTCCTTTTCTTTTTTTGGGAACAGCTACGATGTTGTGAGCAATCCCCTCCTTGGTGGACGCGTGAACTCGAAGATCAAAGAGTGCCAAGGGGATTAAGTGCTCAGAAATGAACCACAAATGGTGCTTCATCACGGCAAATGCCACATCATTCATCTTTCCTGGGTGAGCTTTCAGCTGGCGCAAGAAAGTGAGGTCATTCAATGGAGCCATGTATGCAACAGTGGCCTCATTCCAGTAGCAGCCGTAAAGGAGCGTGATAAACAGGCTTAGTTCCTTGACATTGCGTTTCTTGGTCTGAAGCAAGGTGAATTGATCTCTGAATAGGAACACCTTGAGCGTGTAAATGGCCTTGGCCATCCATCACGCATGGTGCATGGCTCCAGGGCTTCAAATTCTCACAGGACCATCAAGCTTCCCTCCCAAGAAAAGGAGACAGAGAAGAATCAGTTCATCATAGTCATCCCGCTGGCTCTTCTTCTTGACAGCCTCCTTGTAGTAGTAGACCATTTCCTTCCTCTGCTCTGCTGTTTCAATGAACAGGCTGTCAAGTGCACTCTCGAACTTGCTGCGATCAATGAAAACCCAGTGCTGCTTGAAGCGCTTGAATAGGCCAATTTCAGGTCCACTGGATGTTCCAAAACAAGCACCAAAGGCCGCAGCAAGGACGACTTCTACTACGTGGTGTCGGCAAGTGATACACACCAGATCAATACCAAACTCCTTTTCAATGAGAGTACAAGCTCCAGCATGAAGTCCCGTGTTGGACGCAGTTGTATCAAAAACAAGACCTCAAACATTGCCCCTCAAAGACCAGTTGTCCACAAGCTTCAGGCACACCTGAGCCTGAGATGCTCCAGTTGCAGCAGCTACCATTGGAACTCCAAGGAGTTTCTCTTCCCTGTTACAAGCACAGCCACATGGTCCACCACCTCTAACCCATGGGAGATATCTGTAAGCAGCTTACTATCCCAGTGCAAGGGGCTCATGGGTCTTGAAAGTGGCCTTATCTTTGTGGCACACCGCTTCACGTGTACATTGTCTCACGCAATGAATGGTGCTGCGTGAGATTGACACTTCATCCAAGTTGTGCTCCAGTGATTTAATAGTTGCTGCAACCACTGCCATTCCTTTCCTGTCACTGATGTTGTGGTGATCCAAGGCTAAGGAAATGTCAGGCGTGATCACAGACTTCAATCACTTAGGAGTGGAACATTTTTGTGTTGACTCCTTAAAAACTACAGTATCTGAATCTGATGATTCAGATGTGCTTGAACTAGAAGCCTCCAGTTCTCCCTGGGACCATCTCACATCCACCTCACGCTTGGCCTTCTCCTCTCAGTTCATCTCTGTCTCACACCGAATGCTCTTCCTCATTTGTTGGTCAGCCATTTTCTTGTCAATCAGGCCAAAGCTGGAGGAAGTGGGATTATCGAGCTGAGCGACAAGAAGTTCTTGTCCTCCTCATTCATCATGGTCTCGAGGGCGTCATGACGTGAAAGATCGAACACATCATCAAGGTCTCCGTGAAATATGTCCTCCTCCATTCTGTAGGATGGGAAACTCTTTGTGCGGTTCTTCTTCAGCCCCTTGTATTGCTCATACAGTTTCAGGAGCTTCTTCTCACCATATCTGGTATCTGTCATTGGAACGTTTGCTTTTGTCCAAAATGGGATCAAAGCCTCAATGGTCATCACCACACTGTTATATTCTGTCTTCCTCTCCTCCAGATGGTGGAACATGAATTTCCGGAGGACTTGAAGCTTGGTAGGGAGTCCTGCCCTAGTTAACTTCTCTGCCTTCCCTAGTAACCACACCTCACTGCTAGACCATATTTTTTATTGCTTCAGCGGCATTTCTACACATTCCTACAAAAGAAGAAGCCAAATTTAGTCATACTATAGTAATCAGTCATTAGTGAGACATGTCATGCATGATTGAGCGACCTCTTAACGACACCATAGACCAATCATACTTTACACAGTTATTCACACTAAGTGTAGGAACAAAAGCAACAATGACCCAAAAGTGAAATCTCAGATGCTAAATTTTCCCTATGCTTGTGAAGATTGGAATACAGGGATAGATTAAAGGAACTAGGTATGTTTAGTTTTGAGACATTGTATGAGGGGAGAAATGATACAGATGTTCAAAATGTTTTCAGGTTTGGACAATTTAGATGTATGTTAACTTTCTCTCACTAGAGATGGATGGACTAACTCATGGACATAAAAAATTAGAAAAGCCAGAGCTAGTGTAGTTTACATCGCTCTGGCGCAAAAGGGGACACAAACTACACTAGGTCAAAGTGGGGGGGGGGGACACAAACTACACTAGGTCAAAGTGGGGGGGGTGACACAAACTACACTAGGTCAAAGTTGGGGAAAACACAAACTACACTAGGTCAAAGTTGGGGGAAACACAAACTACACTAGGTCAAAGTTGGGGGAAACACAAACTACACTAGGTCAAAGTTGGGGGAAACACAAACTACACTAGGTCAAAGTTGGGGAAACACAAACTACACTAGGTCAAAGTTGGGGGAAACACAAACTACACTAGGTCAAAGTTGGGGGAAACACAAACTACACTAGGTCAAAGTTGGGGGAACACAAACTACACTAGGTCAAAGTTGGGGAAACACAAACTACACTAGGTCAAAGTTGGGGAAACACAAACTACACTAGGTCAAAGTTGGGGGAAACACAAACTACACTAGGTCAAAGTTGGGGGAAACACAAACTACACTAGGTCAAAGTTGGGGGAAACACAAACTACACTAGGTCAAAGTTGGGGGGAACACAAACTACACTAGGTCAAAGTTGGGGGGGGGGGACACAAACTACACTAGGTCAAAGTTGGGGGGGGGGGGGGACACAAACTACACTAGGTCAAAGTTGGGGGGGGGGGCACAAACTACACTAGGTCAAAGTTGGGGGGGGGGGGGGGGCACAAACTACACTAGGTCAAAGTTGGGGGGGGGGGGGGGGACACAAACTACACTAGGTCAAAGTTTGGGGAAACACAAACTACACTAGGTCAAAGTTTGGGGGAACACAAACTACACTAGGTCAAAGTTTGGGGGAACACAAACTACACTAGGTCAAAGTTGGGGGAACACAAACTACACTATGTCAAAGTTTGGGGGACACAAACTACACTATGTCAAAGTTGGGGGGAACACAAACTACACTAGGTCAAAGTTGGGGAACACAAACTACACTAGGTCAAAGTTGGGGGAACACAAACTACACTAGGTCAAAGTTGGGGGGAACACAAACTACACTAGGTCAAAGTTGGGGGGAACACAAACTACACTAGGTCAAAGTTGGGGGGAACACAAACTACACTAGGTCAAAGTTGGGGGGAACACAAACTACACTAGGTCAAAGTTGGGGGGAACACAAACTACACTAGGTCAAAGTTGGGGGGAACACAAACTACACTAGGTCAAAGTTGGGGGGAACACAAACTACACTAGGTCAAAGTTGGGGGGAACACAAACTACACTAGGTCAAAGTTGGGGGGAACACAAACTACACTAGGTCAAAGTTGGGGGGGAACACAAACTACACTAGGTCAAAGTTGGGGGAACACAAACTACACTAGGTCAAAGTTGGGGGGAACACAAACTACACTAGGTCAAAGTTGGGGGAACACAAACTACACTAGGTCAAAGTTGGGGGAACACAAACTACACTAGGTCAAAGTTGGGGGAACACAAACTACACTAGGTCAAAGTTGGGGAACACAAACTACACTAGGATTTTTATGAGAAATTTTTTAAATGAATCCATTGGATCACATGAAGATCAGGGACCCCAGCATTCTTTAGTTAGCTTTATAAGGCTAACTAGAGAAGGCTGTGGGGGGGGCCCTGATCTTCAAGTGATCCAATCCATCAAATAAAACATTAAAACTAACGAAAATATTATGACAACCTAACCAATCATCAATTTATATACAAGGGTAATTCAGTAAATATCCACACTTTTTATTTTCACATCTGATAGATTAACACATCACTTCAACATTGTCTCCCTGTTTCTCAATACACTTAGTCCAGTGATCTACAAGCTTCCTAATGCCATCACAAAAGAATGTTTATGGCTGTGTGTGTAGCCAGTCATGCACTGCCTCCTTCAGGTCACCATCGCCTTGGAATCACTGACCTCTCAAAGCATCTTTTAGTGGTCCAAACAGGTAAAAATCTGAAGGTGCCAGGGTCTGGACTGTAGGCTGGATGGTCGAGAACTTCAAATTTAAGTTCTTGAAGGAATTTTCTAGTCTGTGTAGTGGTACGAGGGCATGCACTGTCGTGTAACAGAATAACACCTTCCCATTGCAAGTAAGTTCAAAGCGCAGCTGTCAGCAGGTAAAGTTATGCTAACACTGTTTTGGGATACACAAGGCTCTATCCTTGAACATTATCTAGAGCGTGGAACTCTCAGGTGTTATTCTGTAACATGACAATGCGCGCCCTCATACTGCTGCACAGACTAGAAAATGCCTTCAAGAACTTAAATTTGAAGTTCTCAACCATCCAGCCTACAGTCCACAACTGGCACCTTTAGATTTTTACCTGTTTGAACCACTAAAAGATGCTTTGAGAGGTCAGCAATTCCAAGGTGATGATGACCTGAAGGAGGCAGTGCATGACTGGCTATGCACACAGCCAAAAACCTTCTTTTGTGATGGCATTAGGAAGCTTGTAGATCACTGGACTAAGTGTATTGGGAAACAGGGAGACTATATTGAGAAGTGATATGTTTATAATATATCAGATGTGAAAATAAAAAGTATGGATACTTATTGAATTACCCTCATATATATATATATATATATATAAATTGATGACTGGTTAGGTTGTCATAATATTTTTGTTAATTTTAACATTTTATTTGATTAGGTATACACGAACAAAGTTGGGGAATACAATCTACACTAGGATAATGTAGGGGAATGTAAACTACACTTGGCACCACAGGGGAACATAAACTACACTTGCTTCGAAAAGCCTTGTAGACTTGATCTAGAAAATACTTTCAGTCATATAGTAGCAGATTTTTGGAATGACTTGCCATATGATGTGGTAAACAGTAGCTTATTAGTTAATTTTAAGAAAAATTTAGACTTTCATGAATGAGTGTTTTGTAGATTGTAAATACTGTATATTTTTATGTTAAGTTTGTAGGCTACTTTGATAGTAGTAAATAGATGTACATTAGTTAGCTGACTTGAGATTGATGTTTTGCAGAATTCTATTATTATTAGCTCATGACTTTGATAACCTCGATAGGCCTGAGTGGCTTCATGTTTTCCAAATGAAATGCAATGTAATGTAAAACTGATCCCTGTGGTACCCACCTTTTCATTTTCTGCCACCCAGATTCATGACCATTCAGAATTACTCTGTTCTCTGTTTTCTAACCATTTATAACACATGAGCTTTTAATTTATATAGAAGTCTCCTATGTAGAACCTTGTCAAATGCGTTACTAAAATCCAAATAAATAACATCTACATCATTTCCATTATCTACTTGATCAGTTACAAACTAAAAAGTCTGAGAGATTAGACAAACAAGACCTTCCTGATCTAAATCCATATTGTGAACTTGAAATCAGGTTAAAATTTTCCAAATGATCTTGAATATTATTTTTTATACTTCTTTCTAGTATCTTTCCTACCATTGATGTTAAACTATCAGGCCTATAACCTATTTAATCAAACAAATCTTTTTTGGAAAGTATTTCAAAAATTGTGCCACTAAACTGAAGAAGTTCCTTCAAGAATCCAGACCAGTGGTGGCCAACCCAAGATACGTGGATAATGAAGAGAAAGAGTCGCATATTTGGGTCAATGTATATCTGTGAGCAGTCATTTTCTATTATGAACATAATAAAAAACAAGTACCATTCTACATTGGCTGATAACCACCTCAGAAATCTGATTCTACTGGCTTGCTCAAAAGTAAATCCAAACATTGATGAACTTGTAAGTGCAAAACAGATACAAAAGCCTTGCATAAGAATTTTTGTGACTGAAGTAAACATATTCATATTTTTCAAAAGGTTTTTGTGAATTAGATTTTTACATGTATCTATTTTGAATAACTTCAATTGCAGAAAAGTTGTTGTCTTTATATAAATTTGTATTTCCTAAATTCATAAAAAGTTATTTGAAAATAATAATAATAATAATAATAATAATAATAAAAATATAAGTTTATTATAGTTTTTTATTTATTTTATAATTTATGGACACTAAAATATTCAAATTGGCACATTCCACAATTTCAAGTCCAACAGTGGGCACACCACAGAGAAAGGTTGGCCACCACTGATCCAGACAGTTACATTACAATACATTTCAATTGGAAAACATGAAGCCACTTGGGCCTATCAAGGTAATCGAAGTCATAAACTACATTTCTTAATAATAAAATCTTGTAAGATATCAAACTCAAGTCAGCTAATTAACATACAACTATTTACTATAGAGGTAAAATTCAGGAAGATCTGAATAAAATCGTTGATTGGTCAGTCACATGGCAAATGAGATTTAACATTGATAAGTGCAAAATTTTGCATATAGGTTCGCGTAACGGTAAATTTGCGTATAGTATGTCAGGGAAAGATTTAACAAGCGTAGAGCAGGAAAAAGATTTAGGAGTTATAGTCACTGGTGATTTAAAAGTAGCGAAACAAAGTACAGCAGCGGTCAATAAGGCGAACAAAGTGTTAGGTTTTATAGCTCGAAATTTTGAGTACAAATCGCGCGATATTATAGTTCCACTTTATAAATCATTAGTTAGACCCCATTTGGAGTACGCGGTCCAATTTGGAATCCGTATATGCGCAAAGATATAGACAAAATCGAAAGAGTTCAAAGACGAGCAACTAAGATGATTCCGTCGCTTAGGTCAAAGTCGTACGAGGATAGGCTTAAGGAGTTAAAATTGACAACACTCGAGACCAGGAGGTTAAGGGGTGATCTAATCCAGGTTTTCAAAATTATGAATGGGTTTGATAACGTAGATAGAGATAGCTTTTTCGAAATATCTCAATATAATAGGACTAGAAATAACGGGTGTAAGTTGACAAGTAGAAGGTTCGAGACAGCAGTTGCGAAAAACTTTTTACGCATAGAATAGTAAATAGCTGGAATAGTTTGCCGGTAGAAGTAATTAGTAGCATGTCTATAAACATGTTTAAAAATCGATTAGACGCATATGTTGATAGAAAGGGTATAGTTTAAGGTAGTAAAATTAAGGCTTTCTGGGGATAGATCCCACAGCTCAACACAAGTGTTGTGGGATATAGGGAGGCAGCATCTTGGGTTAGGGGATACTCTCTGTCCTTACACACCCCATTTAAAGAGATTCCTCTGCCGAGCGGTGCCCCCCATAGTACTGTGAGGTATTGAAAAACTCATGATCTTCACTTGCCCCACAAACACCTTTAAATGGGAGACCCAAAATGGTGCACACACATTTCTACATTACTGTACAGTCTTTACAGCCACACCTACTCTTTTTCTCGTAAGTGTATATATTGTAATGTATATGATTGTAAATTTTGACTTTGTCCGCTATCGATATGGACCGTGACTTGATGGATACCGTAATGAAATTGACTGGATTCTTTGGATCCGATATATTTGCATGTCCTTTATAAATAGATATAGAGTGTAACATATTTGTGGATAGTAGTCTATTATGACTTGATCCTCTGGATCAGAGATTCTATCTTTAGTTTTAAATTGATAATTATTTAGTTTCGTAAAAATTGGTCATTGCCAATTTACCGGCAGTTTTTACATAAATTTCTTGTGGTTTGGAACCCACGTAAAATTGTAGGTCCCCTCCGCCACCACGGAGGACATACACAATACACGAACACAGTTAGGTAGACCAGCCATGAGTGGATCCTAGGGTCTTTGTTGGTCTGAAACATTATAACATTATATATAACTGAAGCAAAGAATATAGCTACATTATATACAATCTACAAACTATCTCTTTCACTCATGAAAGTGTGTAAATTTTTCTTAAAATTAACTAATGAGCTACTGTTTACCACATCATATGGCAAGTCATTCCAAAAATCTAACATGGTAAAAATTTTTATAGTAGGCACACAAGGGGCCCTTCAGCCCATCTGGGTGGCTCCACTGTTAATATAAACAAACCACAAATACAGTTACATGCAAAATTAAGATCCAATTGATCCCTGCAAATTGCAGATTGTCACACACCTACTAGCTATACATTAACTTTAAATCTTTGGAATCTGTGGATCATTCTTCAATACCACTACTGTACTAATTTTAAACAACATATGATTATCTCATCTCAAGATGTTTTACATGGATCTAGAGGATCTTAGTCACTGCTTGTCTACTACTTATATATACATTACCTTACAATAATTTTGCAGACCCAAAAAGATCAGGTTGTCTACTCTCTCATATGACTATATGTATATAGCTATGTACATATAACCTGAATAATACAAGCTCTACATTTAAGAGAAAAGAAGTAGGTGGGACTGTAAAGACTGTATAGAGTATTTGAATGTACACCAATTCAGGGTCTCCCATTTAAAGGTGTCTATGAGGCAAGTGACCATACTGAGTCTTTCATACATTATCAGTGTTATGGGGGGGGGGGGCACTGCTCAGCAGAGAAATCTCTTCAAAAGGGGGGGTTTATAGAGAGAGTATCCCCTAACCCAAGATGCTGCCTTCCTACATCCCATCACTGTGTGGGGGATGAGATTTACCCAAAAATAATAAAAAAAATTATATATATATATATGTGGGAGGGGTTCACAAACCTTCTCCACACCATTGCCAGACTCTGCACTCATCCTCATCAGCCAGACTCTGCACTCATCCTCATCAGCCAGACTCTGCACTCATCCTCATCAGCCAGACTCTGCACTCATCCTCATCAGCCAGACTCTGCACTCATCCTCATCAGCCAGACTCTGCACTCATCCTCATCAGCCAGACTCTGCACTATCCTCATCAGCCAGACTCTGCACTCATCCTCATCAGCCAGACTCTGCACTCATCCTCATCAGCCAGACTCTGCACTCATCCTCATCAGCCAGACTCTGCACTCATCCTCATCAGCCAGACTCTGCACTCATCCTCATCAGCCAGACTCTGCACTCATCCTCATCAGCCAGACTCTGCACTCATCCTCATCAGCCAGACTCTGCACTCATCCTCATCAGCCAGACTCTGCACTCATCCTCATCAGCCAGACTCTGCACTCATCCTCATCAGCCAGACTCTGCACTCATCCTCATCAGCCAGACTCTGCACTCATCCTCATCAGCCAGACTCTGCACTCATCCTCATCAGCCAGACTCTGCACTCATCCTCATCAGCCAGACTCTGCACTCATCCTCATCAGCCAGACTCTGCACTCATCCTCATCAGCCAGACTCTGCACTCATCCTCATCAGCCAGACTCTGCACTCATCCTCATCAGCCAGACTCTGCACTCATCCTCATCAGCCAGACTCTGCACTCATCCTCATCAGCCAGACTCTGCACTCATCCTCATCAGCCAGACTCTGCACTCATCCTCATCAGCCAGACTCTGCACTCATCCTCATCAGCCAGACTCTGCACTCATCCTCATCAGCCAGACTCTGCACTCATCCTCATCAGCCAGACTCTGCACTCATCCTCATCAGCCAGACTCTGCACTCATCCTCATCAGCCAGACTCTGCACTCATCCTCATCAGCCAGACTCTGCACTCATCCTCATCAGCCAGACTCTGCACTCATCCTCATCAGCCAGACTCTGCACTCATCCTCATCAGCCAGACTCTGCACTCATCTCATCAGCCAGACTCTGCACTCATCCTCATCAGCCAGACTCTGCACTCATCCTCATCAGCCAGACTCTGCACTCATCCTCATCAGCCAGACTCTGCACTCATCCTCATCAGCCAGACTCTGCACTCATCCTCATCAGCCAGACTCTGCACTCATCCTCATCAGCCAGACTCTGCACTCTCCTCATCAGCCAGACTCTGCACTCATCCTCATCAGCCAGACTCTGCACTCATCCTCATCAGCCAGACTCTGCACTCATCCTCATCAGCCAGACTCTGCACTCATCCTCATCAGCCAGACTCTGCACTCATCCTCATCAGCCAGACTCTGCACTCATCCTCATCAGCCAGACTCTGCACTCATCCTCATCAGCCAGACTCTGCACTCATCCTCATCAGCCAGACTCTGCACTCATCCTCATCAGCCAGACTCTGCACTCATCCTCATCAGCCAGACTCTGCACTCATCCTCATCAGCCAGACTCTGCACTCATCCTCATCAGCCAGACTCTGCACTCATCCTCATCAGCCAGACTCTGCACTCATCCTCATCAGCCAGACTCTGCACTCATCCTCATCAGCCAGACTCTGCACTCATCCTCATCAGCCAGACTCTGCACTCATCCTCATCAGCCAGACTCTGCACTCATCCTCATCAGCCAGACTCTGCACTCATCCTCATCAGCCAGACTCTGCACTCATCCTCATCAGCCAGACTCTGCACTCATCCTCATCAGCCAGACTCTGCACTCATCCTCATCAGCCAGACTCTGCACTCATCCTCATCAGCCAGACTCTGCACTCATCCTCATCAGCCAGACTCTGCACTCATCCTCATCAGCCAGACTCTGCACTCATCCTCATCAGCCAGACTCTGCACTCATCCTCATCAGCCAGACTCTGCACTCATCCTCATCAGCCAGACTCTGCACTCATCCTCATCAGCCAGACTCTGTACTCATCCTCATCAGCCAGACTCTGCACTCATCCTCATCAGCCAGACTCTGCACTCATCCTCATCAGCCAGACTCTGTACTCATCCTCATCAGCCAGACTCTGTACTCATCCTCATCAGCCAGACTCTGTACTCATCCTCATCAGCCAGACTCTGTACTGAATAGATGCATTTCCTGGGCTCTCTGATATTGCATCTACTTTTGCATATTGCTAAGAATTTTACTTTTGGAGTTTTGAATTTTATATACTTGCGTTTATATTCACATTGTTATACTAAAGTAATTGAATATTAGTGGTTTTTAGCAATTTAGAAGTTTTCATAGCGTGCCAGCTCAATTTAACTTAAACTTGTGATGGTTATAAACAAATTTTTAACTGCGTGATGCCATCACAGAAAGCGTTGTGTGTTAGGTGTATGGTAAACCGGTGGTATTCTGAATTTAAAGATTATAACAGCAGTCCTATGGCAATTACCGAGAGATCAGTTTGTTTCTTTTGTGAGTTAATGGAGGAAATAGTTGACATAAAATGCAGTGTACGTGAGGTAACCGAAAGACTTGCAACGCTTGATGAGGGCATGGGTAGGGCTACGGTTGACGAAAGCCAAACCAATACTAACATTGAAGACGTAAGTAATTTGAAGGGTGAGGTGCGTAACCTAGTTTCTAGTTTTGGTAGCTTGTCTGGAAGGTTGGATAGAGTTGAGGAAGGGGTTAAGGTTGGTCCAAGAGTAGTAGATGGGGAGGGATTTAGAGAAGTTAAGGGTGGAGCTAGGACACATACGTTAGGTGATAGGAATCCCCCCCCCCTTATCGAGGTTTCGAACCCTTTCACCCATTTGGAAAGGGACGTGAATGAGGGGGGAACTATTTTAATTGGGGACTCTTTAGTGCACCACATGGACAAAGAGTTCGTTGAACGGCATCCAACCAAGAGGAGGAGGGTCTGTCTCCCAGGGGCCAGGGTTGACAGAGACGAAGTGGTTAGGATTGATGTTGCCTCCCGTCACTCGATGTTGGTGATGATGGTAGGAGGCAATGACTTGTATAGGCCTGATACGAGAGTGCCTGACCTTTTGAGAGATATAGGGGGTTAATTAGGTCCCTGAAGGCAAGGTCAGATAGGTCTTTAGTTCTAGGTATTACCCCTAGGTACGGGTTGGGTCTTAGGATTACGTCAAAAACAATATTTTTGAATAATAAATTAGAAGAGATTTGTGCTGAGGAAAATGTACCCTTCATAAAGCTGTGGTCCGAATTCAGTGATCCTAGCCTTTTTATAAAAGATGGGGTGCATTTTAATGAAATAGGTAATGCTAGGCTAGGTAGGTTAATAGACAAAAATGTGCAAAAGCTGTATAGGTCGAAGCCTTCTTTAAACGTTGTGGGTCCGGGGAATGCGGGCCCAACGTGAAAAATAGTTTAAAATGCTGGCCATGGTAAAAAATAACTTAAACGTCTTTTATTGTAACCTGCATAGTATTAGAAATAAATTAAACGAATTTAACCCTATACGGATGAGTCCACAGCATATGCAGCCACTCTTGTTACCAGAATGTATAGGTTTTATTGTTATTGAAAACTAAATATTTTAGTAACTAGTCACTGAAATGACACACATTTTTGGTTCCTTTCCTGACAACTAAATGACATCTATATATAAACATGTAGAAACATTTATAGAAACGAGGCATTGTAGTACAATTTATATTATTATTTCTGGTGGACCTTAAGGTACCATCCGTCATTCATTAAAGGGTTAATGCAATAATTTATTCCAGCAACTACGATATAGTTGCTATCACTGAAACACGGTTAAATATGGTGACTCGGAACTTGTTTGCAATATGCATTGAAGTTAGGGCACGTAGTATTAGTTTTAATTTTGTTGTTGTTTATAGACCTCCCATTCAACCCCTTGATACCAATACTAGATTTTACGCACTTCTTGATAACTTTATTGACAATCGGAATAGTATAATTGCCGGAGACTAACTACCCTAATGTTAACCCTTATATGTTGCTGTTGGCAACCTGAGTGGCCCAGCCTTCTGCAAGTGCTCATGGCCACCACAGCTCTCCAGGCGAGTGCTCTTGGCCACCACAACTCCCCGGTAAAGGTAAAATGGTAATGCACCATTATATTAGCTTATTCCATATATACATATATATATACACATAACCGCTATATTCTAGAGAAATTTGCGTAAAACCTAGTAAAGACCACCTTTCAAAAACTTAATAAATCATATAGTTATGCCCTTAATTTTCATTTTCTTTCATGTAAAATAGAAAATATGATAATTTTATGGGTATATAAACTGAACTGCAAAAAACTTCTTTGCTACCTTGATCCCTGGAAAAAATTTGAAAAATTCCAAATTTTCCAGGTTTTTTAGCATTCTGCTGACTCACGATCTGCATACCGTAGCAACGTAAGGGCTAATTATGAGACTTTTACTGGTAATGAGGAGGGTTTGAGATTGAGTTCATGGAGGATAATTTTTTACGACAGATGGTTACCAAACCAACGCGCGGTGACAATATTTTAGATTCGGTGATGATGAATGGCAAAAATATAATTGAAGGTTTAGAAGTAGGCAAGAGTTCAGGATGTAATGATCATCAAATTTTTAGGTTTAAGTTATTGATAAAAAACACTAAGGATAGTAACATAATAGAAGTCCCTGATTTTTGTAGGGCTAATTTTGATAGTTTTGCAGATAGGATGGAAATAGTGGACTGGGCTAACTTATTTAGGCTATGGGTAATGACAAATTTGCATTGGGAGGCGTTTAAAGAAAGTTTTATGAATATTGAAGGGGAGTTTATTCCTCGTAGGCCCAAGCACGCTAGAAGTCATGGTAGGCTTAAATGGTGGACTAGGGAAATAGGCAAGTTCATAAACGAGCGTAACAAAGCGTATAGACTTAATAAGCGCAATGGCACGGTAGCTAACTTCAATAGATATATCAAGCTTAGACATCAGGTCAGGTAGCTAACTGGTTAGAGGAATGGCTTCGTGATAGGAGACAGAGGGTCATTGTTAATGGTAGTGAATCAGGGTGGTTGGATGTAGGTAGCGGTGTCCCACAGGGTTCAGTGTTAGGCCCAGTGCTATTCGTAATTTACATTAATGACATAGATGTAGGATTGACTAGTAACGTGTCAAAATTCGCGGACGATACTAAAATAGGCAGTAGGGTTGTTAACGAGGATGATAGAAATAGGCTCCAAGACAATGTAAATAGGATTATGGAGTGGATGGTTAAGTGGCAGATGCAGTTTAACGTAGACAAATGTAAAGTTTTGCATATAGGTTCTCATAACAATAATTATACGTACACGATGGATGGTAGAGAGTTAGCAAGCGTTGATGAGGAAATAGATTTAGGTGTATGCGTATCTGAGGATTTAAAGGTTAGGAACCAGTGCCTGGAGTCTTGCGCAAAAGCTAATAGGATATTAGGCTTCATAGTACATAATTTCAAATTTAAATCAAAGGATATTATATTGCCCCTTTACAAGTCCCTAGTCAGGCCTCATTTAGAATATGCCATTCAGTTTTGGTGCCCATATTTGCGCGAGGATATTGATAGGTTAGAAAGGGTTCAGTGTCATGCCATGAAACTAATTCTGTCATTGCGCAACAAGCCTTATGAAGATAGGATTATAATGTTAGACTTGCATTCACTCGAAACTAGGAGATTAAGGGGTGAGCTTATAAATTGAAGTTTTCAAAATTGTTAATAACATTGATAACGTAAATTTTGACAAACTGTTCACTTTCAATAATAGCAATACTCGTAATAATGGATTTAAGTTGCATGGCATACGTTTCGTTACTAATATCACTAAAAACTTCTTTATGTTTAAAGTAATTGATAAATGGGAATAATCTTCCCACGTCAGTCGTTCACTCTACCAGCATTAATATGTTTAAGAACCATTTAGATAGGCATTTTAAGAATATTAACATTGTTTAAAATAAAAAACAATTAGTAACAGGAGCTCTAGGGGTGGTGGTCGAGGATGAGTCTGTTGATGATTAATGCCAGCTTGTGATGCCAGCAATAAAAAAAAAAAAAAAAATTAGACTAACATGAACGTAGATGTAGCTCATACAGTAAACTAACCCACTGTTTGTTTAACTTAACTACCTTTTTTTTTTCCTAATCCTCTCCTTACTTGCATGTCTGTAGTTTGCATGGCATGAGTGAGTTAAGACTGTGTTTGCATGGTTTGTAAGCATTCTTATTTTATTTCTTTTCATCTTTGACCCCTTTCCTATTCTCTGACTATTTTTCTGACTTGTCAGCAGTGGCTGGCAGATGATGATGGCGAGTCTTTTTTCTCTTTTTCTGAATGAATATTAACCTATTTGTGATAGGTGTTGCTACTTAATTAACCCCTTATTTTCTTCTCTTAACCCCCTACTCTTTCCTTTCTCTCAGGCTAACCTTAGATTGCATCTTAGGGTCTTTGTTAGCCTTAGCTTCTGTAGATCTGTTGATTAATTTATCTAGTTTATTCTTAAAAGTCTCCAAAGTATGGGAACTCACAACTTCTTCATCTAAGCTATTCCAGAATTTTACTACTCTATTTGAAAAATTATGTTGTACTAACTGTGATTTACATCTTTGCTGAAAAAGCATAAGGCTATGGCCTCTTGTCCTATCATTATGATCCTTTGTAAAAAGAGTGGAAGTCTATATTATCTAACTCATTTATCATTTTATATACAGTACTTCTATCATATCACCTCATAACCTTCTTCGCTTTAGGGAAAAGATGTTTAGGTACTCCAATCTCTCTTTGTAACTAAAGTGTCTAAGGCATGGTATCATCCTTGTGACTCTCTTTTATACTTTTTCTAGTGTCTTTGTCTTGCTCTAAATAAGGATGTACTGAACTAAATGCAATACTCAAGAAGAGGCTTCACATATGAAGTGTAGAGCCTACTTATAATTTCTGGTGATTTATATTCTATATATTTTTGCATTAGGTTCAATCTAGCATTAGCCTCATTCTAATTTCAACACAATGATTTATAGGTTTGATGATGATTCACAATGACACCCAAATATATATCCTTTTTTTTCTTTATTTATCCAGCTTTCATCCATGTTATACTCAAATTCTGGATTGTTATCAAGCAACTACTCTATCAATATCCTTTTGCATTTTCATGGCACCTGTTAAAGACCTTACATTTTGTCCCAATTTTGTATCATCTGCAAATATTGAGGTTTTACTATTTAGACCCCTTTCCAAGTCATTAATATAAATAATAAAAAGTAGAGGTCCAAGTACTGACCCCTGTGGGACTCCACTCAGAACAGGGCTCCATGTAGACCTAGTCCCATTTAACTAGACTCTCTGTTCTCTTTCTCCACGAGCCATTCTTCAATCCAATTTGCTACTGTCCCTTTTATTCCATGAGCTCTAACTTTAACAAGCAACTACTTATGAGGAACTGTATCAAAAGCTCTACTCTATGATTGAAGTATTTTCATTGATCAAGTCTACAAGTCTGTTTTCCAATTTTATTATTATGGCCATGAGTTATCCCATCAGTATCTAGTGAGAAAAAATTATGTATATCTAAATTGTCTAAACCTGAAAACATTTTGAACATCTATCATATTTCCCCTCATACAACACCTCTCAAAACCAGGGTTGTGGAGTCGGAGTCGGAGAGTCGCACGTTTCAGGGCGGAGTCGGAGTCGGTAAAAAACTTCTGACTCCGACTCCAATTTCTGTGTCCTGTGTCACCCTTAATTTCTAAATCCTAAATACTAACATTTAGGTTATTTAGTTTTTTTGGTCAATAAACCTTATTCATTGATAGCCCCTAGATTAAGTTTTTTTAATATTTTTTTTTTACATTTTCAGAATATACAATTAATATTTATTTAAATATAAAATATAAAATATAAAATTTCACACTTAGTGTGGTGGTGATGAAATGTCTTATTATTATGATAATTATAGAGTGAAACACTAGAGGAGTCGGAGTCGTATATTTAAAATGTGAGGAGTCGGAGTCGGATTTTTAGATTTTTTACAATGTGTGGAGTCAGAGTCAAATTTTTACAATGTGTGGAGTCGGAGTCGGAAAATTTTGGACCGACTCCACAACCCTGCTCAAAACTAAACACGTAGTTCCTTTAATCTATTCCTGTATTCCAATCTTCTTAGGTTAGGGATAAGCTTGGTTACCCTACATTGCACACCTTCAAGCATATCAATATCATGTCTAAGGTGAGGGGACCAAGTTTGAATGCAGTATTCTAAGTGAGGCCTAACATAAGAATTATATAATTTACAGATGACTTCCTTACTCTTGTAACTAACATTCCTCTTAATAATACCTAACATTTTATTTGCTTTATTTCTAGCCTCTAAGCACTGCTTAGAAAATTTTAGATCACTACAAACTACAATGCCAAGATCCTTTTCCTTTCTAACATCCTCCAACCAGTTCACTTGCATCTCATAACTAAAATTTTCATTATTTCTACCAAAATACATGGCTTTGCATTTTTTAATATTAAATTCGTAAATATTTATTATTACACCAGTCTCTGGTAGAAAGTTTTAAAAGCTGGTTTTCAATGTACTGAATTAAAAAATGGGTGCTGGTTAAGTATGCGGTCTACCTACGATTGGTTAGGTTTAATCATGATATTTTCGTTAAAACTAACGAAAATATCATGACTAAACCTAACCAATCGTCAAGGGTGATTGACAATAGGATGTAAACAAACAATTAGTAAACAAGATAAGCTGTAATTAACCTATCAAATCTTCGCATCGTGGAAAACGACGCTTCGTTCATTCCATAGATCTTCGCATCGCTGTAAGAGACGCGTAACGTCATTAATACGTAATTCACAAATTATGCCATAATTGGTTAATTTTGAATATGTAGGCGTGTTTTCCACCATTTCTGACCAATTGTAAGTAAGAATTAATCAGTTGAAATGAGTAGAATCTAAGAAAACTGACTCCCAATTGGTTTAGGGTCATGAAATCCATAGAGTATAATAAAAATGGCCACTAATTGGTTCAGGGTCACGCGGTCTGTTTTGCTTTTTTTTTTTTTTTGTTTCACTACAGATTTGTTTGTGGGTACTTTTTATTTATTTTTTGTAGTACTTGTGTTACCTTATTTCTATACAATAATGTCTTGAAGTGAAAGTGATACTGACATCGTGTGTAATGATTCAAGTGTATCGGGGTGTAGGTATCAATACTTTAGGATAGGCCAATAGCGATAGCGCTTTCAAAAAACATTACTTTATATTTATTGAGACAGTGAAACTCATTTTCTTTTCAGATATGCAAGTTACCCATAAAATTTGGAGCTAAGTGAGTAAAGAAAACTAATTTTGATGGGAAACTTGTCTAGCTAAGAGGCCTCCAAGACTAAATTTCTCTCTACTTTTTTTTTCTTCCAACGTCAGACCATTACTTTGGTCTTATATAATTATTTTAGGAGAATTTAATAAACATAATATTGAAGTACATTTCTTTCTCATTAAAATGATGCATAATAATATATATCTAGCAAGAACAATCCGATCATTGCAAAAAAAAAAAAACTGGAAAGGTATGCAATTCCAAGAATTTCCAGGAACATTTATGCATCGTTTGAATAATCTGTGATGGGTTAAAAGGTAGACTGCCGAATCGTAGGTAGACCGCATACTTAACCAGTACCAAAAAATGATACTCATTTCCATCGTAAATGATTTGTTAGAGTTATTGAAACTTAAAACTTTCTACCCTTTTTTACCCGGGGGACCCCCAGTTGGAACTGGGAGTTTTTAGGTGGGGGGAATCACAAAAACGAGTGGTTTGCGAAGATTTTGAAAGTCAGATTAATACAAAATGCATCAAAAACCATAGGAAAAACATAAATTTCACCTTCAAAATTGGCCAAACCTAAAACAACCTAAGCTAAGCAAAGCAAAGCAAAGCAAAGCAAAGCAAAGCAAACCTAACCCATGACTCCAGATTTGAAAAAATTTACTGGAGCACAGCTCTGAATTTACTTTTTTCCCCCTTACACCACTAGATAGGTTAATGATAGTAAACTCTTGAATTGACGACATACCAATTACAAATTGTTTTAGCTAAACATAATAATACAATAATGTACAGTTTATAACTCACCTTAAGTTTATTTATTCATTGCAGCAGCAACAGTGGGCGATGTTAGATAGACCTTGCATGTAGGCATTTGTTGCTTTTTGCTTTATTAGATTTGGATGCAACACTTGAACTTGAAGGCATATTTTGACTCTTCTCTTTATTAACCACAACAGCTTGGTGAGTTTCTTTTGTTAGGCGCAAAATTGCATTCAATGTCTTCTGGATTTGGGAATTTTCAAATTCCTCTAAAGCAGTTTTGTTAGTCTGATGCGCAGATTCCTCACTTACCTTTTGTTTCTTAGGTGGAGGAGAAGCACTTTCTTCAGTCTGTGAAACATCTAGTGAAAAGTTTCATTTTCTAGATTAGCAGTTGATGAAGTTGGTTCATTTTTCTGAGGTCTAGCACTAGCACATTTTGTGAACAAACTAAATGACTGCTTTGCCGTATCTCTTTGCTGCACTTCATCCTGGTATTTCTTTACTGCAATATCTAAGCTGTGGGCCCAAACTCTGGGACCTCTTGTATTGTAACAAATATTTTTTTTGGAATTAAAATGTTCCTCCCAGTTTTGCTTCTTTGAATATTTGTTTTTGCATTGACCACAAAAGTAACCCCTTTTAACACCCTCACTTTTCTCTCCAACTTCATCAATATTAGGATCCATTATTGATTATATATTGACTACCTGAAAAAATACAAAATAAGTAAGTTAGTAAATATAGTATGGTAAAAGTGAGTAAAAGTAAGTAAAAGTAAGTAAATATAGTACAATGAAAGTAAGTAAAAGTAAGTGCTTTAAACTTAGTAAAAGTAAGGAAGAGTAAGTAAAAGTAGGTAAGTAAAAGTAAGTTTAAACTTACAACTTTTCAATTCTAGTCATGGTGGATTACTTAAAACTGCACAAGTAATTATCTGGCCAATTTATCAAACCTGGCCGAGATCAATGGAACATAGTCCAATCCTGATAATTTTATATTAAAAAAATATACATTTTAATAAATTTTAATTATCAAAACATTGAAGCTTAACAAAAATAAAAATAATTGTTAAATATGGAATTACCAACTAAACTTAAAATAACTAAATTTGTAATTTAAAAAAATTGGTTTGTACAAGAACGTATACGCAAAAAAATTGCATAACGTCCAGCAGATGAACAAAACCCAAACCCAAATTTACTTTTTCTCATGGTCAAATTTACTGGAGCAATGCTCCCAAGATCCCAGGAATCTGGAGTCATGACCTAACCTAACCCCTAACATTATTCAAAGTCATGTCTACTAACTGATTCAAATTAAAATCAGTGGAAACGCCATTTTTTTACCCTTTTCCCGTTAGAGAGTTTAAGCTTCAATAACTCTTAACAAATCATTTGCGACAGAAATGAGTATCATTTTTTAATTCAGCACATTGAAAAATATTGAAAACCAGCTTTTAAAACTTTCTACCAGAGACTGGCATAATAATAAAGAAATACCTTAAATTCTATCTGTCATTTACTAGCCCAAGCAACTAATCTATCAAGATCATTTTACAGTTTATAAGAATTTTCTATATTTGTAACTGGGGCAACTACTTTTATATCATCTGTAAATTTAGAAATTTTACAAACTACTCCTTTCTCTAAATCATTTAGATATAAAATAAAGACTACTAGATCCAAAACTGATCCCTGTGGTACCCCAATTTTCACTTTCTGCCACCCAGTTATATGACCATTTAGAAATTGGTTATTATGTATTTTATCACACTCAGTCATTTTACACACCAAAATATATTTTTCTAGTAGTATTTGATATGATTTGTTCAAATATGACCTCCATTTCCGTCGGAAATGAGATCCAACAAAGTTATAGTACTTTGAAGTTTGGCTCATTTTCAAGGGAAATGGAAGTCAAAATCTAAGCAAAACACATCAAATATTACTAGAAAAATGTATTTTGGTATTAATTAACCTAACCTAACCTAACCTAACCTAACCGTGGCTAAACGAGCCTAACCCTGGCTAAATGATCCTAACCCTGGCTAAACGATCCTAACCCTGGCTAAACGATCCTAACCCTGGCTAAACGATCCTAACCCTGGCTAAACGAGCTCTCGTCTGTATCCACCACCTAATCCATAATAAGGTAATACTCTAGGCTCGTTTAGCCAGGGTTAGGCTCGTTTAGCCATGGTTAGGTTAGGTAAGGTTAGGTTAATTAATACCAAAATACATTTTTCTAGTAATATTTGATGTGTTTTGCTTAGATTTTGACTTCCATTTCCCTTGAAAATGAGCCAAACTTCAAAGTACTATAACTTTGTTGGATCTCATTTCCGACGGAAATGGAGGTCATATTTGAACAAATCACATCAAATACTACTAGAAAAATATATTTTGGTGTGTAAAATGACTGAGTGTGATAAAATACATAATAACCCAAATCACATCAAATACTACTAGAAAAATGTATTTTGGTGTGTAAAATGACTGAGTGTGATAAAATACATAATAACCCGAAAATATTACAACAACCTAACCAATCATCAATATGGGTCCCCCCCCCCCCATTAATACTAAGTACTGGCCAAAATATACCAAAAGGGAGGGAGGAAAATATAATTATTTATTGATATAAATTCTTTTATTGCAATATAATCTAACATAACTATTTACAAACCTAACCTTTCGCAGAGAGCGAGTATTTATGCTCCTATATGAGACATCAAAATAACAGAAATGAAAAAAAGTAGGAAAAAAGTATAGAAAAAAATAGTTATTCTGGCCCCTTTTGGTATTTAGTCTGTCCGATTTTTCTACCCAATTTAAAACTGACCCTAATATACCATGAACTCTTAATTCAGAGTCCATAGACCCAAATTAATGTAACCTAATTTAATTTAATATATTACCAAGCTGGATTAATATGCAATAAAGTACACGATCCAAAACACGTCAAATTATATTTTTCTAGTATACTAGAAGAGTATAGATTTGATTAGAATCTTGTCATGTACTGTACTGCATAATTACCCGAAGCTCCTATGGTCTGTTTCAGAACCGCGTCTAGATTGTTGAAATTTACCGAAACTTTAATTTGCCTACCTATAGCCATTCGTTATGTAGAGACGTATGTCTCGTACAACCTTTACTACATCTACACTAGGGACTCAACCTAGAATAAACAGATTTCCTGTTATTAACTCGGCCAATTTAAATTACTACCTGAAAGGACAACACACTACGACTGTACTTTTACATTATCATCATGAAATCAGGTGTTAACATAGCCTAAGACGAGGACTATTCACATTTGACCTTAAACCCAACTAAAACAAGACCTGGCCTGGTAATCTTGGTTAGAAGTTGTTGTTATTCAGTTTTGTGAACTCAAACTAAAGCTTACATGTATTTTTTTTGTTTTTTATGTGACTCTGGTATACAGTTGATCCCAGGACTAGTTGGGGTATCATACTAAATGTAACAAGAAGAATGAAAATGAACTCTTATAATAAAAAACGGAGAAAATGAAAAATACACAGGGTGGTGTATTGGGGCCAAAAAAAGTAACGCGATACGATACTCGATACATTGGCAAAAATGCATCTCGTTACGATACTAGATATATGAATACTATATGTATCGTGATGCGATACGACACGATATATGTTATAATGTTATAATGTTTCAGACCAACAAAGACCCTACGATCCACTCATGGCTGGTCTACCTAACTGTGTTCGTAATTGTGTATTGTGCATGTCCTCCGTGGTGGCGGAGGGGAACTACAATTTTACGTGGGTTCCGAACCACAAAGCCTTCATTTTACTACCTTAAACTAGAACCAATCTATCAACATATGCGTCTAATCGATTTTTAAACATGTTTATAAACGTGCTACTAATTACTTCTACTGGCAAACTATTCCACCTATTTACTATTCTATGCATAAAAAAGTTTTTGCCAACTGCTGTCTCGAACCTTCTACTTGTTAACTTACACCCGTTATTTCTAATCCTATTTTACTGAGGTATTTCGAAAAAGCTATCTCTATCTACGTTATCGAACCCATTCATAATTTTGAAAACCTGGATTAGGTCACCCCTTAGCCTTCTAGTCTCGAGTGTAGTCAATTTTAACTCCTTAAGCCTATTCTCGTACGACTTTGACCTAAGCGACGGAATCATCTTAGTTGCTCGTCTTTGAACTCTTTCGAGTTTGTCTATATCTTTTCGCATATGCGGATTCCAAAATTGGACCGCGTACTCCAAATGGGGTCTAACTAATGATTTATAAAGAGGAACTATAATATCGCGCGATTTGTACTCAAAATTCCGAGCTATAAAACCTAACACTTTGTTCGCATTATTGACCGCTGCTGTACTTTGTTTCGCTACTTTTAAATCACCAGTGACTATAACTCCTAAATCTTTTTCCTGATCTACGCTTGTTAACTCCTTCCCTGACATACTATACGCAAAATTACCGTTACGCGAACCTATATGTAAAATTTTGCACTTATCGACGTTAAATCTAATTTGCCATGTGACTGACGAATCAACGATTTTATTCAGATCTTCCTGGATTTTACCTCTATCTTCGTCATTAATCGCCCTACCACCCAGCTTCGTGTCATCTGCAAACTTTGAAACTGTACTGACAAGGCCGACATCTAAATCGTTAATATATATAAGAAAAAGCAAGGGGCCCAATACAGAACCCTGAGGAACGCCACTCGCTACATGTTAGAAAATCTAGAAGAGGAAGAACCATTGTTGTCCCAAGGCGATATGATGACTAAGCTGATTGATGCAGCATTGCTTGTATATATTAAGTTAAGGTGTATATATATCCATCTCATAATTGTAAGGTTAGTGAAAAATTCACTTAATTTAGAGCTAGCATTTTTGGGCTCTTGTGGCATCAGTGTTTGGGACTCTGGTGGCATCATTTTGGGGCGCTGCGCGTCCTTTCTACTCGTTTGTGGGATGTCGTACGTAAAGGGTGTGGTCTGATAGAGAGCTCTCTTGCAATTCAGTTTGGTTGTTTAGATACAAGATTGTTGCATCGTGCAATAGTCCAGGTTGCGTTGTTGTTGCGAGGTTGAGAAAGAAGACCATAAATAGTACCCCTTTTGTTTTTATATTAAATTCATGTAACTAAGGTCTAAGGTAGGCCCGCATCGAGTCAACAACCCTGAGGTAGGACCTAATAGGATCTCAAATCCGTAAGTTTTAATTTTAGCTTAACTTGGGCTGTAGGTAGAACTGGCCCTTTAGAATTTGGCCATTCACGGCTCAGCTGGGATTTTGAACCCAACAAATAAGTAAAATAACTACATTAGCCCAACACGACTCCGCTCCATCAACGACCACCCTCTGTTTCCTACCTCGAAACCACTCTTCTAGCCAATTTATTACTACACCCCTGATTCCATGAGCCTCAGTTTTTTCAATGAGTCTTTTGTGCGGTACGGTGTCAAACGCTTTTTGAAAATCTAAATACACTACATCAACCGCCTGATGACTATCGTAAACGTCAACCACGCTTTGAAAAAATTCTAAAAGATTAGTTAAGCAAGAGTTGTTTCGCCTAAAACCGTGCTGCGTATCTCTAAGTAAGTTATGCAATTCTAAGTGTTCGACTATACGATCCCTAATTAATTATTGATTCCAGTAACTTAGCTACAACAGACGTTAAACTGATTGGCCTATAATTTCCCGCCGCACCTTTATCGCCTTTCTTAAAGATAGGTGTTACGTTTGCTAACTTGAAATTATCTGGTACGCACCCCTCAGAAATAGACGCATTAAAAAAAAAAAAAAAATATATATATATATATATATATTCAGGGATGAGAAACATAAATTTTTAAGTTCAGTTTTCGATTTCAATTTAAATTTGCAAAAATATCGATTTTACTGTAGTTTCGATTTAAGTTTGCAAAAATATCGATTTTCAGTTTCGATTTCAGTTTTTTTTTTTCGATTTGAGTTTATTTTTTCGGTTCGATTCAATTTAAATTTCGATTCCATTTTTTCAGATTTCTTTAAGAATGTCTTTGTACTATTTATATTATTTTTGGGGAGGTATCCTATTGACAAATTCAGGTTTAATTTTATATTTGTATTTGCATTCGAAATCTGTTTTTCAAAGAGAGAATTTGCTTTAGTAACTATCTTTACGTTTGTATGATTAAACACGTAAGCATCTATAGCCAACTGAATCAGCACGAAACACTCGTCTTTTTTTTTTACTTATTCGCTTCATTTCTCTCGCATAAAGTTTTATTTAACAAAAAACTTTCAATTCGAAATGTTTTATTAATTCGTACACTTTTTAAATTTTAAAGCACACGGCATGTAGAAAATATATAAATAATATTATTAGAAAAGGGAATAAAACAATTAAATGCACCTCTGTTTATTATATACAAAATACAAATACTCGTAAACTCACATGTTAAAATTAGAGCGAACAATTAAAATATTGTCAATGTTTTCGGGCAACAAATTGTTTCTTTGAGGACTTAAAATCAATCTAAAAAGAGAAAAAAACCGTTCCACACTAACTTGTGTCACTGGAACAGCATGCACAACTAAAGACAATTTGTACAGCTCCCCATGCTTTATTTTCATTGCGTTCCACCACGCAATTAGGCTACTGTCTGCTGAAATTCTTTCAATATTCTTAAGATCTTGAAGAGCCGAAATGATGCTTCTATTCGTAGCACTGGTTGAGTTTTTCTTTATTTTTGCAGCGGCTCTAAGCATGTTTTCCAACTCATCCTCTGATGTACTGGATGCCAAGCTTGCCGAAGATGTCGATTTCATTTTCGTGTGAAGTTGGGTCAAATGAGTAATCGCACGCTCCTGTTCTACTTCGGATAGCATAACATTGAACCTAGGATCCAGCTATAACGATGATATTACTACTTCATTCGTTTTTCTGTATCCACCCGAAAAGGATGCCAGTGGGCATCGAAACTGTTGTGGAAATAAACTCCGTCTATTAGTGTGGATTTTATTGTCACAACATTCCATAGGATTAACATTTGAGTTGAAGTTTAGTCATTCCCACGGATTATCTCACTCACTTATGTAGATATAGATAGTATAGCTATTATCGAACTGAAAAATTTAATGGTCAGAAAAAACTGAAGGCGTCCTGACCAAGTGATTAAACTTAGGTTAACGAAAGGAGCACAGTCATTATTGAAAAGTATTTGATATGGGATAAAAATTTTCCTCCCTAATTCTTTTTCTTTCATTTTTAAAACCATTGTCTCTAGTACTTTCAGCTGCGTTATTTTCTACATCGAATTAAAGGATAAATGGATATTTTAAATCTATACAAATGTTAAGTCGCAAGAAAAGGAAAATAATTCACGTTATTTATATATTTTTTGCAATCCAAATGCTCCTCAAAACTAAAACGCAAAACCGTTATTTTTAATCTATTCGAATTTAGATTTCAGTTTTTGATTGTTTTTCAATTTCAGTTCGAATTTCGATTTTAGTTGTCAGAATTTTTTTTTCAGTTCGAGTTTTTTTCGATTTCAGTTCCTAAAATAATATCAGTTTTATCAATTTATCGATTCCAACTCGATTCACTTTCCCATCCCTGAATTTATATGCCAGTGGGCAATTACTTTCTATTTTTACTGAATTTTACAAACAGTGACTTCTCAAACAATTCATCAGACATTTTGTTTCTCTTTGAAGGAAAGAGATTTCCAGCTAAAAAGTCTGGAAAAAGTCTATGCTAAAAAGTCTCTCAACCGGAGGGCTTGATGGCAGTGTAAAGGGTGGCAAACAATGATTACCTCCCCCCCCCCTGCACAGATGAAACTAATAGAGGTACAAAAAACTGATTGTTGCATCTTTTAGACAATTTAATTTACGTCTAAACAAAACCACTCAATAGTTGGTGTTGCCTCCTTGTGTTTGGCGGACGGCTTCAAGTCGGCAAGGGTAGGAGGTGAGGAGAGACTCGAAAAGGTCAATGTCGTACTCAAGATTTTGGAGGATTGTTTCAATGTGCTGCTCCATGGTCCGGTGGCAGAATCTTTCAGGATCCATCCTGAAAGACCGAGTGGAATCCCTAATGCTTGCTGAACCACCAGCCACCCGATTCTGCCGCCGGACCATGGAGCAGCACATTGAAACAATCCTCCGAAATCTTGAGTATGACACTGACCTTTTCGAGTCTCTCCTTACCTCCTCCTACCCTTGCCGACTTGAAGCCGTCCGCCAAGCACAAGGAGACAACACCAACTATTGAGTGGTTTTGTTTAGACGTAGAATTAAATTGTCTAAAAGATGCGGCAATCACTTTTTTTGTACCTCTATTAGTTTCATCTGTGCAGGGGGGGGGGGCATTTCATTGTTTGCCACCCTTTAGTGTTGTATGTTATGAACAGTTCTTTTATCAAAGGATACGTGTGTAATTGGTGAATGTCTGATGAATTATTCGCTAAATAATTAGATAATTCTTGACGAGGTTTGTTCTCAGTCTTACAAGCACTGGATACCGCTACTCTGGGAGTGGGATTGGGGGATGGGGGGGAGAAGATGGGAGGGGAGGGGAAAGATCACTGAGTCTATGATAACGTATCGCGTTACTGACACTTATTTGTATCGTATCTTTCGATACGATACAAATAATAAAAATGTATCGCGATACGATACAAGATACAGAAAATGTATCGCGATACTACCTCACCCTGTATATTAGGGCGGAGTGAAACACAACTTTTTATTTCAACTTTATTTGCTTCACTTGTTTTTTGGTGTATTAGAACATAAAAATGATGTATTCAGTCATTTAATGTTTGTAACTCAAACCACCTCTCGCATTTTACATAAAAGCAAAATGGCCATCAGCCGGTTGTCCATAAATAAAAATATGCTCATAACATAAAAACTAAGTGTTGTATCAAAAACAATAATTGAGGAAAAACGCTTTATAATGCAAAACTATACTTAAAAAACACCATTGTCCATACATTGTATTGAAATAAAATTTATCTGGTCTCGGTTGGATGCCATAAATCAATTACATTTGAATGCGATATAAAACCCGCTTATCTTAAATATTATTATTTTTTTAGGAGAGGCATCAGATCCTTTTTGGTTTCAAGTGAGGGAAGCAGAGAGCGACTTTTTATTCTTGACCTAATAAATCCGTCTCTTGATTCCTGTGATATTACTGATGCTGATGCATCTGTAACCAACGTCACGGCTCTTTCGATGATCTGTGTGTGTTAGAAAATCTAGAAGAGGAAGAACCATTGTTGTCCCAAGGCGATACGATGACTAAGCTGATTGATGCAGCATTGCTTGTATATATATTAAGTTAAGGTGTGTATATATATCCATCTCATATTTGTAAGGTTAGTGAAAAATTAAATTAATTTAGAGCTAGCATTTTTGAGCTCTTGTGGCATCATTGTTTGGTCACACTGTTGGCATCATTTTGAGACGCTGCGCGTCTTTCTACTCGTTTGTGGAAGGTCGTACGTAAAGGTGTGGTTTGATAGAGAGCTCTCTTGCAATTCAGTTTGGTTGTTTAGATACATGATTGTTGCATCGTGCAATAGTCCAGGTTGCGTTGTTGTTGCAAGGTTCATAAAGAAGACCACAAATAGTACCCTTTTGTTTACCTTTAAGTTCATGTAATTTAAGGTCTAAGGTAGGCCCGCATCGAGTCAGCAACCCTGAGGTTACCCTGAGGTAGGACCTAATAGGATCTCAAATCTGTAAAGTTTAATTTAGCTTAACTTGGGCTTTAGGTAGAACTTGCCCTTTAGAATTTGGCCGTTCACGGCTCAGCTGGGATTTCGAACCCGACAAATAAATAAAATAACATGGTCCTTCAGAACCGGATTTCTACCCCAAGACTGAGTCAGTGACCATTTTCGGCAAAGTTCTGATTGTGCAAATTGTATCCCAAGTTAGGCCTAGACGGGTTGAGTATTATTGAGTTAAGGTCCCAGGGTAAAGTTGGTCGCCCAATTGCGAAACTTGGCCAGTCGTCTGTCGTTTTTTGGCCTACTTTTTTTCCGGTTTGGTTAATTTGGGTTATTATTGAATTAAGGTCCAGGGTAAAGTTTGGTCGCCCAATTGCGAAACTTGGCCAGTCGTCGGTCGTTTTTTGGCCTATATTTTTTCTGGTTTGGTTAATTTTGGGTCATTATTGAATTAAGGTCCTGGGGTGGAAAATTTGGTATTCCATACTGGTGTTTGGTTAGTACCCCACTCAGCAATTCAGTTTATTTGAAAGTAAAATTTGCGTTTGATCAGTTTGGTTAAGTATTTCTGCCAATTCAGCTCATTTGGTATTGAGCCCAAGGGTTGTTTACATTGAAGATGAGTGCATCTGAATTGAACAAATTTATAAAAAGGAGAAGCGCCTACAAAGGTCTAATTACAAAGGTCATTGCCACTATAGATTCTGCCATAGAGCAAGAGGATTTACGCTTAGTGACTGCGAAGCTTGCCATATTAGAAACTAAAAAGGTTGCTCTAAGTGAGGTAAATGTTAAAATTGAGGCTCTTATAGAAGAGGATGAAATAGAAAATAACATAATTTACTTTGAAGAGATTATTGATGATATGACTAACGTAGGCCTCCGAGCAAAAGAGTTTAGCAGCTCAGTACAGTTAGAGACCAGGTCTAATAATGAAACACAACACTCAACAAATGATGCTTGTGAAGTTAAGGTTAACAGATCTGTAGTTCAATTACCGAGGCTTGTACTCAAAACATTTTCTGGGAGTATTCAGGAATGGCAAGGATGGGCAGACAGTTTTCAATCAGCAGTTCATTCTAGTCAAGTGTTAAGTGCCGTGGAGAAGTTTAATTATTTGCGGTCCCTCTTGGAAGGGGAGGCAGCAAAGACTATAGCAGGATTAGCATTAACAGAGGCTAATTATAATGTGGCTTGGGATATATTAAAGAAACGGTTTGGTAAGCCAGAGATCTTAATTAAAAGCCACCTCGTGCACTTTTAACTATACCTCTGTTAATAATCCTAATAGTGTCAAGGAGTTACGGCAGTTATACGATGAATTTGAAATTAGAACTAGGTCTCTGGACAACTTGGGTGTAGGAATGGAAAAGTATGGTATAATGTTGGTTCCTACACTGGAGTCTAAATTGCCTAGCTCAATTTTGCTTGAATTAAGTAGGGGACACTCTGCAGAACATGTGTACATCCCCCTTCAGCAGATGTTAAGTCTTTTAGGCACAGAATTAGCAAGACGAGAGGGAGTTGAGTTTGCACAGTGGGATGGTAAACAAGAGGACAAATGCAGGCACAGCACCAAAGTTTCCACAAAAAGGAATAGCCCAGGTACAGTGTCAGCTCTACATGCCTCTTCTGAGAATAAATTAAAGGGAATCAAGGAATGTATATTTTGCGAAGGCAACCACAAGTCATATAAATGTGAGGTGGCTGAGGCCTTACCCTTTGAGGAGAGAAAGGACAGGGTAACTAAGTCCACAGCATGTTTTAAATGTTTTTTGAAAGGTCATAGAGCAAGGTTTTGTAAGTTTAAAATTTTGTGCAAAAAATGTCATGGTAGGCATCAGCCATTATTGTGTGAAAACACTCTTAGTAGGCCTACCCCAGAAGTAGAGACATCAGTGGCACATGCCACTGCTATGCAAGGGAGTAAAAGTAAAGGGGGATTATTGCAAACAACTGCAGCCTTATTAATTGGGAATGAGGGAGAAGCTACTGTAAGAGTGTTGTTTGATAGTGGTAGCCAGTGTAGTTTTATTAAGACCAGAATTTCCAGAAAATTGAAGTTTAAAGAACTTAAGAGGGAAAATTTAAGAATTTCTGGGTTTGGGGGTTCCGTTCAAAACCGAACCAAATTTAAGAAGGTAGAAGTTCTGGTTAAAGGGTTGTTACCGCAAAGTCCCACTATCAAGGTCCAAGCTGTAGAGATTGAGGAACTTTGTGCTCCAGTCACTACTTGTTTAGATGTGGCATGTGTCCAAGAATTGCAAGTTAAATGAATTAATTTGGGCAATAATAAGTTTGAGGGAACAGAAGATATTAGTCTTTTGATTGGAGCTGACTATTATTGGGACTTCATCACTGGTAATATTGTCCGTACATCTCAAGGCCCAGTAGCTATTGAAAGTAAGCTAGGCTGGATGCTACATGGTAGTTATTGCAATGAAATGGAAGTTAAGGCTCTCTTTGTTAAGATTGAGGAGAACAGCCATGGTCGGAAAGGCATTTGAAAGCATTTTGGGAACTTGAATCTATTGGTATAAAGGACAACCAGGCAAGTACAGTGAACAATGATGTTTTAGAGCACTTTGAAAAATGGATTGGGTTTAGAGATGGTTGCTATGAAGTTGGCCTACCATGGAAGGATTCTTGCAAACCCGGTTCAAACCTTCAGCTAGCTAATCGGAGGTTGGAGACTTCATTGTACAGGCTAAGAAAAAATGAGGAGTTGTTAATTGAATACGATGAGGCCATCCTAAGTTATGTAAGGGAGGGCTATGCTGAAAGGGTGCAAGGTGAGCTGGTGAGCCAGGAGGCACATTATCTGCCACACCATGCAGTGGTACGGCGAGACAAAACTACCACCAAACTGAGGGTAGTTTTTGATGGCTCAGCCAAGGACAAAGGTGGTGTGTCCTTGAATGACTGTTTGGATGCTGGGCCAAATTTAAATGCAGATTTATTTTCCTTGTTACTGAGATTCAGGTTTGGTAGAGTAGCATTGACTGCAGATGTGAAGCAAGCTTTTTTGCGGATAAAGTTAAAACCAGAGGACAGAGATGCAGTAAGGTATCTGTGGGTGGATACGAAAGACTTGTTGGAAAATGAACCTAAGGTTCAAGCATATAGAATGAAGTCAGTGTTGTTTGGCCTCAGCTCTAGTCCATTTCTGTTGGCAGCTACTATGCAGTACCATTTTAAGAAATATTCTGAAGTCTATCCTAACACTATTGAACACATAAGGAAAAATTTTTATGTTGATGATTTGCTATGTTCCGTGGATAATACAGAAATGGCTAAACAGATATTCATGGAGGCTAGAGCTATAATGAGGGAGGCTGGCATGGAGCTCAGAAAATGGCAGACCAATCATTCGCAATTACAAGAGTTTATGAGTCATTCCTCTGTAGTACCTGATGCAGCAGAAAGTATTGAGGATTCTGGTATTAAGGAGTTGTGGGCAATAGACGCAAAGGTGCTAGGCATCGTTTGGCAGCAAGATGATGATTTGTTTACCTTCAATGGGAAATCTTTAGTAGAGCTGGCTGAGAATGAGACAAGGTGGACAAAACGTACAGCTCTTAGTTTGGCTTCGAAGGTCTTTGATCCTCTTGGATTCCTGGCTCCATTTGTGATAAAGTCAAAAATTTGGTTTCAGAGCCTCTGGGAAATTGGACTTGGTTGGGACCAAGAGTTACCTGATCATATGGTGGTAAGGTGGAAATATTGGTTCAAAGAATTGGCACATCTTGGAGACATTGAAATCCCAAGATGGTACTTTGGAGAGTTGAACAATAGTCCAGACAATTTGGAGCTGCACATCTTTGTGATGCAAGTGAGGAAGCCTATGCAACTTGTATTTATATAAAAGGCGCATTGCAAGAAGAAGTAAGTTGCAGGTTGGTTGCTGCAAAGAGTAGAGTAGCACCTTTGAAAAGGCTTTCTGTTCCAAGGTTGGAATTGATGGGTGCCGTTATTGCTAGTCGGCTTGCAATTACAGTGCGAAAGTCTTTGGCCCTCTATGAAATTCCAAGCTATTATTGGACAGACTCCACTATAGTTTGGCACTGGTTAAGAAGTCAGGCAAGGAAATGGAAACCATTTGTTGCCAATAGGGTGGAGGAAATTCAAGCGCACACAGATCCCAAGCAATGGAAGCATTGTCCAGGCATCCAAAACCCCGCTGATTTACCAACACGAGGAATTTCGGTGAAAGATCTTTCACAATCAAGTTTGTGGTGGAATGGGCCAGAGTGGCTAAAACTTTGAAAACTGGCCTTCTAATCAGCCTATTGTAGGAGAATGCCAGGCTGAAGAAGCATGGGTGAGTGAGGTGAGAAAATGCGCTGTGAACAGTTGTCAAGTTATGCAGCAGGACCCCATATTGAGGCTTGAGGACATTAGCAGTCTGAAAAGATTGTTAAGAGTGACAGCATGGATATATAGATTTACCAACAACATTAAGGGAGAAACAAGAAGGGAAGGAATTCTGAACAGTAATGAGATTCGGCAAGCCAGGAAATACTGGGTGGTATATGCGCAGAAGGAAAAATTTGGTGAAGAGCGGGAATTGCTCACCAGCCATCCATTACAGGTTCTACCAACACATTCTGCGCTCAAGGGTTTGGATGTGTTTTGGATCAGGATTTATTGAGAGTAGGAGGTAGACTACAGTTTTCTGGGCTTCCAGAGGAGAAAAGACATCCAATTTTGCTACCTTCTGGGGGGCACTTTGTGGACCTTTTGATCCTGGATACTCATCATAAGCTGTTACATGCTGGAGTTAGAGAAGTGATAATAGAGATTAGACAACAATTTTGGATTCTCAAAATTAGACAAGTAGTGAAAAAGGTCTTGCATAAATGTGTGGTTTGCAAGCGTTGGAGTGCAAAGCCTTATTATGAAAAGGTGGCTCCACTTCCAAGAGAACGGTGTGTCTATACTGCCCCATTTGATGTAGTGGGAGTAGACTTTGCAGGGCCAGTCTATGTGTATGAGCGAGGGGAGTCTAACAAAGGTTATATATGTCTTTTCACCTGTGCTACCACCAGAGCAATCCATTTGGAGTTGGTAAGCAACTTAAGTAGTGATGTATTTCTTTTGGCCTTTAAACGGTTTGTGAACAGAAGGGGTTTCCCAAATAAAATCATATCGGATAATGCAAAAACCTTCAAAAAGGCTGCAAAGGAACTCCAAGAAATTTGGTCCTTGCTAAAAGAGGAAGGATTCCAATCCTACTTTTCACACCAAGGGGTACAGTGGGAGTTTATTGTTGAGAGAGCACCATGGTGGGGAGGATTTTGGGAAAGGCTAGTGAGAAGTGTAAAGTGTCCATTAAAGAAACTTTTAGCTAATGCTCATTTGAGCAAAGAAGAATTCTCTACTGTTTTATGTGAAGTAGAAGCAATGGTGAACAGTAGGCCTATCACTTTTGTTTACAACAGTAGGCAGGATGCAGAGCCATTGACACCAAATCATTTTCTTTGTGGTAAACGATTAACATCAAACCCCAGTGTGCCAGAAGACTTGCAGCCCATCCAGAGCACTCAAGGAGAGTTAACCAGACGGTTCAGGTACCTTGAAGAGCTACAAGATCAGTTATGGAAGAGGTGGCAGATGGAATACTTGCCAGAACTCAATTATTACCCATCAGGCAAGGTAAAGGGCTCCAATGCAAATTGTATCAAGGTGGGAGAAGTGGTAATGATTGGGGATGAAAGACCAAGGCAATGCTGGAAGCTTGGCATAATTGAAGAGTTGTTTGTTGGCAAAGACAATTTAGTTAGGTCTGCACTGGTAAAGACTTCAGGAGGAAAGTTAAAGAGACCTATACAAAAACTCTATGCTTTAGAAATCAGCAAAAACACAGATAGTCAAGATGAAACATTTGAGTTACAGCCTCATGAAGAAGGCTTGGCTAACCTTGCAGAAGGTAATGACAACAATGCCTCTTCGGTGGGGAGTGTTAGAAAATCTAGAAGAGGAAGAACCATTGTTGTCCCAAGGCGATACGATGACTAAGCTGATTGATGCAGCATTGCTTGTATATATATTAAGTTAAGGTGTGTATATATATCCATCTCATATTTGTAAGGTTAGTGAAAAATTAAATTAATTTAGAGCTAGCATTTTGAGCTCTTGTGGCATCATTGTTTGGTCACACTGTTGGCATCATTTTGAGACGCTGCGCGTCTTTCTACTCGTTTGTGGAAGGTCGTACGTAAAGGTGTGGTTTGATAGAGAGCTCTCTTGCAATTCAGTTTGGTTGTTTAGATACATGATTGTTGCATCGTGCAATAGTCCAGGTTGCGTTGTTGTTGCAAGGTTCATAAAGAAGACCACAAATAGTACCCTTTTGTTTACCTTTTAAGTTCATGTAATTTAAGGTCTAAGGTAGGCCCGCATCGAGTCAGCAACCTGAGGTTACCCTGAGGTAGGACCTCATAGGATCTCAAATCCGTAAAGTTTAATTTAGCTTAACTTGGGCTTTAGGTAGAACTTGCCCTTTAGAATTTGGCCGTTCACGGCTCAGCTGGGATTTCGAACCCGACAAATAAATAAAATAACAGTGTGTGAATGGGGTATTGCTCAACTTTGAAACATTTTATTTCGTACTCAAACAATTCTTCATCACACAATTTAGAAGTGAGAGGTGGTTCACTGATATCAATCCTATCCCAGAAGATGATGTCTGTCCAATGTGATGCTTTGAAGTTCAATTCTGGTACTCTAAATTCTCTGATTGATTTTCCTTGTATTGGCTTCCTTGCACTTTCTTGTCTGTATTATTCGATCGATTGCAACTTTGCGCAGCTTTTGCTCACTATCTGACAGCATTGATAGAAGAATATTTTCTGAGTGAGCAAAATAGGCATTCCGTGATATATAAGGTTGAACAACTTTTTGTATATCTTGGGGTAACAGGTTGAACCTTTTTATCGCATCAAAGATATGTTTGGGTCCATCAGGCAGATACAGTTTAAATTTTATATTGAACCAGTTAGGACCATAGTTTGTTACTATGAACAGAACAAGGCTACATAACTCTCTAGAGGGATTCTTTTGGGAGACATAATAACGACATAGTCTGTTAGCTAGAGTTAACCGTCTAGAGTTGTTAAGGGAACCAGGCTTGAGTTTCTCTAGGCTTCCGTCAACATATCCTTCTCTTATGACCCCAGTTATTCTGAACATGTATTGTTGATCATTACTTAAATCTTCTATGAGCTCATCTGTGAGAACTGGGATGCTATCGGCCCCATCCGTAATTGGGGAGAAATTTACCACAGGCATCTCGTGGCAAGTCTTAAGAGCATTACCAGTAGATCCACTGAATAATCTTGGCCCAGTTGTTCTCCCGTCGTATCACTCAAACAGATGCCTTAAGGGAAGTTCATTTGTATGTAACATACAAATGCTCCATTGCAATGGTCGGTTCAGCTTCTGCTCGATGAAATGGATTATGCCACTTTTAGACCTAGTGTTGACATTCGTACTGTCGCACCCTATCACTTGGAGATTCTGGTCTAGTGTCACTTCATTCAAGTAAGCGAACAACGATTCAGATACATCACTTGCTTTTCCAGATTTAGGACTCAAAAAGTATTTTCCACCAGGCTCACTGAATAGTACATAATGTTCTTCAACAATTATATCCTGGTACCCAGGGCCGTTTCTAGCCATTAGGGGCCCTAAGCAGTATACCTATTTGAGGCCCCACCCCTCCATCCACCAACTCACGCCTTACTACATCACCTCAGTACCAGAGCTGGGCACCGCAAACTCAAAATCACTTCCGCAATCGCAAATCCGCAAACTCAAACCTTACCTTCCGCAACCGCAAATCCGCAAACTGCTTGCCATTTTTGGTGCCGCAAACGCAAATCCGCAAACGCAAACCATATTTCCAATTTTTACAGTGCTGGGCACTTCCGCAAACACTTCCGCAAACCGCAAATTCCGCAATCGCAATTTTAACTATAAAAAGTATCCAAAACATTAAAGAGGTATAAAAAGTTTTTATATCTTTTTAATGTTTAATGTTTTAGCCTTGTTTTTATTAAAAACAAGGCTAAATAATTTATTACAATAAATCACTATTGTAGAAGAAATAAAAATACTACATATATTGATATATTATATTGAACAAAAACACCTCCTGCAAGTAAATAGTAAATAAATTAAATAATAAATTTAATCATTTGAATTTCATAAATTTTGAGACTTAGACACGTTAGAGAAGACTGTACTGTAACTATAGTAACTGTACACACATTACATTACACAAGTTAAATTAAGTTAACACTGTGACTGTACACAACTTGAACTCACTGTACAACTCAACCCCTCTAGCCTCTACAAGTGTACGCCTCTGGCTTTGTCAACAAGTTCAGTCGTCCTCCTCCAGTAACTGAGCCAAATCCAGTTTTAATAAGTCCATGTTCCCCTTCATGAACATGAGACGTTGGAAGTTGTCAGAGGTCAGGCTGGCCCTTTTGGGCTTCATTATATCTGACCCATGGGAGAACAGTCTCTCCACGGCCGCAGAGCTGGGGATGGCCGTGTTATACTTGAGGAAAACATGAACCCAGGCGGGCTTGGCCAGTGGCCACGTGGGAAATTTGCGGAAAGATTTGCGTTTGCGGTCTTAGTTCCGCAACGCAAATTCACTAATTTGCGATGACTTTGCCGCAAACGCAAATCCGCAAACGAAAAACATACTTCCGCAATTGCGGAATTTGCGGTTTGCGGAAGTGTTTGCGGAAGTGCCCAGCTCTGCTCAGTACACACATACAAAAAATGGCTGTGTTAATAAAAAACAATGATGAAACAATTTTAATGAAACATTTATGTCCAAAACAACAAATATGTACTTTCAGAAGACAAACAGAAAAAATACTCTTCATGAACTGAAAATTAGCTTATACATTATTTAGAATAAATGACACAGAACTATGTATAAAAAAATAATACAATTATCAACTACCAAACAATTACTAACTCTACGATACAATCGTGTAATAGCTAACAGTTATACAGAACAGTTTGTATCTTCAAAATTTTTGCCTCCTAGATTTTTTTCTGAGCGAAATCATCAATAACATCATCATATGAAATCTCCCTGCCAACGTCCTGGTTGATGCTTATGATGCCAAGGCCACTGAGGCGATCCTGCCTCATTGATGATCTGAGGTAGTTCTTGATTAGCTTCATCTTAGAGAAGCTCCTCTCGGCTGACGCTACTGTCACAGGTAGAGTGCAGGCAATTCTTAGTGCAACCCAGAGATTGGGGTATTGTCCCTCCAGTTGCTTCTGATGAATGAAGGAGAGGAGAGAATACATTCAAATAATCAGACCATTTAGGTTTTAATCAACAAAATTCACATTATCTGAAAAAGATGAGAAAAGAATTAATAAACTTGAAAATATAACGAAAATAATCCTAGGTTTTAAAGTGTTACAAAATCTCTTAATAATTAGTAAATTAGTGAAATAATGTTTTACAATACTATAAAAATTAAGCATTTAGGAAAGTATAAGCATATAGTAAGAATAAAGTTAAATAATATAGAAATAAGATCTCAATAGTTATTTACACATAACGACCAAAACGTTTCGTTTGTCTCCGTTTTATCACATTTGTCTCATACAAAAACTTTAATTAATACGACAATAATAATAATAATAATAATAATAATAATAATAATAACTTCAGCTATATTCCTATTCTTGCCCACTGAGCTATGACCTGGGAGCCTGTCTAGGGACCCCCTAGTAGCAGCGGGGCCCTAAGCGGCCACTTAGTCTGCTTATGCCAGGAAACGGCCCTGATGACATTCAAGACCAGCACTGACATCCTTGAGGCTGCTAAGTTAGACAAGAAACTTTGCTTTCGTCTGGCGGGTGTGAGTGATCTTATTGCTGCTGAAGCAAAGTATCATCTTTCATGTTATAGCTCATTCAAAAGAATCACAACAAAGTCCAAACAAGACTTTGAGTGCAACCCAGATCTACCCTTGATATGGTTATCTTCAGAGTTACGCTATGCGGCTGAAAAAGGTCATGTTCACAAGTTAAATGATGTTTGGAATCGCTATGTGCAACTGTCCAAAGATACTAATACCGTGATACCATGGTCTTTTGTCAGTCGTCGGATAACATTCAGAGAGAAACTGCAGTCTAAAGTTGGTGATTTAATTACATTTGTCCAGAGCTGGGCAATAAATACACTGAATGTATTTAAATAGTAAATACTAAATACATGGGAGAAATGTATTTAAATACTAAATACTAAATACATTTTACGAATGTATTTAGATACTAAATACAAAATACATCAATTGTATTTAAATACATTTGTAAATACATTTTAAATACATACAAATTTTAACATATGCATTCACTAATTCATGTTTTGATAAATTTCTACTTTAGGGGACACGGTGAATTTCGAAATAAATACACCACTCAATAGATCAGACGATTTTAAAAGCTTTTTCATCAATGAATTTTCCATCGCAAATTGGATTGATTGCAACGAGTTAGTTACACAGGCCCACTTAAGGCAGAGCCGTTTTGTACGATTATTCGGTCAATTTCAAGATATTTTTGATGTCTAAAAAAACACTTACCTTCAGATGAGTGTACAGATTCGTTGTAGCATTGCTTGCAGCAGAGACTTCGTGTTTACACAGCAAGCAGGTGCACTTTACCTTATTACCGTCTTTAGATTTAATTTTAAAGTATTTTCCATCAAACAGAGGGTGCACTAAATTGTTATCTGCAGATATATCACTGTTTGATTCACCGGATTTGCTTGTTGAAGCCATGACACGCACACGATAAAGAAATCAACCGCTTTCGACTAAGAGTGGCACACAACTGATTGAACTGACACGTTGAAACATGAACCATGCTGTACTACACTGTCGACGCGTCGTACTGTGCTAGTACCCAGCTCTGCATTTGTCCAACCACAAGGAGGACCCACTGAAAGAGAAACCTTCTTTGTACCATCGAAATATACCGGAGTTGCTGGCTCACTTTCTCTCTGAGGAACTTCTATTACATGCTCCTAGAGACAAGGAGATAATAGTTGCAGGCGGTTTCGAAGATGAGCAGGATGTTAGGTCTTCTGGTGGCACAACAAATCTGAACCCCATAAGAGCGGCACATGACGAAGCAGATACCCGGCTTGTTCTGCATGCGATCAACTGTCATTTTGACAACATCGTGGTGTTTGCAAGAGACATTGATGTCCTTTTACTCTTGGTGTCACATTTTGCAAAAATACATTGTGACAATCTTTGGATGATGGCCGGAACAGCCAAAAGAAGGAAGTACATCCCTGTCCGTGCAGTCTATGATAACCTTCCACCAAATTCTCTGGATTCTCTTCTTCCATTTCATGCCCTGACAGGGTGTGACACCACATCCCATATTTCTGGGCACACAAAGCAGACAGCATGGAAAGTATTTCTGCAGCATCACCAGCTTCTGCTTGGCTTGGGAGTAGGAAATTTAACACCAAATCAACTGAAGTCAGCAGAAACGTTCATGTGCAGAATTTATGGTGTTGAGGGTGTTGAGAGTGTTGATGCCGCACGCAAAATTATGTTTGAAAAATCCTGCAAACCAGAACTGATGCCCCCCACAAGTGATTCCTGTAAATATCATATACAACGTGAGCATTATCAGTGTACACTTCGGAAAAATGCTCACCGCCTATTTCCACAACTTCCGGAAGTCACTGAGATGGGATGGAGACGAGACAATTCGGGATTGCGGCCCATACTGATGACATTTGATCCGATCCCTGAGGCTTGTGTTGAGCTTGTGTCTTGCTCTTGTCTTGCTAGGTGTCGAACCATGCGTTGCAAATGCAGAAAAACTAAACTTCCATGTACTGAAGCTTGTGGATGTAGGAAGGCAACTGGGCAGGATGGCTGTCTTAACGACAGTACATAAAGTAACAGTACTTCTCAATCTCTTTAAGTTTACAATGGTTTTGTGCAATATATGTAACATGTACTTTTAAATATAATTTTCGGTATATATCTCAGTTATTTTATTGTTTCTATAGACCACAGTCATAAATCATGTGTCTAGACAAAACCAAAGAACAAAACTTGTCCATTTGTAATTGCTCGCTTTCTATCTCCTGCCCCCAACTACGTCACTGTAATAAAAGATAGATAGATATGCTGATATTTACAGAATAGTTTCCACGTGATGCAGTGATGAAAAATGCCAATTTTCGTCAAAATCCGTTAATTATTTATTGACGAAAGTGTACAAGAAATGCATAGCGCCATTTTACAAAGAATCGACTTTAACGGCCATTATGTTTTTAGCTATTTTGAAGGTAAAAAACTAAAAATATAGCTTGGTATCCTATTTCATCATGAAGAGGACCCTTGAATTTGATCAAAAATACTAGTCACCAGCTTCTACTAAAAAATGTCCCTACAATTTTTTACAGGCCACTTTTCGTGAAAATGGTCTCGTCTAATTGGAGGTCATGACAGGGGGAAAGATGAACTGAGGAGTGAGGAAGGTGTTACGTCTCGTGAGAGCGGTTTTACAGTGAACTGTTTTGAACTTACTATGAATCGAAATTTAATAGGATCATTATGTAGTTTTGGGACTGCATATATTCTATGATTGATATACGTTTATTATATTTTGTTAATTGTATGTCAGATCTTGTTTTTAGGTTATTATTGCGTGTATTAATTATATTATTCCAGATTTCGTTGCATATTTTGTTTCCTCGCCTTTGTATCTCGTAGTATCTTTATCGTAACCTAATTCAGTTCTGATTATTTCAGCATATAGTTTTTATATAGAGTAATTGTTAACTGCTTTGTCGATTGGACAAATAGCAAATGTATTTTGCAGTTTTATGATTTCCTTTTCTATGGTTTTATAATTTTTGAAATATTAATGTCGTAATTGCTCGATGTGTTTGTTCGGGCTTTCCATTTTGCTTTCATTTTCGTTTCGATTGCATTTTCCTGAACTTGGAATTCATCTACGTTTGTTTCGTATTTTCGTTGAATCGTTAACAAAATATTTACGTAATTATTTACCTCATTAATAACGTTATATTTAAGTTTATCTTACGTTATATTACAATTAGGTACTGTAAATTTAAATCCTTTCTCAAAAACTTTTCCGTTTAATTTTTAACTATTTCTAGTTAAACGAACTCTTCATTCTCTTCATTATTGCAAACGCATTTCATTTCATTATCATTAGTTGCGTTTCTATTTGGCGTTCATGACTGCATATTTCTAACCCTATTGAATCGCTTTTTGAACGTATACAGTCGACTAAATCGAAATATTTTTTTTAATATTCGACTTTTTCTGGAAGCAATTTCTTAATTTTTTTTTGTTATTTATAATTTCCTGTAAATTTAATTCATCAAACTTTTTAGTGATATACTTTATTTTTTAAGGGTAATTTCTTTTCTTTGTTTTTTTTTTCATTTTTTTGGCATTTAAATATGGATGAAACGTAAGCAAAGATTGATTTTATAAAGAACATCGATATATTAGGGTATTAGTGACGTACCGATTCTAAAATTTAGCCGGTGCCGACTCTTTCCCTAGATTTTAAAAAATCAATTCCCTTCATAAATTTTACTAATCTAATGTGAAAACTTTCAATGTTCCTATTTTTAAATTTCAAATTTGTTTAAATGCTTTCTTTCTTCAACAATGTCAAGAACAAAATTTTTCAGAAAAATTTCAAGTCCCTCGTGGCCAATTTGAAAAAAAAAATAGATATATAATTTGGGTTTATAAAATTATTAAAATATTTAAAATGAAGTCAACATAATAAGATGGTTTAATATATAAATTATAAAGGGAAACTTAATATAGAATTATTATTAATATATGTAGAGTAGGAGATTACACTAGTTTATAATATTTAGAGATTAGGTAGTTAGAAAAATGTAAATTTAAGAGCCACAACTTATTAAGCTTTGCCTTTTTCGTGAATGTAAAGTATATATTTATATAATTACACTTTGAAATAAGTATAAATTATCGTAAATAGTTTTTTTTTTTGTTCAATTTTCTATAAATATAGATTTTGTTTTGTAATGAAAATTTTAAAATGTCAAAGAATCGGTGAGAGAATCGGCTAAATTTGGCCGATGCCGATTAATCGGTACACCACTATTATTTTGAAAATTAATTAATTTTGACATAAGATACCGCAAACCTTCATGGCTAATACCTCTGAATACAACATAAAATATTTTCCAGTTTTTATTAATGTATAATGCGCGTAATTAATGGTGTTTTTGAGGTATTTCCTATCCCTTTTAATTGATCATTGAGTCCAAATGGGGGAAAAAAAACCTAGTAATTAGCTTATTAATCCATTTTTTATTTCATTTCCTTTTTAATTCTCGGTTATTGAAGTCTGAATAATGTATATTTATTTTCATATTACCATACCCAATTTTATCCATGATTATTGGAAAGAAAATGTTTATTTATTACCATTATAAATGATTATAAAGAAAAGATGGATCCAAGTACGATAAACATAATATGCGTAATGATATTTTTTATTAAATAGTTAAATTCTTAATAGTACTTTCGAAACGCAGTATAAGAAGGAAAGAGTCAACGAGTCGAATGATCGAATATTACATTAACATAACAAAAAATAGCTTAGCTTAGCCTAATCTAACCTAACCTAATCACAGATTTAATCTAACACGAAAAATCGTATTATATTTTGCATGTCCGTTCTGGAGGATTTAGTTAGAAGGCATTTTTCACGAATAAGGAAGACAATGAAATACTAAAGTAATTATATTTTTTGTTCAACTTAATTTAAATTGCGATACATTTGAACAGTGAACACGCATTATTAATATTATTATTATTATTATTATTATTTATAAATGTAAGGAAACACGTGTGTAGTATTTATGCCATGACGCTACTCACACTCTTAACTATATGTTACATTTTTTCAAATTCTTTTACGTTTAAAGTCACTTAATGTGGGGCACTACGTATTACTTTCTACTCTACTGGTAACGATGCCAAGTGTTCAGTGCCAGATGAAAATGATCAAGGTGCGCTACATTTGTGGGTGCATGGTGCGTAATTTGGCTTAATCCGTCATTGAGTGTATAAAATGTATTCGTTAATAGTTAACGAGTTCTTTATTTTAAATGAGCCTTCATCTTTTTACTATAATTTTTCTATATAATAATAATGATGATTTTTAAATTATAGCGTAAAAATAAAAGTTCCGATGACAATATGGCGAACGCGAACAAAAATTGGCAGACGACGATGAAAACGCATTCACAGTCAATAAATTGACGTAGTTCGAGGATTCCTCAACAAACAATGGACGCGATATATAATCATTGTTGGTATTAGAAGAATGGTGAGTGGATCGTTTAATAGGCAGATGACGTAAAAACTGCTCTATATTATTATTATACTCGTTCTTACGATAAAAGGTTAAATATTTTATCTATTTCGTATATGTTTTAAATGAAACGTTATTGAATTATTATTAGTTGACAAATCAACCGAGTTAGTTTATTAAAGAGTTGATAAATGTAATATATTACAAAAGGGTATCTCAAAACTAAAAGTTTAAGTAAAGATAAATGAAAATACATAATTTAATAATAATAATAATAACAATATAATTAACCTCATTTTATATAAGACACGATGTGTTCAAGTATAAACGAGTTAGTGACTTACATGAAATTGTAAGAAATGACATTTTCTTTATAGAATTGAAAATTACTCTATCAGGAAATGATATAAATGTCATTTTACGTAAGACAAAAACTATTTCCTCTTTTTACAGTACTTCACTCTACATTTATATGCAGTGGTTTCTTAATTTTATGTAGGACATACTGTATACCTTTAGTTTTAATGAGATTATTATATATATATATATATATATATATATATATAATTCAGTGGCGACTGGCGTATAGGAGCGATGGAGCGGTCGCTCCCCCTTGCTTGAAACGATAAATATTAATTTAACAGATAAAAAATATTAATTTTAAGATATTCAACAATTATCTTTATATTTTATTAAAATATTTTTTTAATACAAATTTATGGCTTCTTTTGACATATAAGTACCGTACGGAAGCACCATGTGATTGTTTATGTACTACAATTCTAAAAATTATAAATTTTATGAAATCGCACCCCCATACATTTATACCACGAGTCGCCACTGAATTATATATATATATATATATATATATAATATATTATATATATATATATATAAAATGAATGTATTCTAATTTCTGACATACTTTCAAAATTGTAGGTTCCTTGAAAAAATGAGGACTAAAAATCCGTTGACCCTCGTGGACTATGCAATGAAGCCTTTGGTTTTATTGACATTATCCGCTCTTCAAAACTTGGATTTAAAGAATAGCTTTAACGAGACAAGATGTAATAAGGAACCGTTATCGGTTAACTTTGCCGTGAAAAGAAAACTAGAAAATGACTCCATAAATTCATTTGAAAAAGGAAATGCGAGCAAGCGAATGCGACGAAGGTCTCTCCACTGCTCTGACGCCGTAGTCATCAGAAACGATGAAGAAACCGTATCTAAAGACGATTGTTTCATTGACAAATGTTCACTCGTAGATACTGTAATTATCTTAAGGAAATATTTCAACTGTCTTCCCCAAAATCTATGGAACAAATATTTTTATTTAGCGCTTAAAGCATTAAATAATTTAGATTCAAATTTGACAAACTCCGATACTGAAATTAGAGCTTTTGAACTTTTATTGTGCAAAAAGGTTTCATTTTTTTCTATGAGAATAGTTTCTTATTACGTCTATGATAAGTGCGAAAAGCTGATTTATGAGAGACTACGCCTATGCCGAAATCTCACAAAACTGGAAATACATTACAGTATGAGACCAGAATCTGAAGAAACCTTCTTATGTTCCCTCAGTAGACTCAGTCATCTTTGTGTTATTACCTTGCTTCCAAACAGTAAACAGTCACTGCACTCGACTATTCCAGTTATTTCTAAGCAGTGTAAGTTACTTGAAGAATTTATAGTGGCGTATAATAGTGAATATATGTCTGATACTAGCAATAATATAAGTTGTTTACAATTATGTACAAAGCTAAGAAAACTGATGTTGCACAGCTTTGGAAGAGGAGCAGAGGCTCAGTATATTATAATTCTGCTGTACAAGCTAAAAGGTCTGAAATACTTTTTTCACAGAGAATTGCCGCATGCGATAACTGATATTTATTCAAAATGTTGCAAACAAAACTTCAAAGTGATTCTTAATTTAAGAGTGTTGCTGTTATCTGTGTATTGCAAAAGCGTTGGATCGCAGTTATGTTATCTTCCTGATGAATCAATGGTACAAATAGCCTCTGTTTGCCCTTTTCTCGCAAATTTAAAGCTCGTAAGACCATCCAATTTGTTCGTGATTGCTCAGTCAATGCCCTCTTTAGTTTGTTTAGACATCCATGATTGTGATGTAATGGAGTCATTTGGTCAGTGCTCAGCAGATGGACAGCTGAAAAATCTTAGGTCATTAGGCTTAAAAAATATTGAGCACATTGACTTTGGCTGCATTCTACTTATTTCAAATTGCTGTCCTCATTTGCAAGAATTAGAAATATCGCACAGTAATCTATTCTGGTCGAATGATTTAAATCAAATAAGCACGAATCCTTTTCCCTCTCTCAGGAAACTTACAATTCTGAAGACTCCAAATAACGAACAAAAAGAACCAAGGTTCGTCATGCCCCATAACTTGTACGTGGATAAAACGCTTATCAGGTATCTCCTTTCCAATGCTAAACGTCTTCAGGAATTGTATTTAGAGTTCGACATAGAAGCTGTGCGATGCAGAGACCTCGATGGCATTCCGAGCGAGGAAGAGTTGACCTCGTGCATCGCGGGATGCGAGGAACTGAAAGAGTTAATGCTACTATTCTGCCCATACGTTAGTTATCGGATGATTAATTCCTTCGTTGAATCCTGTCCGAATTTACAACATCTTTGGGACATTGATTTGTGGGAGATCCCTTCCCGCGAAATGGATAAAATTTTGAGGAACTTTTCGTACATGTTTGTCCAATCTCACGAAAGATCAAACTTCTAAATTATTTCCTTCGAGTTCAAACTGTGGGTAGCGAAAAGGTCCGAAGGAGGTCGCTAAGTGTTAGAAGAAGCTTTGGAAAATTTTTAAAACTATATTATAAAAACACAATACGATAATTGTGAAAAGTGACAAAGCGAAATTGTCGCACAACTTTATTTCTATTTTCAATTAAAGACGCCATATTGCTTCCCTCTTTTCTCTTTTACTTACTCTAAAATAAGACTCGTAATGCATCGGAAATGAAGGAGTTCCTCTTTGTTATACGTCACTTTAAAATTCCCTCAGAAACTAAAGAGAAACTAATACAAAAATTCTACTGTCTAATAGTCCGTCAGTTGGGAGGGGGGAGGGGGATGCAAAGACACGTGGTCAGAAAGGGGACCACACTCAGACACACTGTCCAAAAGTTTGAGAAACACTGAACTACACATCTTTCAACTGCTGCTTTTTAGTTTTCATATATATATATATATAGTTGTTGGGGCGTCTACACATGACATTAGTGATGCTAGCCACTACATTTATATATATAATATATATATATATATATATATACGTGCTCCAAAGGCTAATATTATGTTGTACAATATGGCGCAAGACTTTTGGAATATTTTGTAAACAGTGTGTGTGTGTGTGTGTGTGTGTGTGTGTGTATATATGTATATATATATATATATATATATATATATATATATATATAACTACAGTGCGTTCGAAAAGTCTCTCCGCAGTGCTATGTTAAACGCATAGAAAATTGAAAACTACAATGTTTTCATTCAACCATGATTTAGTGATTTTATTACATAACCTTTTGATTTTGCAACATGTGCAACTCGTCTACACTTGTTGTCAAACACTTTTGACAACAAACACGTTGACTGCGGAGAGACTTTTCGAACGCACTGTATATTTTATATATATATATATATATATATATACACTGTAGACAGAAAGCAAAGTGATTATAATTGGGCATATTATTACTGTAACTGCTGTATTATTATTGTTATTATGAACTAGAATTAAACATTGTAAGTTAATAATATTTTTATCCTTTAACTGTGTATATTGTATATTTGTTTACTGGGTGTAGAGTAATTTTCATTGGAATTTAATCTCGTTAAATTATCTTTTAATTTTATTCATAATTTTGAAGAGTTTCAAGCTTTTATAAATTTAATTTTCCATTATTTATCTTTGAAAATAATTATTCAACATTCTTTATTTATGTTTCTTTTTTTTGGTCACTCATGATGCAAATTTCACTTCCGAAACGTCTGTGACTCTGTGTATTAAATCTTCATAATGTTGACGTGGGCGTTGATTATTCTCTTTAACCTTATGGTATGTCGATTCCCTTGGAACACTCCATTCTCTACGAATATATATATATATATATATATATATATATATATATAATATATATCCCAAACCCGCTAGGAAAAGAACTAAAACAGTGTTTAGAAAGGCTAATTAATTTCGGCTGGTCACAACCAAGCCTTTTTCAAAGCCATAAACTAGTTAAAATACCCAACAAGGTTAAAAACTTTGACAGAAGTTTTTAACGTTGTTGGGCATTTTAAGAGAGAGAGAGAGAGAGAGAGAGAGACTATATATATATATATATATATATACAGTGTGTCCGTAAAGTCATGGTGGGATTTTAAATAGCTATATTATTGCAACGAAACATGATAATGAGATGAAACAATGCCAAATTTAAGAACAACTCTCAAAGTTGTATCTTGTAGTTAGTCTAGGCTAAGCTTAACCTTTATCTCGTAGTTAGTCTAGGCTGTCCACATGCCTATGTTGAACATGAGCGTAATAGCCCGAAAGTTAATGTGTGGTATGCTCTAGCACGAGATCGAGTGATTGGCCCATTTTTCTTCGCGGAACCCACTGTGACGTCACACAACTACCTCGCTATGTTGGAACATTTTGCAGTACCCCAATTTATTGACAATAATAATGTCATCTTTCAGCAAGATGGTGCTCCTCCGCACTATGCCAACGTTGTTCGAGAATTCCTTAATCAAAAATTTCCACAGAGATGGATAGGAAGAGGAGGATGGAAGCCATGGCCTCCACGCTCTCCGGACCTGACACTTTGGACTTTTATTTGTGGGGTTACGTCAAGCAAAGCGTGTACAGTGTACCCATTAGGGATATTCATCACTCGCACGAGCGAATCACGGAAGCTATCGCGTCCGTCACTCCTGATGTTCTTGGGCGTGTGTGGCTGGAATTGAATCACCGCCTAGATGTCTGCAGGGCTACCAGAGGAGCCCATATCGAACTACGTTAAATAAAGTTATTCTTTTAGAGTTGTTCTTCAATTTGCCTTTTTTTCATCTCATTATCATGTTTCGTTGCAATAATATAGCTATTTAAAATCCCACCATGACTTTACGGACACACTGTATACAGTATTTTTTTTTTATAAATAATGTGAATATTGTATTCGATTTCTGTTAATTTAAATTTTTCTCATCGAAGTTATTGGAAAGTGAATCTTCGAAATTTGAACTGAAAACTCTGAGGAAATGATCTTAATTGATTTTCTAACCTAAAATGAAGGATTATCGTGATAATAATAATGTTACAATTATTATTTTAATACATTTTTTATTATTAAAATGTGAAGTGTTTCATTTTCCTGCTATGTGCGTCCTCATTTTTAATTGTTATTTCGGTGTCATAAAATGAGATTCATATTTTGGCACATTCAAATACAGCATTTCTTTTTAGGCCCAAAACAGTAAAAAAATGTTAATTTTCAAATGGACTTCAACTAATATATATATATATATATATAGATAGATAGTGTATGTATGGTGAATTTTTAAACATGTAACACTTTAAAAGGTTTGTATTTTTTTAGTAACTGAAATAAAAACATAAGTTGTTTACTGTACCTTTACGCATGGGGAATAGTCTCTTTGTAGTTGTACAAAACATGCTCTATGTGATGTCCTCTCACCTCATTATCTCTGCGCACGAACAACAAAATTTTGCGGTTATCTGCATATTTTAAACATCGGACACTTTAAAATGTTTCTCTTTTTTTTAACTGAAATGAAAAACATGAAATATTGTTTTAAAAAATGTGTACGATATTACAATAATTTTATGTTAGGAGTTGCATAGTCAAGTAAGCCAGACCTCACACTAGTAGTGAGGTGATTCACTTCTTACGCGAAACTTTCGACGGAAGAGTCCTGTCCACCAGATTTCCTGCGATTTATGATAAAGGCATATCATGGCCACCAACAGCACCAGATCTAAACCACTGTGAATTTTATATGTGGGGTTATTTGAAAGATAGTGTGTTTAAACAGAATCCACACGCAATGAAAGAACTGAAAGCACCAAATGAACGAGAAATTTCTCAGATTTCAACAGATATTCTCTCCAGAGTATTGCAAAATTCTTTTGTTCGTGTGCAAAGAGTTAATGAGCTGATAGAACATCAGCTAGAGCATGTTTTGCACTAGGGAACTAATTCCCCATGTGTAGAGAAGGTACAATAAGAATTTCATGACTTTAATAAAGAAAATATGGAGCAATCCAAGAATAAGCACCCCAAAGTCCCCAATCCAAGAAAAAGCACCCGTTAGACCCCAATCCAAGAAACAGCCAAAAATTAGAACAACATAATTAAAATAAAAATATTGAAATAAGGTTAATTGAATGCCAGGTTAGGTCAACTGTACGCCCTTGACGATTGGTCAGGTTAAGTCGTGATATTTTCGTTAAAACTAACGAAAATATCACGACTTAACCTAACCAATCGTCAGGGGCGTATAATTAACCTAACCGGGCATTCAATTAACCATTTTAGAGCAATTAACTCCATTTTAACTCCATTTTAGAGCAATCCAAGAATGAGCACCCTCGTTCGACCCCAATTCAAGAAAAAGGCCCCCTAAATTGATTTGGGGTGCTTATTCTTGGATTGCTCCGAAAATACAAACCTTTTAAAGTGTTAAATGTTTAAAAAAAAATCACTCGATATATATATATCAGGTGATTTAAATCTTCGTTTTGACCTTTCTGAGCAACGGTAATGTATGTATCTAACGTATAGAAACTTAAACTTCTTACACTACAGTATAGAGTATAGACTCTGGACCGACAATATGTTATATTACTGATAAGCTATTTAATGTATGCATATAAAATTAACTTTTAAATCACAGAACCGAGTTTCCATTATAATTGAAATAAACGAAATAATTTTAGGTTAAAATTATTACGAGCTTTCATTGACAATATCAGTGATTGATAATAATTAATTAATCTTTTGAGAATAAACTTTCTTCTCTACTTTACAATAGAAAGAACAATCACAAAAATTATCCAATAGAGTTTCCCATTATCACAAAAATTATCCAATAGAGTTTCCCATTAAAACTGATAATATAATCTGTTACAGAAGCCAGACGCACGATTAAAACCGACTGAAATTTACGCCAACCATTTTCACAAATACAGGGTGTCCCAGAATTAACTATCTATTTCAATGAAATCGGACAAATTTTTTAAAAATACACTTTTATTTATGTTTATCATGTTTAATATGTGTTAAAAATGTATAAATTTCTAAATTTTTTTCATAATTTTATTTTCATAATTTTTTCATTATCTGGTCCAATGAAAGACCGTCTGAAGTCATAGAATAGCAAAGAGACTCTCCAAAAGTTAACGTGTGGCTTAGAATGACCAAATCCAAAATTTATGGCCCATTCTTCTTTGCGGGAGCAACTGTAACAGGTACCGTCTACCTTGATATGCTTCAGCAGTTTCTCGAACCACAGCTTCTTGATGATGGCATTCTTGATAATGTTGTGTTTCAACAAGATGGAGCACCATGTCATTATGCTCTAATTGTTCGAGAATACCTCAACAGACGCCTTCCGAATCGGTGGATTGGACGTGGAGGACCTCGACCTTGGCCTCCGCGTTCTCCGGATTTGACACCCCTGGATTTCTTTGCATGGGGTTTCATAAAAACAAATGTTTATCGCCAAAAGATCAATGCTTCTTGTTGAAACACAACATTATCAAGAATGCCATCATCAAGAAGCTGTGGTTCGAGAAACTGCTGAAGCATATCAAGGTAGACGGTACCTGTTACAGTTGCTGCCGCAAAGAAGAATGGGCCATAAATTTTGGATTTGGTCATTCCAAGCCACACGTTAACTTTTGGAGTCTCTTTGCCATTCTATGACTTCAGACGGTCTTTCATTGGACCAGATAATGAAAAAATTATGAAATAAAATTATGAAAAAAATTTAGAAATTTATACATTTTTAACACATATTAAACATGATAAACACAAATAAAAGTGTGTTTTTAAAAAATTTGTCCGATTTTATTGAAATAGATAGTTAATTCTGGGATACCCTGTATTAAAAAGTACCTGAAGATCAAAGACCCCAGCCTTCTTTAGTTACCCTTATAAGGCTAACTAACGAAAATATCACGACCTAACCTAACCGATCGTTAGGTCAACTGTACGGCCTTGACGATTGGTTAGGGTAGGTCGTGATATTTTCGTTAGTTAGCCTTATAAAGGTAGCTAAAGAAGGCTGCGGGCCCTGATCTTCAGGTGATCCAAAAGTTTTATGTTTGGGACAGTGTACAAATTTCGCATCACCAAATTAATTCCTTGGTGTGAATTTGAAAAGTAATGGCCGCTTTCTTGTGGCATATTTGTGTTGTTTCAGTGTATATTCCTGTGACTTAAGTATTTTATCAACTATTTCACTTCGCACTGTTGACAGGGAACGATATAGACCCTCACCCCTCATTTTCATTATTAGGATTTTTCTTTACAACTAATGTTTGGATTTGTGGTCTCTTTTAAAAACTAAACAAGCATTTTTATGATCTTAAGTCGGTGTTTTATTCCTCCAGATCACTGCAGTATGGAAGAGTTAATAAACCCTTGAAGCAGAATAAACTTTCATTGTCATCAACGGTGGACATAATTATTAGGAGAATCGTGTCTATAATTTTTTTATAATAATTAAATTAAGTTCAATTAATTATTAAAAATTTTTAAAAATGGTACAAAATCGAGAGGGTACACTAATTTTTCAAAAAATTTTCTGGCAACCCTAACTTCGGATCAGAGGAGAAATTAAAGGATATTTTCCTTTATAGCACCCCCATTGTTTTACTGTGTTAATTGAATGCCAGGTTAGGTCAACTGTACGCCCTTGACGATTGGTTAGGTTAAGTCGTGATATTTTCGTTAGTTAGCCTTATAAGGCTAACTAACGAAGGCTGGGGGCCGACAGGGCCGTGATCTTCAGGTGATTCAAAAGACGATACGGAAGAGCAATAAAACCATCAAAATTTTGGTGTGAGGACCCCAGACAGCGGGAACATCATCCATATATGTAAATTAAATTTTTAAAATGTAGTCAGGAATTGAAGACTCAGTTCAGAAATTCCATATACAAACAACGAAGAACGTGACTTAATCTCTTCGCGCTGCTCTTTTGGGATAAGAAAGGGGAAAAAAATCTCATGACCTCCGTTCGTAGAATTGCTGTTCCTTTCAGAATGGAGTTTTCATACTGTTTTTGCTGATTTTAAAGGAATCATCAAGTCACATTTAATTATTTATTATTTAATTTTGGGAAAATTTTGCACAAATTGAATTATTACTTTTTTTATAAATATTTATCGGATCACCTGAAGATCAGGCCCCCAGCTTTCGTTAGTTAGCCTTATAAGGCTCACTAACGAAAATCGTTCGGTCAACTGTATGCTCTTGACCAGTGGTTCCCAAAGTGTGTTCCGCGGAACCCCAGGGTTCCGCGAAAAAATTCAGGGGTTCCGCGAGGTAAAGTTTAAAATAAAAAATATTTTATTTAAAAAAAATATAAATTACTCATTTTCAAAAAAATAAGTCTAGCGAAGAAAATATGAAATTTTGCACGAAGGAAAATAAAGCATAAGTATGGTTTGAGCGAAATATTTAGAAACGGCAATAGGTTTGAACGAAACATTTCGAACGTAACAGCAGCGCCCTTTGTAAGAGTTGCCAATTTTTTTTGGCCATACTTATCATGTTTTGCGTATTTGATTTACTTTTTAAAAGAAAATTTCCATAAATAGCAACTAAATTATCATTAATGGAAAACATTTATTAATATTAGTACATAATCTGCATGTAAAATGATGTAAACTGCGTTTGGAGACGTAGCCACATGTTTTGAACTTGTCATAATCTATTTCTATAGTAGTCGAGGTACTCGACTCGAGCGTGCGTTATCAGTTTGTTTTGTAAGCTTTGGAAGTGAAGTGATCTGAGGTGGTTATACAAAAGGACTTTATTAACTGCAGCAGAATGCGCAGTAAAAATATCAGTATTTTCCTAATGTTTACATGGGATTATCAGTATTTTCCTAATGTTTACATGGGATATTGTGCATCTGTTTACAAGACGCTAACAGGTCTAAGTGAATCCTAACGAATAATTAAAGTGCAGAAGATTGTGCAGCAACGTTGCTTGCCTCTTCCTACTAGGCCTACTTGATAAACACTTCGTTAGTGCAATCTTTGAAATCGTTGTCCTCTGTGAATTAATTTGGTTAGAACTTTTTATTATTCATTTTTCGTAATTGTAATATTTCAAAATTCGTGAAAATTAACCCTTCAATGGATCGATGGTTAAAATATGGGTTTCGTAAAAAAACTGAAATTACTAGTAATGCAGAAACTAGTGAAACAAAAACATCTATAGAGGATACAGAAATTGCAGAAGCTGCACAACCACCAACTTCTAGTGTGATTAATCCACAAAAAAAGAAATCTGCTTCCTCCGATTCTGTGCAGACATCTATGAAAAAACGTAAATATGATCCTAATTATTTGTTATATGGTTTTACTAGTATTGGTGACGAAGAAGCCCCAGATGCCCTTTGCTTACTTTGTAACAAAATATTAGCAAACAGTTCTTTAGCACCAGCAAAGTTACAGAGACATATGGAAACAAACCATCAGACTTTTAAAAATAAAGATATTTCTTTTTTTGAAAGAAAACTTGAAAGTCTGAATAGCTCTAGAAGTGTCTTATTAAAAAAATGTAAAACAGACAATGAAAATGCAACAGAAGCGTCATATAAAGCATGTTACCGCATTGCTCTTGCTGGTGAGGCACATACTATTGGTGAATCACTTATAAAACCTTTATTAAAAGATATAATATCTTGCGTGTTTAATGAAGATTCTGTTCAGAAAGTTGAGGCTGTATTCTTTCCAACAATACGGTGTCAAGACGTATTAATGATATTGCTAATGACATTCAAAATGAACTTATTTCACGATTGCGTGTATGTGATGCTTATGTATTACAAATAGATGAGTCCACAGACGTTGCTGGACTAGCAATTTTACTTGTGTTTGCTAGATATGACTTTAATAAGAAAATTGAAGAAGATTTGCTTTTTTGCAAAAGTTTAGAATTGCATACCACAGGAAATGATATATTTAATTGCATTGATAATTTTATGAAAACGCATGATATAGGCTTTGAAAAATGTATTTCAGTATGCAGCGATGGAGCAAAGGCAATGACAGGAAAATTAGCTGGCGCTGTAACACGAATCAAGAATGTTGCAAAAAACTGCAACAGTAATCACTGCATTCTTCACAGATATGCATTAGTGACAAAAAGGATTTCAGCTTCATTAAAGATAGTTTTGGACGAAGCAGTGCAGATTATCAATTTTATTAAATCTCGGCCATTGCAATCACGAATTTTTAAGGCCTTGTGTGAAGATCTGGGTAGTCTTCATAACACTCTACTTTTACAAACAGAAATTAGGTGGCTCTCAGGAGGAAATGTTCTTGTGAGAATGTTTGAATTGAGGAGAGAATTGTTGTCTTATTTTATTGATCATAAATTTAGATTATCTGACAGATTAACAAATATGGCATGGCTAGCAAGGATTGCATATTTAGCAGATATTTTTTCAAAATTGAATGAAACATGTCTATCTCTGCAAGGGAAAGAAGTAAACATTTTTCAAGCGCAAGATAAAATGGTATCTTTATCACGTAAATTGCAGTACTGGATCTCAGATGTGGAACAAAATACTCTTGACTGTTTTCCGCTTCTTAGTGACTTTCTCCAAGAATCCGAAGTGGAATTAGATGTTGAAATCCTCAATGATATTAAAAATCATCTCAACAGCTTATCAGAATCTCTAATTGAGTATTTTCCAAATTTGAAGAACAAAGACCATTACTGGGTACAGAATCCATTCAAAGTTAAAGAAAGCCAACAGGATTTCTAGCAGTGGTTTATGAAAATTTAATAGAAATTACTTCAGATACTCAGTTAAAGGCCAAGTTTGAAGAAGTTCCGGTAGCTATTTTCTGGGGAAATTTAAGTGACGAATATCCGGAATTATCAAAACGAGCCATACGAGTGCTATTGCCATTTGCAACAACATATTTGTGTGAATCAGGATTTTCAAGATATGCGAGCACGAAAACAGAATATCGCAGCAGACTGGATGCTGCACCAGATATGAGAATTCAATTATCCAACATTAAACCAAATTTCCAGAGGATACTGGAGTCTAAGAAGCAGAAGCATTCTTCCCATTAGGTATTCATTTCATTTTTGTTAAACTAATTATGTACAAATTTACAAAAATTAAGGTTTTTTTATTCGAATTTTTTTATTTATTTTTTAATATAAATAAGTTCTCTTTTTATCCCACAATTTGTGGTTTTTAATATTCTTGAATATAGGTAGGGGTTCCACGCTTTTTTAAATAATGTCAAAGGGTTCCGCGGCAAAAAAAGTTTGGGAACCACTGCTCTTGACGATTGCTTAGGTTAAGTCGTGATATTTTCGTTAGTTAGCGTTATAAGGCTAACTACTGAAGGCTGGGGGCACTGATCGGGTCTTATTAAAAATTTGGACTGTGTTCGAATTTTTTTAAAGTTGCATTACAGATACAGTTTTTCGCGATGATTTCAAATATGAAACTCATATTTTGCGGAAATTTTTTATTTGCATGTTATAAGTTTATGAATCAGAAGTGCTTGCCAATCATGCTTAACATAAGCTCACACAAATTTTGCCCTTTGTGACAACTCACCTTTTTATCCTTTCCGTTAGTCCTTTTGGCTCCGGCTACCCAGGCAAGGTGGGTACAATCTTTGTTCATAATTTAGGTCTCGGGGTACGGGGGCAGAGCCCCGTAATGTGCTCCTACCCTAAATTTAAATTTTTGTTTTTTTTGCGTCCCGACTACTGTGCTTTCGCTGGTTTAGCATTACCCAGCGAAAGCCGCAACAGCATCCTTTTTACATTCGGTAAGGACTTAACAACTTTTGCATTTAATACGTCATCAATTTATGCCGTCAGAGTGACTTCCGGTAAGACGCGCCAATTGATTCTTCCGTCAATACATTTTATTTGCATATCGTGGCGTTTTCGGCATTGCTTCTTTTTGGGCACAATCCCCACACTTTGCATTTTGTGCAAGGCATCAGTTTCGCTTAACGAAAAATAATGATTGTAGGTTATCACTCATTTTCACTCACCAGCAAAAACAGGCACTGTTCCTGCAAGCAAACGCCAATAAAATGTTAAATATTTATTTCCGCAAAAATTAGTTGCATACTTAGAATCAGCATAAAAAACTGTACTAGTGACAAAATTTTCATAAAAATTTAGCACAGTCCAAATTTTTAATAAGATCCAAAAAAATCTTATCCAGCAATATAGGGTAGAAAGATTATACTGCAAAGAGTTTTCATTCACTCGCTTAGCATTGAGTTTATTGAAATCATTCATTTCTGAGGGTTTTGCACCACATATATTACGTGTTTGGGTGGAAGTTGTATTTGTTAAGGCACTAATTGCTTTTCCATCCAACATTGTCAGAGCCAAATCATGTTTTATGTTAACTGTAATATCTATGTTATTTATGGTGATTAGATGTTGAGTATGCTCTATATTTCGCAACTGTGTCATTATGTATTCTTCTTCAGCTCTAGATATGTCTGGCGTTTCTTTTACATACTGGAGACGTATTGGTCTACAATAATGAATACTTGATGATACTTTATTAGACCAAACGGCCTTATCTTCGATTACTAGCTGGAGAGGCACCAAACATGTGCTAAACAGACTTTCTTCGTTTCTAATAGCTTCATTTACCTCATTTAGATTATATTTTTGTTTATAGATCTTTCGTCCGGAAGCTCCATCAAAACCACATTTCGAGTACAATGTTCCAATAAGGACTAATGGTTGATCTAGAAGTCGTATGTTTCAGTAAACGTTCTAATTTGCATTCTGCTTTTATTTCAGAAATTTCTATTTCTTCAGGGTAGAAGCTCATTTTAGTTTTCGCCAGATCTTTATTCGAAGGATATACATTAACACCATGTTGTAAAAGAGCTTTCCCCAATATATTGTAACCCCTATAGCTCATATCTGTTTGAAGAGTAAGAGCTAATGCTTCTTCATTTGTGTATTTAATGGGCGTCTTAAAATTTAAAGCTCTCTTGATTTTACTTGGTCGAGAGGGAGACATCGTTGCTTCTTTCATTACAAAAACAAAATCTCGTTTTTGTCTCCTCTGACTGACCTTGCCGCAGCAAAAGCGAGCAACTCTTCGTCCTTATCAGCTAATGCGGCTGTCATTCTTCTTTTTGATCTCTCTGACAATTCCTTCCATGATGCAGTAGGTGGGCGTCCAGGACAAAGTTGTGGTGTAGCGGCACCTTTCAAATTTTCGATAGGCAATATCATGCATTTCTCAAGCCATTCTTTTTTATTTTCTATTACTCTATCAAGCTTTCTTGAATATTATCTGTGGAACTTTTTTAGATCAGAAATAAAAGTTCTTATTATTTTGATGCATTCAGTTTTACTTTCATCTGAGAGTGTCGTTCTGTCAACTGGGATTGTTTCTAATATAGGATTTAAAATCAATTGAGCAATATTTTCATTGTTTATCCCATGCTGCTTAACTATTTCAATGAGACTTAGCCTTTTTATTGATAAGACCATCTTAGTTTCAGTTTCAACAGCTGAAAAAATAACGTAAGATTAATATATACTAAAAATATTTATTGTAATCATCACGATTGACATAATTGCTAATTGGCATCATATAACATTTATTCACAATAATTAATTTATTTCATATAGTAATAATTAACATACATACCTAAAATAAATCGAGGCAATTCATATTATAATGATACTATGTTCAATCACAGTATGACTGATAATGAGAAAAGTTAACACAAGCAAGCCTATATATAGCAATTTATGCTCAACACGCTTGAACATGCTTGAACATGCTGCAGCAAGTGAGATCACTGTCTACCACTAAATAGAATCGTGTTTGAAATTGCGCAAATATGCGCAGCTATTTCTTTCTCCCTCTTAATTTTCCAGTATTTTTCCTGTAGAAACTTGCAAAGATTTCGTCCCCATCGATTCCTTTTCATAGTTAGAAGTTTAAGTGAATTATTTGTATATATTTTTTTAAAAATAAAACATGTATTATTTTAATTTTTTAAATGAATATGGAAATTTAAAATTAGATATTTAATGTTCTTTACCTATTATATGAAGGGTTATTCTATGCAGAGATGGGCAGTAACGCGTTACATGTAACGACGTTACGTAACGAACATTACAAAAGTAACGAGTAACGGTAATGCCTGAAAGATTTTCAAATG